>CP136062.1:200843958-201443958 GCA_032622095.1 Siphonodentalium dalli
GTCTGCTGCACGTTATACTGTAGACATTATTTATGTTTACTGTAATGGCATGGTTTGTTAGACATAGCATGGAGCTTTGGTCGACTTCGACTTCAAACTTTCCTTGAAATTATAGGATCCATGTATTCCTTAAAAGTATTATTTTAGGAACTATACTCGAATTTAAAAGTAGGCATTACTCAGTGGATAATACTTTTTAATTTTCATAAACTTTTACGTCAAAATATAAAACATATCCCCCACTCCTTGAAGACCGAACATGTTATCCTACTATCACGATGTTATCCTACCCTCAGCACTGCATCGTGACGTCAATTTTTGCGTCACTCGGTATCCTTAACGTTATTTTAAAGGCACGTGAGGCCTTAGTTGTCGAAAATATTCCTATTTGTTCCAATCACCGTAAACAGAAAAACATTAAAACGCATACAGTTTCGTTCATATATACCATGACCATCGCGTAAACAGCATGTTATCATAAAGATTTACTATATTTTACCTAAGCAAGAGCCTGATTGTGTTACAGAAGACAGCACAGTGCTGCTGGCTAATCACACACAAATGGCATAAACGCTCTTTATTCGTTCCATATCAGGAATTCACCAACAAAGAACGCTCTTTATGTTTACTATCATAATATAAACAAACACCAGAAAAGTAACTTTTTATGCTTTTGTTTACATAACAATGGTCAAAAATATGACAATAACATACTGTTTATGCGATATTTCTTATTTGTATACGGACAAAGTATGTCTACATTTTGTTGTTCTTTCTGTTTGTGGCGGTTTTTGACGGGTGGAAATATTTTCACAGGATACCCACCGCCAAGGCCAACCGTACCTTTAACACAAATGACTGGTGATGTGTGGCTTCGGGAGCGTATATGTCTAACCGTGCATGTGTTTCATTGTTGGCTGTGTCGTAACAAACTGGTATATATTAATATACACAAGAGTCAACTGGTTTGAGTATAGCGTACGGCTTTTCTCCTCTCGTGAGATGCTAGCGCCTCGTACACATAATCACCCGCATCTCACATCTCACTCGAGGAGAAAAACCGTACGCTACTCAGAACAGTTAACTATTGTCTTTGAGGTTCCTCGAAGACGAAGACGACCGGACAGTAGAAGAAATGTAAGATGCATTAAGTTGAATCAGACCAAGTGGCCGTTGAAGTTGATTTCGCCATATTATGAACTCTATTGAAATGCGAAATGAAGAACGAAATTGAATCAGCTACGAAAGAATATAAACAGAACAAAACACCGTGTGAAATTCCGTTGAGGTCAGATGGTATTAAAGAAAATACCAAACTTAATTCGCAGAGAATACGCGCGAAACCAACTTCACCGCGTTTGAATACTGAACCGGAGATGAATATCACGGTGCCTCCACTGCCTTTGTCCACCGGCAGATCAATGGACTCACCTCGATCACGAGATGATGAGATACATGCTTATTCGTACGCCGATGCACTGATAAATAATCCATGGAGTCAACCTAAGAATCAGTTTGACGATTTTCAACCTGTACAGAGAAAACGCAATAGGAAACCGGCGGTAATTGGCAAGTCTAATGATTCTAGTCTCAAGGTTATGAGAACCAGTCCCCCTGGACTAGTCTTCATATCGCGATTGGCACCGGAAACTCAGGAACGAGAAGTAACCGTATTTGTGAATGATACATTCAACACCTGCGTAACGAAGTGTATAAAACTGGACACTAAATATGATACATATTCGTCTTTTAAAATTGACGTGATGGACAGGGAAACTGCGAATAAACTACTTGACGCTAACTTATGGCCACGGAACACTCTTGTAATGCCATACTTGGAGAAAAGGCGCAATCCGAATCGAAGAGACGTCGGTGAAAGCGAATATCTTGGAAACACCAGATGGTAGGATGGCCAACATAAAAATAGCTACTTATAACTGTAAATCTGTGAAAACTTTTGTATATGTAATGTGATAATATCTTGAGATATAGATACATATGGGCAAATGTGCCTGAAATAAAGTTTATCATATATATAGTAAATAATGTCCATCTTGGTTCGAGGCGTGTCACGGTATGTAAGGGATCATCTTGATGAATGGGTATTTTTAAAGGCATATTTAATATGGACTTACTTCAGTCAATAAACCCGAGCAGTTAGTAATCAACCACTGTCTCCACTGGAAGAATGTAGAAACCAACTAAGATTATCGAAAATTCCGACCACACCGACTGCGACTGTGCCATTTCAGAGAATATTTACTATTTTATTCGGGACGCTTTATTTGGCATAAACATCAAGGCAATGATTCCACCAATAAGAATCACTGCATGCATTCGTTTATAACAAGAATCACTGCATGCATTCGTTTATAACAAGAATCACTGCATGCATTCGTTTATAAGAATCACTGCATGCATTCGTTTATAAGAATCACTGCATGCATTCGTTTATCACTGCATGCATTCGTTTATAAGAATCACTGCATGCATTCGTTTATAAGAATCACTGCATGCATTCGTTTATAAGAATCACTGCATGCATTCGTTTATCACTGCATGCATTCGTTTATAAGAATCACTGCATGCATTCGTTTATAAGAATCACTGCATGCATTCGTTTATAAGAATCACTGCATGCATTCGTTTATCACTGCATGCATTCGTTTATAAGAATCACTGCATGCATTCGTTTATAAGAATCACTGCATGCATTCGTTTATCACTGCATGCATTCGTTTATAAGAATCACTGCATGCATTCGTTTATAACAATGACGCTGTTTTCTGCCTATTTTGATATTGAATTTATTAAAATAACTAATTTTGGCGTGATTCTTTGTTATTCCATTCCATTCTGTTTCACACAACTTTAATTGGCCCCATGTTGGGTGTGTCAAAGTAAACGTAGGTAGAGGTTACGTACTGGGCGATGATTTAGATATCCCTGGTCAGCCTGTTCTCCCGAAAACCAGCGCATTTTCTAATTATATTAGAAAGTGTTTTAGGTAGATAATCTGCTTAGAATTGCCTCATTTTGGGTCGATATGTGCTGAAAATGAGAAAATTTTAGTCACATTATCGACTCATGATGAGGCGATTCTAAGCAGATTGTGTGCGGACAATGCCGCAAACAAGAAAACTCATGAGTTATCAGGTGTACGCTCTTTAACAGGTGTTTGCTCTGTGGCCCGCGCCAGAAAACGAAATCACGGCTATGACCCCATTATCTGCTTATTTCAGAATAATATAATCACATTATGTACATATTTCACATTATAGGTCGACTATGTGCGTGTTTCCACCAGGATATGTTGCCCTGTTATCTGATCCTCAGTTGGGAGGTCCTGGGTAAACTAATTCTCAAATTCGTTCATTTGTTGCATATATTCTGTTGAGTATAAAAGATGGTCCCATAAATAGCCGGATTTATTGCACACTGTACAGCCCCCCCCCTCCCCCGCCCATTGAAGCTCCATAGCAGTTTCAAGTCTATACAATTATGCTCGCGTTTGTTACACTCAGACCTGGGGATGTAAATAGGTCGAAAGATACGTTAACCCTTTCTACGTTGAATGGGTTCTCCTACTCGGTCATAAAAGTACACATTGGAATAGTCTATTGTTCATCTTAGGCAAATATGAGCAGATGACAGACAATATAAAGTCACGGCGCCGAAGGAATCCCATACATATTCGAGGAAAATGTTCAGATAATAAGTTCAACGGTCGTTTGTTTAACTTATTATCTGAACATTTCCTAAGGGATAACTACTCGTCAATAAGTATTTCGTATAGAAAGAGTTGAACATTTCATACGGACTTTATATGCCACAAAAAGGTTGTACATGTATTCAAGTTATAGAATTTATAAAAAATCCGGTCCCGACTTTTCTTTCAGGACGGAACAACACAGAGTGTTCTCTGTTAGTCTATTCCTGATATGGTAAAAATAAAAATAAAAAGCGTTACTTCTAAGTCAAAATGTTTAAAGGCACGTGCGGCCTTAATTGTCGAAAATATTCATATTTGTTCCAAACACCGTAAACAGAAAAACATTAAAACGGATACAGTTCCGTTCATATATACCATGACCATCGCGTAAACAGTATGTTATCATAAAGACCTACTATATTTTACCTAAGCAAGAGCCTGATTGTGTTACAGAAGACAGCACATTGCTACTGGCTAATCACACATAAATGACATAAACGCTCTTTATTAGTTCCATATCAGGTATTCACCAACAAAGAACGCTCTTTATGTTTACCATCATAACATAAACAAACACCTGAAAAGTAACTTTTTATGCTTTTGTTTACATAACAATGGTCAAACAAATGACCATAACATATTGTTTATGCGATATTTCTTATTTGTATACGGACAAAGTCTGTCTACATTTTGTTGTTCTTTCTGTTTGTGGCGGTTTTGGACGGGTGGAAATATTTTCACAGGATACCCACCGCCAAGGCCAACCGTACCTTTAAACCTTCTTTGACTGGAGCTTCCTGAAAATTTGCGAAAACGCTGCATGTGCTGATGCATTCTCTTTTACATGCGAGTCTGATAGGGGTCTCGCATATATAAGAGATTCTCAAAGATAATACATTGGCATTGTAAGCCAGTGAATTATCTTATATATGCGAGGCTTCATATGGGATCTTTAATGCTGCACCAGCGCAGCTCCCGTCACTAAACTGTTTTAATCAGCTGGATTTTTTTTTATGAATTGATAGTTTTTTTCCAGAGTATATAAATCCAGTGGATAGGTATTTCGTATATCTATCGACATATATTGTCGCTACTAACATATTACGTTTACACCATTTTTGCTGTTCTAATGAGACACTGGCATGTTCGTACAAACTAAGTCGGATAATTATGTTATCTGATGATCGGCATGATTGGAATTAGTACTCACCTGATGTCATTCCTGGGTTCAGGTTACAGCACCAATGCTACACATATCACATATATATGAACTGACGACGAAAACACATATTGGTACACAATACAGTATCCAATGTTCTTTATTTTAGGGAGATAAACACCCCATAGAAAAGAGTATGCACATAAGTCCGACTTGAAGGCTAAACACGAACACTGAAGTCAGTCTGCGGCACTTGCATGACCAACCGGCTAATGTATTAACATCGTCATTAAGCCGCATATGGCTTGACGTCTGTCTTCCTAGTTTAGTGTCATTGTCATCTGATTCATGTATAATATCCAATAATCACCATGACAACGAGAGCACACTAACATCATTCTAATTGGTGATTATCCAGGTATCGGCGAGTTGCATTCGATTAGGTGATAATGGTCTATTGTCAATTACCTTACGGCGATAAACAGGCTGTGATTATCTGCTGGTGGTTTTTCATATATCGCAAATTATAGACACCACCAGTCGCCATCGTTACAAAAGATGCAAGGTCACTGAGAGTGTCCATTGTTTGTTTGGTTAGTTAGTCGTTTTCAGCAGTAATGGCGATATGACGACATGTTGCAGTGGTGGAGGAACTAGCGCGCAGTATAGGGCTAAAAGATCACGGCCCCATTTGAACATCCAAATTATCTCACAGCAAATACAACTGATTTCAATGTTTTCCGTGAGACAAACGCTCTTTATGTGTACCATATCAGGAATATTCCAACAAGCAACGCTCTTTAATTTTGAAGGAACCCGTTTTATTTTCGAAACACCATCGACCGAATTCTCAATTCATAGTAAAGAAAATGCGGATAATTTATATACGCCCGTTTGAAAAAACGAAATATATAATGTTATTGATCCGTTCATACGTTTTTTCGTTTCCGGATAACTTTAGTAAGTCTGAACTGAATGGAATAAAATGTGGTATGGGTTTACTAGCACAAAATACAGGTCAAGTTTTCATTTGGGTTCCGCTCGCCGCCAATTTTCACCAGAGTTACGGCCCTTTTTGTTGAAATTTACACTAAAATTTCGTTTCCGGATGATAACTTTAGTGGGTATTATATTTGGTATGGGTTTACTAGCCCAAAATACAGGTCAAGTTCGAATTTGGGTTCCGCCCGCCAATTTTTGCCGCAGTTATGGTCCTTGTCGACTTAGAATTTGCCAATTATTTTGGTTTCTGGAATGATAACTTTAGTTTTTATACACCCCCCCCCCCGCAACGAAGTTAGGGGGTATACTGGAATCATCTTGTCCGTCCGTCGTCCGTCCGTGCACATAAATTTGTCCTGAGTTTTTCTCAGTCGTTTTTTGATCAATTTCCGTGAAACTTGGCAGAGACATCAACCACCATGCATCCAGTGCACCTGCGATTATCACATCTGTCGGACTTTTTTTGGTGGAGTTATCTCCCTTTTTCGACTTAGAATTTTTTTTTGTAACATGCATAATTTTGTCCGAGCTTTTATTCCTACATTTTTAGGTCAATGTTTTTAAATCTTGGCACTGATATTTAGTACCATGGGAACCTGTGCACCTGCGATTATGATGTCTGTCCGACTTTTTTGGTGGAGTTATTCCACTTTTTCGACTTTTATTCCTAAATTTTTCGGTCAATAGGTTTAAGATTAGGGTTAGGGTTGTGCACCTGCAATGGGAACTGTTATTTTATTATTTTAACTAAATATTTACTGACATGTGAAACATCTTAGCATTTTAAAAACACGGGGGGTATCCTTAGTCCCATTGGAACAGTCACACCTCCAGTTATATTTAGTGTGGATTAGCCACATGAAAATACAGGTCAAGTTCCAATTTGGATTCGGTCCGCCTATTTTTGCCGAAGTTATGGTCCTTGTCTTCTTCTTCTTCTTCTTCTTCTTCCGCACAAGGCAAATCTCTTTTGAGAGTGTTTAAAGCCTGGCGCGTGCATGATAAAAACAGTTAAAATGTGTATATACAGTTAAAAACAGCTCCGGAGTTACTTATTCTTTTTCTTGTCAGTGGTGAATGCTGGGTGGCTGGCCGGCAGCTAGTCCAACTCCACTCTGAAGCTCTTTGTGTCAAATTCTGGTGTGCAGGTTCCCTCTGAGAGTTTGTTCCACTGTCTGGTGGTGCGTGGAAAAAATGACTGGTGGTATATGTCGATCCCAGTGGTGCTTTGGTATAATTTGTGTTTGCCCCGTGTCCTTTCATCGCCTTGCCTGATGTACGAGTCTGGGTTGTTCTGAGCATCATGAGGCGGTCTTTCGCTCTTCTGTGGTGGAGAGATTCCCAATGCAGGCCCCCTAGCATGTCTGTCATTGCTCCTGGTGTTCTGGACCAATAATTGCTGGTGGTGAATCGGGCGGCTCTGCGTTGGACTCGTTCTAGTTGAGTGACCAATCTCTCTGTGTGTGGGTCCCAAACCGTGGAGGCATACTCTAGTATAGGTCTGACCATGGCTGAATATGCTGCTGCCTTAACATCTTTCCTACAGCCTCGCATATTTCTTCTGAGGACTCCGAGCGACCGCTGTGCCTTGGATGTTATAAGGTCAACGTGAGGTCCCCATCGCAGTTGGTTATTGATCACTACTCCCAGGTACTTGCTGTTTGTTACTGTTTCCAGAGTGTGACCATGCAATTTGTAGTCTGTTAAGATGGGACGTTTTTTGTTGGTGATGTGGAAGATGTTGCATTTTTGAGGGTGGAATGACATCTGCCATGTGGATTCCCAATTATCTAGGCATTGTAGGTCTCTTTGCAGTTTTAGATGATACCTTTTGGAAGAGAAGACAGTCGTCGGCGAACAGTTTTGTTGGAGAAGAGGTGCAGTTAGGATGATCGTTGATGAAAACTAGGAAAAGCAGTGGTCCTAGCACAGTGCCCTGGGGCACGCCGGAGATTACAGCTGCTGTTGTAGAGGTGTGGCCTTCAAGAATCACTTGTTGTGTGCGATGATTTAGGAAATCCTTGATCCAATGGAGGGTTATTGTGTCCATGCCGTAGTATGACAACTTGTGGAGCAGTCTTTGGTGTGGCACTTTGTCGAAAGCTTTGGCAAAATCCAGGAGGATGACGTCAGTCTGGTGGCCTTCTGCCATATTTTTTGCGATGTCGTTGATGGTGACTAAAAGCTGCGTTTCACAAGACCGTCTGGACCTGAAGCCATGTTGTTCATCTGCTAAGATCTTGTTCTTGTCTAGGTGGGCCATGGTTTGGCTGTGTATTATATGCTCCATGATCTTGCAGGGAATTGATGTGAGTGACACAGGTCGGTAGTTTGATGCTTGGTGTCTGTCTGCTTTCTTAAAAATCGGTGTAACTAGTGCCTTTCTCCAGTCATCAGGGATGGTGCCAGTGTCTAAAGAGAATTGGTAGATGTGCTTCAGTATGGGTGCAAGTTCCGAAGCAAACAACTGGAGGAATTTGGTCGGGATTAAGTCAGGGCCTGTTGCTTTGTGCGGGTTTGTGTTCTTCAGCAGTCGGAGTACCCCATTTTCAGTGATGTTGATTTTTTCCATCTGGTTGTGTGGGCTTGCTCCTTTGTCTGGTATATAAGAAACATCCTCTTGAGTGAAGACAGACTGGAACTGTGCATTCATGATTTCTGCTTTACTATCCTTGTCATTGTGGAGTAACCCATCCGATCCAATCAAGGGTGCCACCCCATTGTAATCTTGCTTCTTGCTTTGTAGATAGGACCAAAATTTCTTAGGTGAGGAATGGAGTCGAGGGCTGATGACATTGTGCGCTTTCCTCGTTTCTGTTTGTGTATCCCTTTTCAATTTTGAGTATCTTTCCCAATCTGTTGTGTTATTGGTCTTTCGTGCTCGTTGGTAGGCTCTGCGTTTCCTTTTAGATAGTCTGTTGATGCTGCTATTCGCCCAGGGGTTTGTAAACGTAGGGCTGGAGAGCTTAGATGGGATGTGTTTGTCTATGATGTTAAGACAAGTGGTCTTAAAGTCCATCCACATGGTATTGATGTTAGCATATCTCTCTCGGCAGATTGTCTCACGAAAGATCCTCAAGTCCAGGCTGATTTGACTACTCTCTGCTCTATTCCATAGTAAGATCTTCCTTCTTGGTTTTTTCTCTCTTTTCGCTGTCAGTAGGCTGTCAATTAGGATGATATCATGATCTGATTTCCCTATTGGTGGAAGAGGTTTGCAGGTGTCAATGAGGGATGGATGGGAGGTGACGAAAAGATCCAAGATGTTCTCCCCTCTTGTTGGAAAGTCGATTATCTGCTCCAGATCAAGGTCCTTTAGGACTGATGTTAATTTGTCACATTCTTTAGGAGGGCCATCGTCTGGTTGTGAAGATGTTCCTTTCCAGTCGATGTCAGGAAGATTGAAGTCCCCTCCGACGAGAAATATTGCATTCTTTCTCATATTTCTGAGTTTGACAAGTTCTTCGCATGCTTTCTCTAAATAATTACCATCGGCACTTGGTGGTCTGTAGAATGCTGTGACGATAGTAGATTTTCCTCCGCTTAGCATATATGTAATTATTCCAAAGTGGCTCAAACACGCGTTACGCTACTTAGTGCAATGAGTAACACAAAGGGGCGTCGATCAATGAATAGAGATTAATTACGCGCAGTGTGTATAGGGGATAAGTACAAACAGGCGTTACGCTGCTTAGGGCATTGAGTAACACAAAGGGGCGTCAATAAAATTAAAAAATTAATTACGCGCAGTGTGTATATGGTATCAGTACAAACGGAAACGGGCCCACTCGCCCCAGGGCCAGCTCGCCCCAGTCGACCTGGACCAGCTCGCCCCGAGCCAGCTCGCCCCGGGCCAGCTCATTGAATTTGGAATGTTGAGTTAAATATACACACATTCGAGATCATTATTTGTCCGAACGTCATGTCGGAATATACTCCATTCCTCGATCGAAAATGTGCTTGAGTCGAGCCACTGCCGTTGTATATAGTCGCAGATACAACGGAACATATTTGTGGTTATGATGTCAGAGAGAGTGGGTAGATGGGCGCGAAGCGCCCTGGATGGTCGAAAAGATCGAGTGATCTTCTCCTTCACCTGATGTCAGATAAATATTGCACTGCTTATATACGGTATGTGGTCGGCATATGAAAGTGATTATCTATCACACTGAAGCCATCTCATCCTCTGAAGTGTGAGGTGTGATTAGTCGATTGGTTACTGCACAGTGTAAACAACCTGCTTCTATTGTTTTGATAGGATATGAATGGGGATATAATAACGGCTCCTAAGGGTTTCCCAAACTCCAGAGATAGTGAGATGAACTCAGAGAATAAGAGAAACTTTAATATCCAGAATGTGAAAACAGTTCATTATTGTTATTTATGAATTCGCCGGTTCGTCGTTCAAACCAACTAGTGTGATAAACTGCATGGCTATATTATCTTTGCTAACAAACGTGCCTAAAGTAATCTAAATGTCAAAATTGATGGACATAACTCTGAAATATATCATAATCTGAACTTAAGAAATTAATATATTAATATATATTAACTTATTTACAACTTTAATACAAATGTAATACCCTGGCCAGCTCGCCCCTGAAAGGTGGGCCAGCTCGCCCCAAAAACGGCCTGGGGCGAGCTGGCCCTGGGGCGAGTGGGCCCGGATCCGTACAAACAGGCGGTGGTTTGACAAAGAGTCTTTTCAAATGACCACGCGCAGATCACCACCAGTCGAGCACCAATAGGCGTGTCCCAAACCGGCGGTGCACCAATGAGCGTTCGCCAACATATACGATAATGTTTGCACCGCCGGTTTTGGACACGCCTATTGGTGCCCGAACGGTGGTCACATGCGCGTGGTAATTTGAAAAGACTCTTTTTCATAAACAACGGAAGATTTTGCAATAATAATATTTTATTTAAATAATGTCCGCTTTGCCATTTCAAGTGCGGGTGGGGAAATGTCCGGTGGGGAAATGTCCGGGATTCAGATAATTATACACAGAAGATCCATAAACACTTTATGTGATACTCATACAAAATTAACAACTCATGGAATATTAAAGATGTTCTGTCCGCATGGAATATGCCTGGGATTTCAAATAATGTTGTCATATGAATTGCACCAGACAGCTCTTGATATCCTAATGAGACACTTTGATAACGAAATGAGACGAAAGATAATATATGACAATTCGTGCAAATTACACTTATACGCGCTGCTACCTGATTCGGCCAGATTTGAACATGCAAAGTTTTCTGTCGACCGATTGCATTTCCGGTGCTCATTTTAAAAAGGATATATGAGAACTTACAAAGCTGACGCCACTATTATAGAGACATGTGTTAAAACAGCAATGCAGCTGGTGGAACAGGTCAATAGCGGTCTTAGGCGCATACAAACTCAACTGGCGTACATATATGCAAGAGTGAACTACTACTATGGTAACTTTTGTATCGATGCACCCTTCCTCCTGTTTCGAAGTGCAAGAAATACGGCTGCGTGCACCATTAAGTTTTAGGTGGCATATATGTTAGTTGAGTTTGTATACGTCTCAGTCCGCTGTTGGCTTCGGGATAACTCTCCGAGTAGAATTCTGAGATGGGCGGGCACCTGTTATGCACTCTTCATCTACGTATTACACATCCGTTACAGCACGGTTTCGAAAAAGGGATCAGTTGCACCATGACATCCTGTTTTGTGCAAGAATGTATTAGTTACGCCAGGGAACAACACAATAAGCTTTACTCATGTCTATTGGACGTGCGTAAAGCTTTCGACTGTGTATGGATAAATGGCCTCTTGTACAAATTATTTCACAGAGGATTACAAGGCAAAACATGGCTCATCATACGAGATTTATTATCTGGCATAAAATGTTGTATCCGCAGCGACGGAACATATTCCGACTGGTTCTCCTTGTCCCAAGGAACCAGACAAGGATCAATATTATCACCTCTGTGGTACAAAATATACGCAGACGACCTCCTCCATATTATTGAAAAAATCTAAATTGGGCCTTCGTATCCACTCACTGAATTGTTCATCTCCCACCCAAGCCGATGATATGATGCTTCTCTCTCTATCCCGCCCAGGTCTTATTGGCTTATATGAATTATGCATTGAATACAGTAATAAATGGCGCTTCAGTTATAATTCATCGAAAACCGTCATAATGGTTTTCAATGAATCAAAACAAGAAGCCGATAAACGTGCAAGATCATGGCCATTTGGATCATCCTTTCTCGGAGAAGTTGACTCCTATACTCACCTGGGAATTCTGCTTTCCAAATCTTATTTCAATAACAAATTTGTCGATGCTATATGCACAAAATTAAGGGGGGCATATTTCGGCCTCTCCGATGTTGGCCTATACCCTGGTGGTATCTCTCCTCAAAGTTCATACAAACTTTACAGAACAATAGTCATCCCTTCGGGGTTGTATGGCAGTGAACTTCTCTGGAACCTAAACACAACACAAATAGATAAGCTTGAGAAGACCCACAGAGTTTGCATCAAGCATATGCAAGGTTTTCCGACGAGGACCCGAACAGTTATTGCACAAGGCTGTCTAGGCTGTTCCTCGCTAGAATCGTGGATCGATCGTCGGAAACTCTCAATGCTTGGCGCTTTCTGTGGACCAAATCACGAGAAAGCATCAAAACAGTTATTCCTACGACGTTTGTATGATTTCATATCTGGTCTGTCAACGGATGAAACATCTTTTATACATGACATATGGCGCATTCTATGCAAATATAATATGGAACATCACCTTATTGAATATGCTAATTCGAATGAATTTCCATCGCCCGTGGTGTGGAAACGCTTGGTAAGGACAGCTGTAAAGGAGTTAGATGAACTTGACTGGTATAATCGTATCTCCGGCGACTCCTCTTTAACAGCATTCCGTATCATTCACCCCACGCTACTGACGATCGGTATATGGAAACTATGCTCACAATTTCCGGAGGAAAAATTTGTATTCCTCTTGATCGGTCGCATAATCGCACATACAGCTTTCGGACAAAATGATACATGCAAACATTGTTTAGCGACCTACTCATGTGTAGTACAACATATCTTGTTAGGTTGCCCGTCATTGCTACATATTCGGAATGACATGTGGTACCACATCATTGACAATTATGGTATTGACTGTTTCCTCTACCTAGACCAAATACCCCGTTTGCAGCTACTGTCTGCCCTTCTGGGATCGCCACCTAGAGATCTCGCTCTACTCTCAGACAATTCGTGTATTATATTATTAGCCATGTATTATATATCACTATCGCATTCAAAATTATCATTAAATAATGTATAAAGAAAGTGGTTCTTCTCAATCAACAACAGATTACCGACATGGGTCCCGGATTGTTTTATTTGTTTTATTATATTATTTTGAGAAATAATTTGAAATAATATAATAAAATAACAAAATAATGATCCCGGACACCGTCAAGTCTATCTCTGGCTTCCTACCTGTAGGCTACATCTATACAGCCCTGAATTATTGGCCAAACCGCGGCGATCCCATTTGGGCGTAATTTTAACTGGAGCGCTCGAATGGGTAACTGGATACTTTCCGCAGCTCAGTAAAGTACCACCGGCGGTATGAGTGATTCATTGTACACAAGGCGCGTAACGCTCGATTGGGCGCTTTTGGGAAATTTACATACCTCCCGCTTAGTTCTATCTGTACGCTGATTAGTTCTGTGTCTTTTCCCCAGACACTACCTCGGTGCAGGTCAGATAACTTTTTGTCGCAATCAAGACACCACCATGAGAATCTCCTGGTCTGTCTCTTCTTCGGACTGTGAAGGTTGGTGGTAGAATTTCCTAGGACATGATGTCATCATTCAGCCAGGTCTCTGTCCCCAAGATTATATCTGGTTGTGTGGAGTCAATTAGGACCTGAGTTTCTGGAACCTTATTCTTGATGCTCTGGAAGTTGATTACTAGTAGCCGTAGTTGGTTTCTTACATCCACGCTAGCTCTGTTTCTAGCTTTGGGCGATGATGCTGCCTGTGGGCTACCGATTGAGCTGAGGGTGTCAGAGGTAGTATTTAGGACACTGTGAGCGCCAGCTGTTTCAGGCGACATCGAGCGAGTGGTAGAGGAGTCGATGTTGGAGGATGAAACTCTTGTGTATACGATTGATGAGTGGTTTGGTTTGTTGCATGAGATGCAATACCATGACACTGATGGGATAGCGTAGTGCTGGAATGTAGCTGATGACATACCGATACATGCTTTGTGGTACCATTCATCACATTCTCCGCAGGCAATGCATTCTTGACCCCATCTGCAGGTTTTGCGGCAAGTTACACACGGGTACTTCACTCGTGTTCTAGGACCCGGGTTCGTCTCTATTCCGCTTAGGATGAGAAGCAGAAGTTGGAAATTCTGATGTGGTGCCCCAGGTTTGAAATTGATACACCCCGATTTCCTACCATGATAGCTGGACCAAATAGCTATCGCATTCTTGTTGGTAAGACTGTCTGGTTTGGGTGCAAGATGGCAGTGCTTGTTCCCATCTTCCAGATCTGGTTTGTTTATTCGGTTGACAAGCAGAATTAGGAATGCTGCATAGAGTGTGCGTTGTACAAGTTTGAGTGTTGATGATGGAATAGCCTTGTTCCGATCCATTTTCTTCGATGTGCAAGGGAGGCAGACCAATCCCTATCTCAACCTCGCAGTCGTATCGTTGACGTTGTCACGAAAGTTGTTTGCATCGAAAATAGGAAATGTAAAAATATAAAAAATAATATCACCGGAGATCAGTCAAGTCAGCTCAGAGTAGTGGTCGATCCGAGCAGGTCGTGTTCTACATTGATAGATCTCATAATTCAGGATGAAATAGTCTTTGATTGCTAGACATATACGGAAAAATAACTTTGATGAAGTTTCCGCGTAAAATTTAGCAGTTTTTATCGCGCATGTCGACTCAGAATTTGTCGATTATTTTGGTTTCCGTGAGTTTGGCATATGGTTACTCATTATGGTCCTTTGTTGAAATTACTACGGGCGTATTTTGCAACGCCCTAAGGGGATGAATAACTAATTCTTTGGTGGGATGGGCAAATTACCCTGGGCAGGGTAAAAATTAATGGAATGATTTTTGATGTCCGGCGTAATCTAAAAATAGCTTTCTAACAACTTCAATTCAAAAAAAAAAAAATTTATCAAGTAAATGTGACAAAACCCCCAACAGATGTCGAACAGATGAAGGCCTCGGCCAATTAGTAAAATATATTATATTCACAATGAAACTAACGAGAATTTTGACTATTACCGAACAAACAAAAATACCCATTTTTTAAACAACCGTGGCACTAAATATCTAAAACTTTGGATAAATATTTTTTTTTTTAACTTTCTTCCAATTGAATTATATATTTCTGAATCATATATTATATAATCTTGACAAGTTATAAAAAATAAAAATCATTTGATCCATAACATACATATTGTCCATGTGCTTTCTCAATGGAGAACCGATTTTCGCCCGGAAGGTCACATTACAATACGCCCGCAGTTACACCGGGGGGGGGGGGGGGGTTGGCTGATTCCATTTATTACGCTAGTGCGGAATGGGTAAATTACCCTGGGCAAAAATGAAACGAATGTGATTTTGTTTATGACCGGCGTAATCTAAAAATAGCATAATAAAACTGCAAATAAAAACATATTTTTTATCAAGGAAATTTGACAAAACCCACATTGGCCGTTTCGAATAGATGAATTAAGGCTTAGACAATGAGTAAAAATACACCATAGCCACAATTAAACTAACGAGAATTGTGGATATTTTACCGAAAAAGCAAAACTACCTAATTTTAGAACAACTTTGACACGAAGCATCTAAAACTTTGGATAAATAATTGTAACTTTCTTCCAATTGCATTATATATTTCTGAATAAAATTCATTTAATCCATTACATAAATATTTCCAATGTGCTTTCTCAGTTGACAACAAATCTTCGCGGGGAAAAGTGACGTCACATTATAATACGCTCGCAGTTACACCACCTCGGCCATAGGTGTAGCGAGCGTCGCCCAGCGCATTTACGCCACACCATTCCATTCATTGCCCTGAGAAATGCAACGCCGGCTCTGAGTTCAGCGTTGCCGAGCATAAAGGATGGAATCGGATATATAAGATATGTTGACAAATACACGAAATATTGATATACCGGCTCCATATGCTCTGAAACATACTTGCCATGGTCACAGCCATTTTCCAGCTGTTATCAATTTTTCGCACATAATAGAAACCAATGCTCTTCATTTCTACCATATCAGGAACAGACTAAAACGAAACGCTCTATTCTGTTCCATGTCGTGCGAATTGCTGTATTTTGTTTGGGACTCAAACATCTTGTTTAAGGTTGTATTTCTATTGTGCCAATGCGTCTTTTCTGGGACATATAATGCTCGTAGAAAGGTAGTTCAAGTATTTATCGACTATTCGATACCCTAAAGATATTTAAAAGCTAATATTATTAGATGTATTTTGGAACACAAACCGCTAATCTTGACAAGGCTAACATATTAAACCAGAGCTTCATTTCTAACTCATCAATAAACGTCTCAAACCACAGTTTACCTGTGTTCAATTCTCTTTGTAACAACACGATGGAGGACTTTGAGTTCACCGAAGATGAAATAATTTTGGCAATTAAATCACTTAAATTGAACAAAGCCCATGGCTACGATGGAATTAGTGCAAAAATGCTCCTAGCTACCGCAGAATCAATTGCTCGTCCATTAGTTTTAATCTTCAGAAAATCTCTTGATAGCATGACATTTCCATCTGTATGGAAAAAGGCTAATGTTGTCCCCATCTTTAAAAAAGACGACCCCGCTGATAGCAAGAACTATCGTCCTATTTCCCTTCTACCCTGCTTGGGAAAAATATTTGAGAAAGTTGTATTAAAACAGATCAGGGATTTCTTTAAAAAAATGAATTACTATTCTTACGTCAATCGGGTTTCATGCCAGGGCAAAGCACATCTCATCAACTCATAGATCTATACAATCACCTGGGTCAATCTCTCGACAATGGACAGTATACATGTTCTATTTTTTTGTGATATATCAAAGGCATTCGATAGAGTTTGGCACAGGGGACTAATACATAAACTTTCAAGTTATGGAGTTCGTGGTAAACCTTTGAAATGGCTAGGAGACTATTTAAATAACCGACAGCAGTGTGTATTAGTCAACAACAGCTTTTCTAGCTATGAGGTCATCCCAGCGGGCGTGCCACATGGCTCTATCCTAGGCCCTTTTCTATTTTTGGTTTACATCAATGATTTAGCAGACAACATCTGTTCTGTTACGAGAATGTACGCTGACGACACTTGCATTACTAACGAGCACCATGAATTAAATGAATTGGCGCAAACCATGAACAAGGATCTTGAAAAAAATATCAAGATGGTCAAACAATTGGCTAGTCAATTTTAATCCCTCAAAAACGATGGGCATGTCGTACTCATTGACTGGCACATCCGGCGATACTCCTAATTTAACCTTTAATAATGATACTATATCCTTTGTTGAGACACATAAACACATCGGTCTTGAACTCCAATCAAATATGTCATGGAACAATCATATAAATGCAACTATTAAAAGAATAGCCTCGCGTTTATCACAACTAAGAAGATTTAAATACCAGCTCGATAGGAAGACCCTAGAAAACATATATAAAACGTACATTTTACCATTATACGATTATGCTGATGTAGTATGGGCAAATGCACCTAAATATCAAATGGATAAAGTTGAACGGTTACACATTGATGCAGCCAGAATAGTCAGTGGACGGACTCACACGATCAGTCTCTGATATAAACACAATGAAAGAAGTAGGCTGGCCCCCACTGAAGAGGAGGCGTGAATTACACAAATTACAAACTATGTACAACATTATCAATCGAAATGCCCGTATTTATCTCACAAACATATTACCACCCAGAGTAGCTGACATATCATAGTATGAATTCAGATATTCCGAAAATTTGTACACATATTTCAGTAACACTGAGAATTACAAAAAGTCATTTTCCCTTCAACCATAAAAGCGTGGAATGACATGCCGTCCGTAATAACAGATGCCCCCACAATTTCAGATTTCAAAACTTATCTTAGAATAATTGACCCCGTCACTAGACCCCCGAGGTATTTCTACACGGGACGCAGGCAATGTAACGTACTTCACGCAAAATTACGGAACTATTGCAGTGATCTAAAAAATCTGATAAATTCCAAAACTACATAGCTGACAGTCCACGTTGCGCATGCGGCAATCAATGCGAAGATGCATATCATTACCTTTTCATGTGTTCCCTGTACCAATCAGAACGAATAGAAATGTATCATTCGCTACACAGAGAAGGACTCAAATTAACACATATGAATATATGATTTACTTTCTGGCATCCAAAACATAGATATAAAACAAAATGTGAAATTGTTCAAAATAGTACAACATTTTATTACGGAAACTAAACGTTGTTGACAAATGATATTAACTTAATTAATAAGTAGGACATAAATATGTTTATTGTTGTTTATTGCTTTTTTCGACCTGGTACTTGCTCGGCCATAACAATGTTTTAAATAAACACAATCGACGTTGGCACCCCCACCACCTTACATCATCCTTTCCTAACGATCCGCAAAGATCATCCTTCACCAGTCACCATTCTCTCACATTCCACACAGCTGTAAATAAGTTACTTATTGTACCACTTTGTCAACTATGTAATTTTGTAACAATGTATACCGGAGAGGGGCTCATTAAGTCATGTAACTTGTGTCCCAATCCACTTTGTATTATTACAAATACAATATGTTTAAAGTAAAAACACAAACCGCCATGTGACGTTATAGATGACCTGTCAGATTTGATATCATAAAACGACCACCTGTTTGTTTCGTTTACCAGACAATAACTAGTTCGGGCACACGACCTCATTAATAAGATGTTCTGATTGCCAGATATCTGATTTAAAAACAGGAAGTTTTAACACTTTAAATATTTGCCAGCCTGGCAATAATTCCAATGATCTTTTTTTTATTTTTATAAAGATTCTCCATTCATTCGTCGCCCAAAAACGGTACACAATACAGAGCGTTTTCAATTAGGATAGTGTGTACTTGTTTTCAACGAAACACGTGTGTATGCTTTTGTATATTTTGCAGCTTGTTTTCTTGGACTATAAGCTCAACATGAGGTTATTTGGAGGTCAAATATATTCAATATGAATAGGATAGGATAGGATATTTTATTTCGATATACACATATTAATACATAATACATTTGACAAATAGTGTATTGTATATTCGAGGGGGTGGCATAGTCAGGCTAGACTGTCTTACTGCCACCCCCTTAAAGATGAATAAATGTTAACATAGGCGGTCAAGATTTATTGTACAATGCACGGCTATACAATTATGTATTACATTAATGGTTGCATTTAAATGGATTATATACATGGAGGGTATACGTATAGCTAAATCGATTATTGGTTACTCGATGGTTTGTCTCTTCCTTGTCAGTGTGATGTTCTTTGGAAGTCGAGTAGGAATGTGCCGAGTGAGGTTGTAGATTGCGATATACGGGAGGTCACACTATTGACGTATTTCAAAACGAAATAAGTCCAATATGGCACTATTTGAACATTAGGTTAGATACTAGGTTAGATACTAGCCTATTACCGTGGTGAGATTAGATACTAGCCTATTACCGTGGTGATGAGTTTTCATGAGGCCGGCGCAATTCAACGGAATAACGGGTATAAGTTCACTATTGGATTTTTTTCCAGAATGAAATAAGTTCAATATGAACCTATGCTAATACTTAGGTTCAATGTGAATCTATTTGCACGAGAATATGTTGTCATTCGAATGATGATAATTGCACGTATTTTAAATTTTTTTGTCTGGTAAGCTGAAAGCTAACTCACCATTTGACTAATTCACTAGTGATAGAGTATGCCAATTGTGTAATTCCGGGACGATTGGCGACGAGAAGCATTATATAATTTACTGTCCAATTTTTTGAAAATCGAACGAAAAAAGCTTATCCATAGGAATTTCACTAGATTCCCAAATCATGTAAAATTGCGTATTTTATTGTCGAACTCGAAAGTGTCAACAATAAGAACCTCTGTAAATTTATACGCTGTGTGAATGATCGGGTGAACTGTGTATAAGGTAACCGCCAAGTGAACGTAATTAGAAACTGAATCACAAATTTGCATGCACCTACATGTATATCGCTCCGCGAAAAACAAAACAAAAAACAAACAAACAAAACAAAATAGAATACGAAATAAATATATATCCAACATAAATGCTAGTTATGGGTTATACAATTTATACATTTCTTGTCATTTTCACAATGTTGCTGTATGTTGTATTGCTGTATGTTGTATTGGCTTTTGTAAATGTGTTCGTTGAACCATTATTGTATGGATGAAGAACCAATAAATAATACCAATAAACAATACTTAAAATCGACATCTTTAATATATGATGACATGGTATAAGCCAACGACAATGCCACACGAAACGACCTTGCGCTTCGCATTTTCAATATTTTGTCTCTTTGCTTTGTCCATCTACATATATATGTAAGTTATTTCGTATAAAACTGAAGTTTCTCAATAGCATGGCCGTCACTCGACCCAGAAGAGATTGGCAAAGAAGCCGATTTTGTTTTAAAATGTGCGGACTGGTTTGCAGAACATATACAACATCCGCTTTAGGGGATATTCCCAATTCAACACGGTTTCCAAAATGGCAGTTGGTATCGGAAAATTATGAAATTCTGCAGAGGGTCGCCAATTAATGCCAAATTCGTAAAAAATTGAAATATGCACAAACAATTCTTAGACGTAACCCATATCTGTATATAGAAAGTCTGTCCCAAAATGGAAAACAAATCGAATGAAATGTACATTTTGTGCAATATTGAATAGCTAGTCCTACAATAGTGAGCCAACTCTCGAATTATGCGAGGAAGAATTATTGGAGAGTATAATAGAAACTTTTGATCAGAGATGTACGAATTATCTCTAATGTATCTCACGAGAGAGCAAGTGAAATCAGGGACTCTTACAGCGGTTAAATCTGGACTTTAGGGCACCAGAAACATTATATATGTACTGTTTATCTTGAATCATGTGATGTATGCATAACTAAACAGTTATATATGGGATCTATTAAAGATGTATAGATTTTGTGGACTTTTTTTTAGAAGCTGATATATATATATATATCAGTCGACGTAAACATCTCCGTAATAATTATAATATTACGTCGACACGAATTCATGTAAAAACCCATTTCCAGAACAATGGTCTTCCCCCAATATCGTGACGTCATACTGATGTCACAGACATTCCAAATAAGGAATAATTTATGCGGTTGTATTGGAATGTTACGAGAGGCAGAGATTTACTAGTACAGAACACTGAATATCGGCATCGGTTATTTCGCCGCCAATCAGAATCATGCCATTTGTCAAAAGTGTTTTTCTTTAATAAACAGCTGGTCAAAATCAATACGACTATTAAAACTAACTTTAAATCAGTGCCACATGACCGAGTTAAACGACTATTGCGTTCGCCGTATACAGATGACACCTGAGCTATTTTTACGGGACACGCGCAGCTGTTATCGGTTAGCCAATCGGGGTTAGCGGTTTCTGGTACCGCTTCCAATCAAAACAAGGAATTTCCTGGTATATCCCCAAGTCTGGAAATAGCTTTCCGGCCAGTCCTGTTCGACTCAGATGAATTTATATGATATACTGAGTCGAAATTTATGTCGACTGTATATATATGTACTCAGATCAGTCTCACGAATGTGTGACCGATACTCATTTATTTTGATATTTAAAGCATCAAACCTTTAAAAAATCACTGCTATATAATATTATGGGAGGTATGCACAGGGTACTGGGTAAAATGTGTAGACCATTTTGTCCGTGTCTCAAAATAGTAGTCATATATAGTTGCCTCCGATCAAGTTATGAAACAGGAATATTTTAGCTTTTATCACAATAATGATTGGTGATATATTATGAACACAATTTATAAAAAAAACAGAAAGGAGTAACATAGACTGTCTTCAACAAATTCTAAATATGACCAAAATTACCTACATACTCTGTGACAGAGACCCTGTTTATACCTGGAAATTATATACGTTTAAATACACCGCGCTTCATATGAATTATTTGATACCTCGGAATCTAGATAAAACCATCTGGGAAGAGATATACCGTCGTTAAGGGTTAATATGTCGTTAAGGGTTAATATGGGGAACTTCTGTGTGGAAGCATCGCCTGTTCTAACACCAGAAAAAAGGTTTCTTTGTATATTCATTTAGTTCTGTCCACATAATGCATGTAGATATTCTGGAATTAGTGGTTGTTATGTAGTAGCTTGGTATACCTGCCGACAACTTACTTTATTTTGTATTCAGCCAACCTGGACACCAAGTTAGTCATGAGATATGACAGTAACAAAATCGCAAACCTCTAAACATTTATGTATCGATTCGAAAGATTGTTTATAATAATGAATTACAAGCCACGCCAATGTGACGCCACACTATTATCGTCTGCTCTAGACTCAAGTACAAACGCAACACATTTGTGGCAGATAGCCGCTGGATTTATTTGTGACAAGGTGCAAACAGACATTCCAGCAACGGCCACCAGGCACATTTCGTGGCAGAATCCTTTCCATGTTCGTGCAAATAGTATGGCTATTAATCTCATACTGTCTTATGTGCTAATACAGTCTTATTAAAACTAGACCTAATTTTCATGAGAGTTGACTGTAAGGAAACATTGGTCTAGTTATCACTAGACTGGTGCTAATACAGTATACTCGTGCAATTGGTAAATATATTCTCAATTCAAGATTTTTAAATAACTTGATTGAACTCAGGGGTGGCACCAGAAAATCCCCGACAGGGGGG
This sequence comes from Siphonodentalium dalli, assembly GCA_032622095.1. NCBI lineage: Eukaryota > Metazoa > Mollusca > Scaphopoda > Gadilida > Siphonodentaliidae > Siphonodentalium > Siphonodentalium dalli. Next base: position 200,866,844 of record CP136062.1, read on the forward strand.
GGGGGGCTACACTAAATTACACCATATTGCCTGTTGGTATGTGAAATGAGCGCACATAGTGTGTGTGGCGAACCAATGAACAAAACCATATTGAAGTAATTATAGTCTCTTAGCTGGAGCCTGGAGAATTCTAATAGATCTGCAGTTGCTTATGATTGATGAACATTATCACATATGTAAATAATTACACATATATTATGGTGGTGTCAATTAAACTTGAATTAAGGCTTCGCCACACTAATATTTGACCTGAGACAAGTCAGTGATATGATAATTAAATTTCTTTTAAATTATTGTGAAAATTCCTATATTCCAGGGAGGCCACTTGTCTTCTGTGTCCGTTCTAATTTCTAATTTCATTAGTTGCAAGTGCCAGCATGGTGTTTCACTGTCGGGGATATAGCTAACATGTGGCCATACTGTAGGTACTCAATGGTTCTATAGACCAATGTGGCCATTGTGACGAATGCCAGAGTAGCCAGCAATGATAAAGACACATGTTTCAATAGATTTTCATTACCACTAAAACGCTGATGGTGTGACAATACAGGGGAATACCCCCGGATTTAATGGGAACATGTGCCGTGAATATTTTGTGTGGGATATATTCCGCTGTATGTTCTCTCTCTGACACTTTCCCCACACTGACAGTCTGTACATGATTACTTCATCTTATACACACAACCGACTTACATATAGAAAATCCCCGACAAGTCCTCCCCGACGAGGGGGCTAGAACTCCCCGACAAGGAGGCTGTAGCCCCCCCCCCCCGGTGCCCCCCCCCCCCCACTGGCGCCACCTCTGATTGAACTGACAGCCATTTATAGAAGGCATTCAGGCATTAAAACAGAGATAAAACCACTGTGTGGAGAAAGCAAATCTGAAAGCTTTGAATGCTCGTGTCTGCATACATGTGGAACATCAGACATATAATCTTGATCAACGTTACATTATATGCGTATACAAACATGATCACTGTGGATCCTATACGCGATTAGTTCCATTCGAAATAAGTTGATTTTAGCAATGCATTGAATTCCAACATGAAGAAAAATATATCATAAAATATATACACTTAGGTCATTTATCGGTCGGACATATTATAACTGTTACTTATAATATATGATGACTACTCGTGATAATAACGTCTGAAACGTTCTGCTTTGTATATACCACCTTGGTACCAACAAAGACATATACGTGAGTTCCATTTATTTGAAATATCCACATGTTCTTTTAATTTAAATTAAAATTTGATACGTGCACCTTGCGAGACCAGACCGGCAAAAGTGATCCAGAACATTATCTCACTCAGCAAGCCCGACCACGGCTTACACACATTAACAACAAGAAAACCATAGTCAGAAATGGTAACGCCACCAAGATTATAGTATTATATATAAATAGAAATTATAAAAAATACATAAAATATTTTGATAACAATTGCGTTTAAACAAGTAATCCTTCAAATTATTACTAACAAAGCAAGTAAATGACTGTGGGGTCACTCAACAGATTATAAAGACTTGGACTTAGTATACTGTAAATACTGGGACTGTATATTTTTAAATTTTAGTCTAAAATTTAAATGAAATAATTAAAAGATAAAATTTAGCAAGTAGTAAAAGTTAATTTTCTCATTTAATTGTTTTTTTTTGGTTAAATAAAGGAATAATTTAAATGTAAAATTTGGTTAAAAAAAAAAATGATTGACCGTGGCTCTTCCAATAATTGCGCGACTGACCTGGTCAATTGTTCTTAAGAAGTTGTTTTGAGAATTACTTTGGAGGGAAATAGTTATGGCTGTGGCTTCGCAAGTAATTGACTTGGTGACGTGATGTTAACAAATCTGAACTCCAGTAAACCAAGGACACTCCATACCAAATATAAGGTAAATAAATAATTCTTTAGAAGTTGTTTTAAGATTTACTATGGAGGGAAAGAATTGTGGTGCTGGCTTCGCAACTATTTGACCCCATTGTAACAAATATAAATATTAGTCACTCAGGCAATAGATGTATCTATTCTGTATATTAAGTTATTGGGTCTTACGTGTCTTGAGATGTCTAAATATGTTTTGATGGACAGATCGCGCAAGCGCAAGGGACCCCCGCCAATCTTATCTGTTGTGATTCCAATTGTTGACTTATTAAATATGCACATATGCTTAAGAAACAGTCGCGCGCGAAGCGCGCTCCCGTAGGTCGGTCTTTGGATCCCAGTTAATGGAAATATCATTGAAATAATCGGTTTCCCCCCCAATAAACATCCATATATTCAATATACATGTTTTTGGAGCAGAATTAGGTAGACCATATTGAACGCCATAATTCTGCTGTGGTTAAGTGGTCAATTACTTTGGACATTACTGTATGTAGATGGAGTTATCATTAGACCTCACATCCTTATATGGGATACAGTAATGCCCAAAGTAATTGACCACTTAACCACAGCAGAATTATGGGTAATTTTTCAGGATTTAAAATCCGGAAAAATTACCCATAATTCTGATGTGGTTAAGTGGTCAATTACATTGGACATTACTGTATGTGGATGGAGTTATCATTAGACCTCACATCCTTATATGGGCTACAGTAATGCCTAAAGTAATTGACCAATTAACCACAGCAGAATTATGGGTAATTTTTCAGGATTTAAAATCTTGAAAAATTACCCATAATTCTGCTGTGGTTAAGTGATCAATTACTTTGGACATTACTGTATGTAGATGGAGTTAAACCTCACATCAGTTTGTTGGGGATTTGGACCTTGACTTGAGACCTTTGGTTTTTAACGCAACAAATGCAAGTACACCTTATTCACAAATTTCTGATGTAGCCAGAGTTTTTCTTGGATAATATGAGTTTGAAGCCTGCTTACATTTCAATATGTTGTCAGTTTTGTATTGTCTGCAGCAGAACTCGGCGCGTTGAAGCAAAAGTTATAAGAGATAAAATGTGTACGTAACGAGACTATAATACAAATGAAAAAATAAATTGAGGGAGGGGTGGGCATTACAGGGAACTAAGGGTTGAACCGATATAAATTTGTAGAGCGATAACGACCAATGTTGACATATTATGCATCTCAACTCTACTGTTGCAACAAGGTTATAAAATTGGGGGGGGGGGGGGTGTCAGAATCTTAGTCATCTCTATATAGTGCCAGAATAGTCATTTATTGACTTCTATAGTGGTACAATACAAATTAGAATCAAATGATAAAAATATGTATGTAACACAACTATACCGATGAAAATAAAAATAATAATTTAGGCCGGGATAAGATGTTGGGTTGGTTATATGGACTCGGAGAAAAAGGGGTTCGTACCGATGAACTGACATAAATTAGTGGAGCGATGTTGCCATGTAATGCATCGCGACTGTACTAAAGCAGCAATGATATAAAATTGGGGGGGGGGGTCGGAAATTATCTCTATCTCTATAGATGGCACCAGAATTATATAGAAAGGAATAGCAATTGATATACGTATACGGTATACTATAGTAATACCATAGACATATAAGTACAAGTATCACGCAATAAAATATTTCGTAACGTGACTATAGCGATGAAAAAAATAAATAAATTGGACTGGGATTAGAGATTGGGTTGGTTATATGTGGATATGGAATTCATACCGATGAAATGATACAAATTAGTGGAGCGATAAAGACCAATGTTGACACTTAGTCAGGCTACGCGGGGGAAATAGGGGTTGATACGATAGACCGAAATAAATTTGTCGAGTGATAATGACCAATGTTGACGTATAAAGTAACGCGACTGTACTGTTGCACAATTATCATGTAGAACCAGTCAAATATGGACTCTGGTGCCCAATATGGAACAGCTCAGAAAACATTTGAAGGGCCCTAAAATTTATTTAACATGGGATCTGCCATACAAATCGATTTATGTTGATAAATCTCTTATTTTTCAAAATTTTAAGCTGAGACTTGGTGTGTCTGAGTGGGATACGTATATATTCCTAAAATGATAGGATACAGCACATAATTATGTTTTAGGTGGAAGTAATGAATGTTTTTCGATGATAAAATTAAAATTAAAATCGATTTATGTCGATAAAACTGTTATTTTTCAAAATTTTGAGTTGAGAATTCGTGTGTCTGTGTGTAATACTTATATATTCTTAAAATGACAGAGTCCAGCGCGTAATTATGTTTTAGATGGAAGAAATTGAATTTGTTTTCGATAACAAATTTACAGCATGTACGGCCGTACTACGGGTTTATCGACTCGTACGCTATTTTATAAACAAACTTTTGTCAATAGCCGTTTTGGTCAAACTAAACATTTTTCGACCGGGAAAGCAGATCCGAATAGTAGCTACGATGTATTTAGATAGAATTATCAAAAGAATTTGACCGATTAGGGTGCATTTTAAAAGAATCGAGTGGAGGAATCTTGGTGACATTTTCATAAAACACGCCGATAATTCCAGAAGATAAAAGATGGCGTTTATCACAATAGAACAGGCATAATATTACCCATAATTCACCTCACTACACCAGGGGGCTTACCCATAATTCACCTCACTATACCAGGGGGCTCCCAATGGGTTATATATTATTTTCAGGCTATCAGATTATTTATATTTTCAACAACATATTATTACACCGGTGACTTTAAGATTACAATTTCAGCCTGTCCTGACTATCGATACGATTGAGTCATATTTTCAAAAACATATTATACACCGGTGGCGTTAACTTTACAATTTCAGCATGTATGTGATTCTATCGGTACGATTTGAGTAAGGTACAAACAAAAATCTTCGCCCACTCGACCACAGAATTGGAGACTACCACTGAATATGAAAAACAGCCACACTAGAAACACCACATGGTGGCGTAATAATCACCTGCCTTTAGCATGTGATCGACAATGAACAACGGCTCAGTTGTGCTCATACGCTACGCTTCAGACAAAAGTTTTGTACCACACTGCCAAACGCCCAAAACTGATATGTGCGACAATCGATGCTTTTTTGTTAAATATTTAGAGTGACTCCCCTTGGACTACTTTCCGCTTTCGGTATTATTGCGCAACGAGTGGACACTGATCGAAATATTCATATATTACCGGAATAGGTGTGACTCAGGTATTGGGATTTCGTTGTGAAATTACTGGTTACCTCAAGTATATAAAAGACAGACTCTCGGATATTTATCAAAACTGCAACAGAAGATGTAGAAAACACTAACGAGAGAGAAACAACAAACTCTTCAAACGTTATATATATATATACACCTGGCAAGGTAAGTCTAATTATTGATATTTAAATGCGTTTATGTAATATACGTATATATGAAGTGGATTCAAACACGGCTGAACAAATTAAAGAGCTATGAGCCAATTTGCCTCTAATGTCTAACATATAGAGTGGAGTCGAGATGTGCCACCTTCGGGGGTGCATGATGTTGCATGCTGTGTATGTTTTCGATGATTTAGAGCTGCAGAATAATTACAAAAGTTTATCTCGCGAAATAGTATTATTTTATAACGAAGCTGGGATTACCAATGACAGTCGGGAGAGATAAACACCGAAGTAAACTAGAGCATCTCTAGTGTGTGGTAAAATACGCCCAACAAAGGGCCACATAACTCACATACCAAATTTCATTCCATTAAATTCATACTTACTAAATTTATCACCCGGGAACGAAATTTGGGAGCAAATTCTAACAAAAAGGGCCATAATTAGAATTCCACCTTTATTTTGTGCTAGTAAACCCACATATAAAATTTCATTCATTAAAGCCACATGGCGGTTTGCACTCCAAAATACGAATAATATTATTAGCTTTTGAATTTTTTCCCGTTATCGAAATACGAGCATCTGTAACCCAAAAAGACGCACTGAAGTAATGAAAAATGTACCTACGAACAAGGTGTTTGGGTCCCAAACAAAAACAGCCATTTGCACGACATGGAACAGAAAAGAGCGATCAGTGTTATTCTATTCCTGATATGGTAGCAATAAAGAGGGTTTGTCTGACTTCGGGCGAATAATTGAAATGGTTGTGTCTTTGGCAAGTGTTTTTCAAAGCATATGAAGCTGGCATACCAATTTTTCGTGTATTTACCGACCTATCTTAACCGTCCCTCCAAATTACGTAGACGAAATTTGGAGGTTCGAATGAGCCATGTCCGTTTAAGTTGAGAATATTTAAAGTTATCAAGCGGAAACCAAGACAGACCAATAACAAATATAATACGTCCCGTTTTAAAAACGGGCGTTTAAAAATATGATAGAATCCAGAATATTTTGTTTACTTTACTACATTTCCACACTACGTCATCAATGAATATGGCATCTTTCATGTATTTGCGGCTATTATTGTGACTGAAGTTTTAACTTTAACAGCTATATATAAGACCGGGAACCTACGACATGCATAATTTACCCCAAAAAATGGCGGCAAGATAGTCACTTATATATAATTTGTATCTGCTCAGCAATCACATTTATATTTATGGGACGGAATTTATATTTAGCTAGCAAGTTATTTGTTATTTATAGAGGTGAAGAAACCGACGAATAGTCCATGTGAAACATCTTGCCGCCGTTTCGAGCAAAGCAAATTATGACTAGATCCCTGGCTCTATCTTGTCTTATAAATAGTTATATTTTAATACAATAATTATTGTTATTTCAGATGACTTCGCCAAGAAATTTGTCTGAAAAGGAAGCGCTGAGGTTGTGTCAAACAACTTCGACAATTGAAACCATAATCGGGCTCACGAAACACGAAAGCCCCGCTGTCAGACAGAGGGCGCTGAAGGAAATGTGCCCGTGTCGCGTGAAGATCGATATCGACGAATTCTGGAGACGAGTCATGGAAATGGTCGACGATGAAGCCAAGAACGTGAGGCAACAGGTCCTACACACGCTATGTGACGGGTCCCCCACCCATCTCGAATTCGAAGTCGCTGAAAAGTTGGACATTTTCAACCGGGATTCTGACCCTACCATCAGGAGAATGGCTCACAAATGCTTGACTCATTACAACAGAACTGGAAAGTGGAACATTTTGTGATATTCTGTTTTGGATTTTTTGGAGTTATTGTTCTGATGTTTTTCGAACAGTTTATTTATAAATGATCCCGTTTTCGGAATCTTATAATGGTATATGCGGGCTTTGTTCTTTGAGCTTATCCATATGATTTAACACTACAATTACCCCAATGGTTGCTCTAATTTAGTTATTAGCTCAACTTGACGAAGTCAAGTTAATCTATTGTCGTGGGTTGGCGTCCGTCGTCAGTGTGTGCGTGTATGCCTACGCGGTCAACAATTTCCTTCAGCACACTTTACAGACCACATCTCTCATACGATCGACACCCAACTATATGGATATTCGGGGTGACATGTAGATGGAGCTAACGATACCCCCCCCCCCCGAAATTCGTTAAAACATGGCTGCTAACAGCCATCTTGGATTCACATTTAAATTTATTGGCTCTCATTGGAGAAATGTTTTTGAAAATTATCGGCATGTTTGGGATTACCTCTAAATGCATGGGACCTATCGAATTTGAACGATTTTCAAAACCTGGCATCTACATGACAGCGATCTTGGATTTACTCTTTGCAAAATCCTTCGTCACACACTAAAACCATCATACATGTAGGCCAGGCAAACATGGACATATGTGTCGCATCGAGTGGGAATTTATAAGACCTACATTTTTGATTAGCATAAACACTTACCTTTGGGAATCCGTATGTTGGATTTGTCAGAGAGGCGGACTTTTTTTCTCACCGCGTGGTTTTCTGGAGGCTCACCGATCAAAAACAATATGCAATTTTTTTAATAAAGTAGGGCAATACTTGATAGAGTGTATATTCACACATTTCGAGATTATATTCGTCCCGTTTTGATACATGAGAATGTGTCGATGATCAGAGTAAGGCAACACATGTAATAGTTTAATATCGTAATTACGTCATGTGACGTCAATTAAGTTTTCGGATGAGAAGAATATGACGATTCACACAATACGTTGTCATTTGTTTCTTTCAAAACCTATAAAGTAAGACGGTTATACCCAGGTATATTATATCATGGGCAACTACTGCCATTTTAATATATCATTAATCGCTATTGATCGCAATTATTTTTCTTAAAGGCAGACAACCCCCCCCCCCCCCCCCACATCTAAGAGGCCCCGACTGTGGTATACGACATACAAAACCCACGATTACTTGCTAAATAGCGTACTAAACACAACGACCGTCGATAGGCTGCATAAGCATTGTTTAATAAACAGGTTTCGATCTACAGACTCGAACATTAAAGTCAACATATTGCATACTGTACCTTCTGACTCGAATTTTTAATCAATTTTAGACCCCCTCCCAATAAATAATCTGAAAAACGCATTTGTTATTTTTAGGGAAGGCTAATGTGGTCTATACGGCGATTTCATACCGTTCTGAATTTTAAAATGGCCTACTAACCAAAAGATGGCTGTCATTATGGTGGCTGGTATGTGTGTGGAAATTGTAATATATGTAAGAACGCACGATTACTTGCCAAATGTCTTAACTGAAACAATGACCATTGATAAACTGCTAAACTATAGTTTAAAGATACGGGCGGCGTTGGCGGTGGGTATGCTGTTAAACTATTCACCTCCGTCAAAAACCGCCATAAACAGAAAGAATAGTAAAATATAGACATACCTTGTTCTAATACCAATCAGAAATATGACATAAACAGTATGTTATTGTCAACCCCCCCCCCCTTTGTTATGTAAACAAAAGCAAAAAACGTTACGTTACCCAGCTTTTGTTTAGATATATGTAACGAGCGTTAGTTGTTACTGTTTTCCTGATATGGATCTAGTAAAGAGCGTTTATATCATGTGTGTGTGATTAACCAATATAATTGCGCTGTGTTATGTAAACAGAAGCACAACATCAGTAGCACGAGCGGGCTCTTGTTTAGGTACACCGTCGTACGTCTTGACGACAATATACTATTTACGCGCTGATTATGTTTACACAACGCATCTCCTGGTCACAATTTATTTGGATCTAATTTAGGTATTTTTCTCCAAAAATAATGTAAATAGGTGGAAATGTTGAAATATGACATGTTTCACTTAAACGCCACCATAACCTCCATGAAACGTCGATTACAACCAAAATATTGCTATATTAATTGTAGCATTCTACACTAGGCATTCGTGCTCAAGTAATGCGTGTTCCTTGAAATTGGTGGCAATTGGAGCGAAGTACCTGGAAATGAACAGGTCTGTTTAAAACAAAGACCAGGGTAGTAATAATACATTGGATGCCGGTTTGTTGTTTATGCCAGTCAGCTTTGACATATGCTTTATGAAATTACTTAAACCTGACTAGAAGACCCATGTATTGAGTCAATATATTTTAGGGGAGTTATTTTCATATGTATAAGGTAGAGCTGTCTTTCAAGCGTCCTTTTCGTCTTTCCTAAAGGTTCGGAGGAACTCATGTGCACACAATTCTTTAAAACGTAGATCAAGTGGAGTGCGACCCGAACGTACTTCTAGGGCTTCTGTGGCACAAGTCATGGCTGTATTAGTTAGTTGTATCAAAGAATGTCGTTGTATACTTTCCAGTTAATTAATTGTAGATCGAGAGATCATCGACCAGGCAGGAAAGGCGTATTCAATTATAGGTCGAATGACAGTTTTACATAATTGAAATCCAGTTTTTGCTGTCACCCCACCGATGGCTAAAGTTGTCATAGTTTAGCAGATGCTGTCGCCGCTTGTCGTTCAATGGAATCAACATGATCCTGAATGTTAATTGTTGATCTACTGTTAGACGAAGAACTTACGAATGCTAACGGTTTATTGATCATACAAATATCGGGCATACATGTATTGGCTATTGGTGCTGGGCCAATATACATCACATCTGTTGTTGTTACATGCATACATATGCACCATTTACTGCACCATTAACTTATTTGTTTAAGATAATCGTTCTTATGGCTGGTGGGTAAAGTTAATGTGTCTTCCTTTTTGATGCTAGTCATATCGTCTGCAACTGGATGTTACCGATTTGATAATTTGATGGCTTTTGGGGAAATAACTTGTGTAGAGAATAAACACTGGTGACATAGAGCCTTGGTGACGACCAATGGACGTTCTTATCCATTCACTGATATAATAATTTACATTTTCCCAAGATTTACGGTCCTTTAGAAAGCTTTATATTTATGAAAGAATTCGCATATTTATGCAGTTTGTGAATAGTTTATACAGAACACCATTCCTCGAGATTGAATCAAACATACCTTCGAAGTAAATGAAAGTTAGAAGACCCTGATTATGTTTATTCTTGATAGAGAAACACCCTTCAGTGATGTCAATAAGGGCATGAGTTGTTGATTTGAATTTTCTCTATGCATATTGTTTTTCATTAAAAATATTATTGCTTTCAAGTTTCTAGATTAACCAGGTTGTCACTATCCTTTCATAGATTTTACCCACTATACTGGTAAGACAAATTGGATCAAATTGGTCTGTAACTTTTGACTTGATAGGTAGATTTAGGTAGATTTACCAGGTTTTGGTCTGTAACTTTTGACTTGATAGGTAGATTTACCAGGTTTTGGTCTGTAACTTTTGACTTGATAGATAGATTTACCAGGTAACTTTTGACTTGATGATAGGTAGATTTACCAGGTTTTATAGGTAGATTTACCAGGTTTTGTAGGTATATTTACCAGGTAACTTTTGACTTGATGATAGGTAGATTTACCAGGTAACTTTTGACTTGATGATAGGTAGATTTACCAGGTTTTGTAGGTAGATTTACCAGGTTTTGGTCTGTAACTTTTGACTTGATAGATAGATTTACCAGGTAACTTTTGACTTGATGATAGGTAGATTTACCAGGTAACTTTTGACTTGATGATAGGTAGATTTACCAGGTTTTGTAGGTAGATTTACCAGGTTTTGGTCTGTAACTTTTGACTTGATAGATAGATTTACCAGGTAACTTTTGACTTGATGATAGGTAGATTTACCAGGTTTTGTAGGTAGATTTACCAGGTTTTGTAGGTAGATTTACCAGGTAACTTTTGACTTGATGATAGGTAGATTTACCAGGTAACTTTTGACTTGATGATAGGTAGATTTACCAGGTTTTGTAGGTAGATTTACCAGGTATCTTTTGACTTGATGATAGGTAGATTTACCAGGTAACTTTTGACTTGATGATAGGTAGATTTACCAGGTTTTGTAGGTAGATTTACCAGGTTTTGGTCTGTAACTTTTGACTTGATAGATAGATTTACCAGGTAACCTTTGACTTGATGATAGGTAGATTTACCAGGTTTTGTAGGTAGATTTACCAGGTTTTGTAGGTAGATTTACCAGGTAACTTTTGACTTGATGATAGGTAGATTTACCAGGTAACTTTTGACTTGATGATAGGTAGATTTACCAGGTAACTTTTGACTTGATGATAGGTAGATTTACCAGGTTTTGTAGGTAGATTTACCAGGTAACTTTTGACTTGATGATAGGTAGATTTACCAGGTAACTTTTGACTTGATGATAGGTAGATTTACCTGGTTTGATAGGTAGATTTACCAGGTTTGATAGGTAGATTTACCAGATTTTGTTACCAGTTAGAAAGTCTGATGGAATCAAACAAATCTCCCAACATCTTCGAAATAATTTGATGAGAATTGAAGTTAATTTGTCCGACCCTTGTTTTAACCCTTTACCCAACAAACCGGCCAAAACCGGCCAAAACCGGCCAAATAAAGCTTCAACAGCCTAAAATATCTTCGGTCTGTCTCAATAGAACCATACAAATATGGATATAATTGGAACCGGCTCCTTGACCACATTGTGATAGTTACAGTTATGCCCTGTGCCAATGCATTCTCTTATATATGCGAGTCGACCATAGGTCGCCTCGCATATATAAGAGAATGCATTGGCCTAAAAAAAAAAATTAACACTTTTTTTTACATTCTTTAACAATTTTATAATTTTTAATGTGTTAAGCCAATGCATTCTCTTATATATGCGAGGCGACCTATGGTCGACTCGCATATATAAGAGAATGCATTGGCACAGGGCCCTTCTGTTGGGTAAATGGTTAACACGACAGGTAAGATACCACCAGGTCCAGCAGCTGATTTACCATCCATGTGCTTTACTGCAATTAACCCATCATTTTCAGAAATATCCTGATTGAATGTTTCTATGGCTATTTTACTTTTGTTCAGATCAATAAATTCAGCTACTACGTCATAGATGACGTTTGCATAAAGTTAATTCGAAGTTTGAATGTCTGCATGCTCTCTGTCTATATGGAGAGCTCGTAATTGTTCTGAAATTTGTTTATCGCTTGTTGCGTAACAATCTGGATGTGTTTCAATCGAAAGAACGATACTTTTTAGCGTTGATTTATGGAGTCCTCAGAAAATGCTTTTAGAACTTTTCGACAGTTGTTTGGCTGTTTCACGTTGTTTACGTATCTTCTCAGTTTCTACTAAATTTAAATTCTGAAGTTAATTTAGAGTTCGTGCTTATGTTGGTCTGAGCGAAGTTGCCATTTTCTTTTTAGCTTACGACACTCTTTAGTTTTTAGTCAAATTTCTTTTGTCCAAAATGGTTTTGAATGCTGAACTATTGTTTTGGATGAAACTGAGTTTGTGCTGTTAACGAGCACATTTTTCAAGTTGTTAATACATAACGTTAATTCTTGAGTTGTGTTCATTTTGAAGGTTGTGTTTGAAAAAAAAGCACCCTCTGTGCCCTTATCAAGAGTTTTTCGCCATTCTGGCCAGTTAGATTTGGAGAAGTCCCACATAGTTTGCACATAATGCAAGAGTGCATGTCATTATAGTAACGTGTGTGTCGTCCTTGTGTGATATTATTGAAATTTCGGCTGGTCGTGCATTGACGAGGTTTGTCCCCCATTCGAACAGAGGCACTGCAGATTTGGTCTTTGTGAGAGATGAGTCCCATAGTAGGTTGAAATAACCAACCAAGTTAGCTTTTGGTTCTTTCAAATCACTGAGTAAAGTATTAATATATTTTGTTTCACCGGGCGGAATATATATACAAGTGAGCACAAATTAATGTTCATTAGTAAATATCTTACACAAAATTGCTTCAAGATCAGTATCCAATGTACATAGATGGCTGAATTTAATTTCTGGCTCAATAAAGATTACAACGCCACCATATTCACTATCAGGACGTTTCCATATAAGATTATGCCAGTTTGGGAATCTTCCACCATAATAAACCACGTTTCTTGTAGACACAAAATATCGATGCGGTTGTATTTATCTGGGCAACTCGCATGGTTAAAAGTATTGATTTTAAGTGAACAGATCTTTTAGACAAGTGATGGCAGTATTCCCATAAATTAGAGCAGCTTATGGAGCGTGCGGGGTGATTACCGGAACAGTTTACACAGTATGGATTTATTTCAGAAGCTTTGTGATTTCGAGAAAACATATATTTTTCTAAAGCACAGTTTTCAGAAGTACGTGGGAGGTCACAGAGATAACTCACGTGACTATACATGTTACTGCGGAAGCACCAATAGTTATGATCTTCCTGAATGGGTCACATTGGTGGTGTCTGCTTAGTACTGATATGCCAATACTGAAACTTTATTATGAAGAGTTGCTCAGGCATGTCACTTTTATAATTGGCATTAGTTTACCAATGCCCTTACGCAGAAGGCATTATTTTACTTGTGTTTCGAAGCCGTATTGACTATTTATCTCGTTTTTCAGTTTCGCAGTTTATTTTGGTATTAACGTTTTTGATTACGAAAGCTGTACCTTTTTGTGAGGGAAGTCAATATTTAATGTTAGTCCAGATCCACTAAAAGCTTCTTTTGGCCAATATTCATATAACTATTCTTCGTCGGATTTATAAGAAAGATGTGCAATGCATCCCTTAGGAAGTTGGTAAGCATACTCAAAGTTAACAGTACCTTTGTGAGCCTTTATCACTTTCTTAATCTGCTGACTTGAGCGAAAGTTTCAGAACAAAGTTATTGAAGTCATAGAATTTGATTCCCTCAGACAATTGATTGTTTTTTCTGTGTATCATTTTAAAGAGCGTTCCGTGTTAGTTTGTTCCTGATATGCCAAAAATAAAACCTCACTTGCGTGCGGAAAGTTGAACCATCTGATGAATGTCAAAGACTTCGTAACTTTTTTCCAGACTTCTGTTAACCCTTTACCCAACAGAAGGGCCCTGTGCCAATGCATTCTCTTATATATGCGAGTCGACCATAGGTCGCCTCACATATATAAGAGAATGCATTGGCTTAACACATTAAAAATTATAAAATTGTTAAAGAATGTAAGAAAAAATGGTAAAAAGTGTTAAAAAAAGATTTTTTTTAGGCCAATGCATTCTCTTATATATGCGAGGCGACCTATGGTCGACTCGCATATATAAGAGAATGCATTGGCACAGGGCTAACTGTAACTATCACAATGCGGTCAAGGAGCCGGTTCCAATGATATCCATATTTGTATGGTTCTATTGAGACAGACCGAAGATATTTTAGGCTGTTGAAGCTTTATTTGGCCGGTTTTGGCCGGTTTGTTGGGTAAAGGGTTAATAGGGAGTGCATGTTAGCTTGTTGTGTATTTGCTGACCTAGTTTGATCTCCGAAACATGAACCAATAACATTTTTTAATAAGTCAGCAGATTTCGAATAGATTGAACTCAGAAATCAGCAACATATTCTCGTGCAAATATGTTTATATTCAATTCGTATAGGTTCATATTGGTCTTATTGTATTCTGGTATAAGTGAACGTACACCCGGTATTCCGTGGAATGGTCCCGACCACAGTGAAAACATACTACCGTGATAAATAGGCTTGTATAGAACCAATTGCTCAACTAGCGCCATTTTGGACCCCCAAATATATTGAGGTTATGATCCAGGAGAACATGCTGAAATTGTTGCCCTATGTCTATTTACCCCAATCGGATGTAACAATAGATAACAGGAGTGGCAAGTATATTATAATAATGCTTTATTTCCACCGAACATTATAACATTGTGGATACTCATATTTTAGTATTATTGAATTACCATCCCCATGTCGAGTCTTTTTCGAGCTTATTTCTTTGATTCTAGAACGAAAAATAAAACATGTGGGAACATTTTAAAGAACTCGCTATTCGACATAATTATGAGATTCCACCGAATACCCCGTACTTTTCTTATCGATGAAACCTGGAATATTTAGTATCATTTCCATGCTTTCATATAGTCACTCTGCCCAACCGTTTCGCGACCTCTCCGTGAACACGGAGGCATTTCATTGTTACACATTAGCATCTCAGTGAAATTTGGCTTTTGTGACGAAAAATATATATAATACAAGTCGTTACTTTTTCCAATGGGCACCTTTCGCACAATACACTACCATTGATAAGATTTACTAATAGGTACTACGTCGATTAAATTTTTGTTCTTTCTATCGGTTTCTATCTGTTACCATATCCATAGTTACAAGAGAACCCAACATCGAGCCAACAACTGACTATCACCATATCATCTACTTATTGTATGAGGTGACATGAATACAGTCCTGCCTGACTATGTCACCCCCTCGAATATATGATATAAAGTAACTATATTCTGTAATAATGATATATGTGTGTATTGAAAGTATCCTGTCTGATCCTATCCTACTCTGATCTTGTAATTGGAATGTTACTTACCGCGCTTGGGTTTGCTGACCTCCTGGAAAATAAAACAAACGCGAGTATTATATAAAAATAAATTCCAGAAAAGGGCGCCATTTTAGTCAGGTAAAACATTAATGCAGAAGATATAACAACACATATTTGACAAGCAACCAGCATGCATTTGATTGCACTATCAAAACGATATATTTTGCTCGCATTACTCTGTTGGTGTATTTCGATGGCGTCAATTGTGCCCACTTGGAGGGAACTATTCAGATAATAAATTCAGATAATTATCTGAACATTTCCTAACGGAACTAATCAATGGATATTTAATAATTATGCAACGCATGCGAACGAGAAAATCCCTCAATGGTCTCAATTTTAGGTTTTATTTGGTACGTCTCATAAAGCAAAGATAACAATTAGCCTGGGACGCGATATGCAATAACCCTTGGACCCGGTGTACAATTAGCCTGGGACCCGATGTACAATTAGCCTGGGGCCCGATGTATAATTAGCCTGGGACGCGATATGCAATAACCCTTGGACCCGGTGTACAATTAGCCTGGGACCCGATGTACAATTAGCCTGGGGCCCGATGTATAATTAGCCTGGACCCGATGTATAATTAGCCTGGGACATGATGTACAATTAGCATGGGGCCCGATGTACAATTAGCCTGGGGCCCGATGTATAATTAGCCTGGACCCGATGTATAATTAGCCTGGGACCCGATGTACAATTAGCCTGGGACCCGATGTACAATTAGCCTGGGGCCCGATGTATAATTAGCCTGGACCCGGTGTACAATTAGCCTGAGACCCGATGTACAATTAGCCTGGAACCCGATGTACAATTAGCCTGAGACCCGATGTACAATTAGCCTGGAACCCGATGTACAATTAGCCTGAGACCCGATGTACAATTAGCTTGGGACCCGATTTACATGTTTAATACTCACGGTGTCAGTTTTGCAGTCATCGGAATCCGAGGAATCTGACTCGGAGTCGGACGTGTCTGACTGAATCGCCTGTAAGAATCGATATGCATATATGGCGGTTGTACTAATTACAGCACGTTCGCCAGATTGTTAAATGGATATACCTTATTTGATAGTATAGCGACAATGGGCACCATTCGCATAATGAACTACAACAGATAAGAATTACGAACATGCTATGCTATACTATACGTCACTAGAATTTGATTTATTTCTATCAGTTGCCATCTTGCCATATCCTTAGTTACGATTTCGAGAAGCCAGACATAGGCACGCGAGGTTTAACACTGACAATGGCCTCATAACATCTTAACTAAGTACAACATAATAACAACAAACATTAACCCTTTCACTGCCAAGTCCGATTTTTGTATAAACCCATATTTCCTTGATAATTTTTTCTTCAAATTTATTGATTATAATAACGTGATACATTGATGGAAAGAGCTCTTGATGTATCGATAATAATGTATCACATTATTATTATCAATAAATTTGAAAAATGACCAAGGAAATATGGGTTCATACAAAAATCGGACTTGGCACGAAAGGGTTAAACATATCCACATCGCCTCATTGCGAGTGACAACAAGTTTGAACAGCACTATATTCTCACAAATGGACTCGTGGTCGTCAAATCTGCGAAAATGCTTTTGGACCTTCCGAACAATTTACGACTACTATTAACTATTCGTAATTCTTATCAGCGTTAGTTCATTACTCGAAAGGTGTCTCGTGACAATATAGGTCGATAAGTACACGAAATACCAATCTGCAGACTTTATATACCCTGAAAACATTCTGAGAAAAAAAAATACCGAAATCACAGCTCTTTGGTATTTTCAAAGATATAGAGTTGTTTTTGTTTATTAGGGTTTATCGTCGTTCTAGCCGCTAGGCCACACACGACGTTGTCAATTTTACGGGTGGAGGAAAGACCACGCATAGGCTTAATTTCACACGGAATTGTTCCACTGCGTGTAGAAACCACCGACCCCCGGAAAGCAACTGACAAACTTGCCCAGATACACGATTCCGGCCACCCTCTCTATGACGGGGTTCGAACCAGCTTCGTCAGCGCTGGACGACGTAATTCACCTGGCACTCTACCGACTGGACCACGGGGGGCCCCAAAGATATAGAGTAAAACTGCTTATAAAATGCATCGGTACCACAACTAACTGCGTGGGAAATAAAGAACTCTGATTAGCATGCAATTATCTCGTAATAATCAATCATACAAGTATCTGAAGGCAACTGTTAGTAGTACCGTTACATATTGAACCACAGAAAGTTTACTAATTAAAAAATGTAAAACTTTAATTTAAAATTTAGTTTTTAAACTAGCTAGTTCAAGACACCCCCATTTTTGGACATTTACAAATGCTCATATCTTGAAATAACAACAGATATTATCGAAAGAATCTTTGGTCAACATGGCATTCGTGCACAATAACAGAATATGCAACATGTTGTTTAAAAATATAATTACACCTCGTGTCTACAAGTACATATAGCCACACAGGTAAGCCGCTTACGAACAGTGAAGGTGTTGAATCACGAGATCGGTGACTTTAGAGCTACAATCACCCACACACTCGCTAGAAACGGAATCTCTCCACTACATAAACACAACACCCGATAAATAGTAGACCATTCAAATGTATACTTATCTGGAGAATCCATTTAGTAAAGAAATTGTTAAATTCGACTATCTTTGCTATGTTTATACTACTTACCGCGTGCTGAAACTCGATTTTCACTGGCATATTCTGGAAATAAATATGTACTTTGAGTTAGAAATGCCATTGCCCTTTTCGTCCACATGTATAACGCACGATTTGTTATGGCAAGAAATAACTATACGCATGTAAGGTGTAATTGGTAACTGTCGTTTAAAGACGAATTCAAGTCATGTCCAAACTCCTATATGGAGGCAATAATGAAATATAGCTGTAATATCCTAGTTGCGTGATCGGTGTGGTCCGTGGGTCTACATGTAAGTAGTTGATGTAGCAGAAATACCGTTGAGTATGAAGCTGCAGAACAGAAGATTATCTCCCCGGCACACAGTGGCATTCCTAATTCGGAACCGAACGAATGTCCTATCGAAGTTTTACGCAACCGATGAAAAGACCAAACTTTGAAAGCACAAAACTTTCAAAAAACACAGTTTCGGCAAATTGTCAATAAAATATGTTGGAAATCTTTGCCATATACGTTTTAAATTCTTTTTGTGGGCCATGTGCATTCAAATTCAATGTGTGTCACAAGAAAGAACATCACTCACCTCCCAGATGTTGAGAACCCTTTTCTTGATGATCTGAAAAAAGCATAATTGTCATTAAAAACTATGGAGACGAGAATTTACAAGATGTTTGTCACTCAAGCTCAAATTATCATTGTCATTTGCAAGCTCACTGAGCATTGCCACCATGCACCGTCGCATATGGCTTCGGTGGGCCGAGAAACGATTCAGTTAGATATTGTTCCAAGATGGTTCTGTGTTACCCAGTATCTCCATGATGCAGAATATAGGTCACACAGGATAACACAATCTTGTCAGAAACGTACCTCGATACGTGTAATCAGTTCTGTTCACGCTTTCTCAGTTAACAAAATCGTGAAATGGTTCTTCAATCGGGCAAGCTTAAATTTTAAACATGAATGACTTTCTCGATGGTTGATTTTGTTTGTTAACCCTTTACCCAACAGAAGGGCCCTGTGCCAATGCATTCTCTTATATATGCGAGTCGACCATAGGTCGCCTCGCATATATAAGAGAATGCATTGGCTTAACACATTACAAATTATAAAATTGTTAAAGAATGTAAGAAAAAATGGTAAAAAAATATTTTTTTTAGGCCAATGCATTCTCTTATATATGCGAGGCGACCTATGGTCGACTCGCATATATAAGAGAATGCATTGGCACAGGGCATAACTGTAACTATCACAATGTGGTCAAGGAGCCGGTTCCAATGATATCCATATTTGTATGGTTCTATTGAGACAGACCGAAGATATTTTAGGCTGTTGAAGCTTTATTTGGCCGGTTTTGGCAGTTTTGTTGGGTAAAGGGTTAATCGGATTCATGTTTGGGCGACTCGGGGAAACCTTTTCCTCGTTATATCCTCGTTATATAATTTGTATCCTGACACAAGACAATGACCAGTTCAAGGAAACGAGAAATATAATTAGGCTGACAAAAACTTATATATACTCACGTTCCACCATGGGAGGAATGTTTTTTCCTGTAAATAAGGAGAGAAAAATGGGAATTATTTTGAAGCCATTCCAATTTCATAATCAATTGTCAACCCACTACTGTCCCTTTCCAACTGCAAAACACCAGACAACTGCAACTTGTTCTGAGTATTTAAGATCAAACCAATTGACACCAAGCATGCAGGACAAAAGAAGAACCCAGTTATAATAACTAAGCGTAATTTATTATAGGTATGGTTTGCTGCACCAATTAAAACAAATGCGCTCCGGCAATGAATGCGAAGGTGATTCCCGTAGTTATGTTTTATATTTACATATGTATATTTACAACATAACATTAAGAAGTTACTTACATACTCGCGATGCGATGTTTTCTTTAAAATTAAAACGCGAAATAACATACGGTAATGCTACATGATGCTGGAGCTACAATAGTTGTGGCGATGAGACGAAGATCATGCATTTTGCGTTACTAGTATAGAACTTGGCCCTTACGTATAGGACCTTTCCGGGAATGTTTGAATCTTTTCAACCAATTGTTGCCATGGTAACCTTGGCAACGACGGTCATCTTGTTTTGATGATTTTTTTTAAATGGCACATTTTTCGTCTATAAAATCCTCTATATCACGAAATATATTATTGGAATATTACAAAACTACTAAATATTAGGTCAGCATGAAAATAGTTAAATTCTTACATTCTGTTTCTCCACCTTGAGGACATATATCACAGCTTTCTGAAGAAGAAAATATAAGGTTATGTGCAGACGTACATGTATGTAGTCGATTCAAGACCTACGAGGAAAATGTTTAGTTTCCCCTAGTCAATATCCATCTCTTGTCTATGTGTTATATATGCTACGCTTTTCAGTTGGGATTGCAATTATAAATTTACATGAAACCTTCCATCGATCCCACGAGAACATCACAAAGAACGCAAAGATAGCATAAGCAGTCATGGAATAAGAGTTTCGAGATCTAAAACCAATAATCGTGAAGCCTCAATGGACGTTTCCACAGCTGTCAATCAAATAATTATTAGCAGATATTTTCTACCAATCAGCGACTGAGCCGATCGCTTTTTGCATTGATAATTCTTTGTTCATCCGCGTTAAATTGTCAAATCATAATGTATAGAACTTTTGATTTGTGCGCTGATGTTTGAAATTCACCCGTGATTATAACACTATTTTTCATTTTGCGTGGCACTAGTCAGATTTTTCACAATTAAAGAAGTAAATTATGTATTTTCTCGCCTTGTCCTAGCAACCATAAGCTCCTCCCACTAACGAATATGTGTGTAAACCCCCTTTCGAAATGTCGTAATTATGTAAGGTGCGAAAGTAAAATAAGTCATGCATATTCACCATTTTGGTGGACTATATTGTAGTACCATAATGTGAATAATATGGCCCTAATTCTTGAGACAAGCAACATAAGTTATATGAGCAGCTTTGGATTCCCAAATATCAACATTACAAACGCAGTATGCAATGACGATGTTTATACTGCATTTAACCCGTTCTTACTTAAATCGGTTCTCCAATCAGTTATAAAAGTATACATCGAAGTGGTATATTATCCACTGCGAGGGATGCTCAGGAAATAAGATCAGACGAAAGATAATACAAGTGTAGAAGTGTTCCTATTCTTTGGTGGGAGATGTTCAGATAATAAGATCAATAAACGCTTATTATCTGAACTTTCCCGAATGGAAGGAGTATTTGGAAAAAAGTTTAATACTTGTGGCACGAGGGTATATGCTCACCTTCCACATGCCGACGATGACTTTCCAAGGCTGCGTCTGTTGGGAACAAAGAATAATTATCGGATATATCAACTCACATATATACTGTTGAATTGATTTGGAAATGTTTCTAGTTAATTTGTGGTTGTGTTATTGTGTGCTAGAATATAATTAACGACAAACTGCTTATAAAATACACACAGACGTTTAGTGAGTGAAAAATAAGATATTTGTTATTCCACAAGTGACATTTTAACTCACAATTCTCAGAAGATAGTCTTCACGTCAATACAATAGTATCAATAAAGGAAACTAACCACCCCTCTTCATGGAATCCGACAGCCAGGTTAAAACAGACCCCCAATTTCGTAATAATCAATAGCAGAGAGACGTCATCCGAAATAATGTTAGATATAAGTTAACTAACGATATCGAAACTAAAATGACGAATTGAGACTCACTCCACTCCATTGTTAGTGATAGTTGGATTATATTTTGAGTAAATGAATACGAACATAATAAAAGGTAACATATTTGGCCACACTCCCTTTGATAATCAAACACACCTAGACTTCAATGCATTTGATTTGGTGAAGTTGAAACCTAATTTCCATGATAAAAAGTTTTGTCAATACAAACATTTCCGCCCTCATTAAAATATACAAGACATCCAATTTGTATTTATATTATCTTATATATATAGAATATACGCATAGTTTTTCTGAATAGCAAATTTAATCCACGAGTGGGATTGGCGATTTACGAAGCTCGTGGTATAAATCGCCAATCCCACTCGTGGATTAAATTTGTTATTCAGAAACACTATTTTGTTTATGCCACGATCTTTACAATGCGATGGATAAACACTTTTCCGTTCAAATTGTATGGAGAAAGTTTAATCCACTCTGCGAAGTTTATGCCACGATCTTAACAATGCGATGTATAAACGCTTTTCCGTTCAAATTGTATGGAGAAAGTTTAATTCACTCTGCGAAATTTAATCAACAGTAGGCACGTTTAATCAACAGGTGTTGATTAAATGTAAAATTTAAACAGATGGCTTTATTTATGTAGTAAGATATGCGATCGTGGTATAAAATGCGATACTCAATTGGGACATTTTGTCATTACTAGTTTTAGAACAGACCGTCATGATACGTTTAGGGGATCTCAGAGAGAGAGAGGGAGAGAGAGAGAGAGAGAGAGAGAGAGAGAGAGAGAGAGAGAGAGAGAGAGAGAGAGAGAGAGAGAGAGAGAGAGAGAGAGAGAGAGAGAGAAAGAGAGAGATAGAGAGAGAAAGAGAGAGAGAGAGAGAGAGATAGAGAGAGAGAGAGAGAGAGAGAGAGAGAGAGAAAAAAGACACACACACACCCTCGCTCACACACACACAGAGAGTTATCCTGTTGGTTACACTCCGCGAGTCGTAACATGTCCAAATTTGATTGTATATATTATACCAGAAAATGCGAAATAAAATCAATATTAATTGATAGAACCGTTTCTGGACAGAGGTCTTCGATTCATATTTATTATTTTATACCCAGGAAACTAAAATTGGTTATATAGGAAGAGATAGACCATCTTTAAATGAGAGTTTGTAGTTCTTGTAATTGGAGGAACCTGAATACATCTTTAATAATGACCTTTGTTAAACCTTTTCTATACTAAAATGGTTATCCCATTTAGTTATAAAAATATAAATTGGAACACTCTATTATTCATATGGAGGCAATAAAAGCAGACGACAGTAGGAACACAGATAACACAAGATCAAAATGATTCATAATAATTGTTGGGAAATGTTCAGATAAGTTTGTTGAACATTTTCTAGGGAACTACTCGTCAATAAGTATTTACAAGTAGCACTAATACGTATGTAAATCCCTACCCGGAAACGATTCTATCAACTAATATAGATTTTATTTCGATATTATTTTATTCCAGCTTAGTGTTCCGAACGAATGCGAGCCGCACAATGTCTCCGATTGATTGTATCTATTGTATTATTAAGTGCACATCAAGTAGATAAGAACTAGAGTGTGGCATATTCTTATTTTCAATGATTAAAACAATTGATAATAACACATATTAATTGATAGCCGCGTTTGTGGACATGGGTCTTCGAGTCATATTTATTAATTCATACCCGGGAAACAATATAAACGATGTTGCGGAAGAGATAATTCACCTTTAACCATTCCATGACTGGAGCTTCTTGAAATTTTGCGAAAACCCTGTGCCAATATAAAGAATACATTTACATTTACCTTGTAAGCCAGTGAATTCTCTTATATATGCGAGGCTCCCTATGGGAAACTTGCAAATATAAGATAATGTACTGGCACAGGATATTTATTGCTGCACCAGCGGAGCTCCCGTCGCGAACGGGTTAAAACCCCGGGTCATATCGGGTGTTAAGACTTACCTGTCTTGGTTTAGTATCTGCTGGCTTGTCATCCTGAAAAAGGAAATGATAGCATGGTCTGTGTTATGCGAGAACCACCCAGACATTCGACAACGGTTAGCCAACATGGTTTCTTCGTTCTCAATTGTTTTTTCTTAATAAAACTGTATTTTTGAGTATTTAAAATACTGTTCAGTGATTGATTTTTCACAGCCCACTATTATCTGGCGGACGACATTAATATACCTTCGTGCACGCATGGATTCCCGCTATTTCATCGTGGACCTGCTTCAGAGACTCCGTGGTCTGCTATATTACGAAAAACGGTGTCCACTATACGGAGGTTTACACATATATTGATTGAAAACCACCGACCCCCGAAAAGCTACAAACTTGCACAGATACACGAATACGATTATCTTCACTGTGCATGAAATTACTAAGTTAAATGAAGTGAAGTGACTCTAAATGTTTTCTTCCGCAACTATTTGAGTTAAACATCGATACAGGCGTTATATGCATATACGTGAATACAGTATGTGTACAAACCTTTGGTGCGATAACGTTCGTTATCTGAAATGGAAACAATACATGATAAGAACTAATCACACATTTTCAAATTTGCCCGAAAATAGTTCAGGTGAATTTCTCTCAAATGAAAGGTAGATTTGACTCTCTTGTGCTGTATATAAAAACATACAGTGCATAATAGTAATAATAAGCATGAAATGCGTGTATTATGATGTACGGAATATTGCGTCAATCGTAACATTAGTTGCGAAATTTATTTGTACACTGTGAAAAAAATGCCGTAAATAAAGTACATATAAAGTATATATATATATATATATATATATATATATATATATATATACGGTATAAAGTACAGGCAGCTATAATACCATTGGAATCAACCTTAAACTTGATGGTAACGTCCGTATATATATTTGTGGAATCGAAACTGTTGTGCTTACGTGGTGGTGGATCACAGTAAATTGCACTGTAATGGCCGCTTCTGAAAATTTAGACCAATATCAGGGGTGATTTCCACGTAATATCAGGGGTGATTTCCACGTAATATCAGGGGTGGTTTCCCCTTAATATTTACGGGATTTTCTGACAGTGTATTAAGTACATTTATGTGTTTTGGCTGCACATGGATGTAGACATGTGTATACGTGTGACAAGATATTCTCACTATAATTGTATCAAATTGCATCGGACTGACTTGGCGGAAAATGGCAGCCGTATTGGGCGCCATCTTGAATTGCAAAAGGTGCTCAAGGCGGATTTTGGATGTGTTATGGAGGATGTCTTCCCCTTCGAAGTGATATATAAGCCGGCTTGGTCCAAGTTTATTCTAGGTTGACCCTATAATTTGAGTTTATCGACCAGACTACTATAGTCATGACCCCATCTAGTTGGTGAAAATGTAGTGAATCGCGGATGCCTGAATATTCCTGAGTCACTCATGGGTCTGTTCGCGCTGGTACACGAGCATCTGTTACGCCCTCCATCCGCTAGGGACCTTAACTCAATTGAATTGTTTTTCGAAAGTTTAAAATTTGTATATGCAATAAATGTATTGATATCCATTTATATGCAATAAAACTATTTGACTTTGACATTTGTGAATGGGCAAATAATAAATATTGACCACATCATGCTCTCTTGTATCAGCTTTGTTTGCAGTATGTGACCAGGCTTACTTTTATCAGTCGGAATATAAAATATATACCAAGAAAAGTGTCACTGTGCGCTAACACTGATGCGTCAATCTACCACTTTTGATAGCATCAGATTCGTTGAAACATAATTTGTTTCGCGTAAAATACAAAAGGATTGGGACACAAGTTTTTGCAGCTTATACAGTGGCCCTCTCCCGACACAATAGTATGGAACACACACGTTAACAAGACGGTCGTTAAGTGGTTAATTGCAACACCGATGATCATTGTGTTTTCAGAAACTTTATCTTCCAGAATTGAAGCAACATTCTCAAAGTTATAGATTCACATACAAACTGGAGCACATATCGAACGCAAGTGTTGGTTTATTTTGCTGGAAAAGATAGCATCAGAGCTATTTTGGAGACTTCATTAAAACAATATTAATAGCTTTCTGTATTTGTGATTTTCATATGGATTAAATTTCCCGCACAGTGTAATTTAATTTTGTTATTATAGTTACTGTTTCTGTTCAAAACAGTATCACCTATTTCTTGGTCACTAGTTATCTCCCTTTGAATTTCAACGGTACATAAAGTTAAGAAAATATTTCTATCGCTTATACTATGAATGTAGTTCAGTGGCTTCAAATCCTTTGAATTTCCAGCTGTTATGAACTGCGATTTATGTGAGTGTGGAATAATTGGCCACCTCAGCACACCGTGAATGTATTTACATGGTGATAGATTTTAAAATATATTGCCTTCCGGAGGTTATCGGTCCATATGTTAATGCCAGGCTGATGTGAATTTGTACTCAAATAATGGCATATACGATCATAATTTGGTCTGAAACAACTGTCAGATTATTTGATATTATATTGCATGTTAGAGGGCCAAATATAATATTACACATGTACTAGACGCTGGTCTGAAGAAATACAGAAGAAAATACAGATAGTTAATCGGGATTATGTGTCAATGTCACTAAACATTTACCGCGACATTAAGTGTGCACCATTGTTTTGAATGTAACATTCTTTCACGGACCATTTGAACCGACATTGAGACGACATTTGAGTGTGCTAATCTCGTTACCCGACTAGAAATGAAGCCATACTATTATTTGTGTCGTTCACCATACACATTGTGTTTATACACTTGACATGCTAGAGTAACACACCTGTTTCCTGAGTAAGGCGAACTGCTTCATGCCCATGACGCTCGGCTGCTGAAATTGTCAAAATTTCTTTAGGTTATTATCGTAATATCAAAGGATTAGTTAGTGAAATGCATGGGCCATACCAACCGAAATCATCTGGTGCGAGATGCTGGATAGGATGTATTTACACACATGGAAGGTACCATTACACATACATTTAATAGAGAATATATGTATATTGTTAGGGTGATATAGTCATGACCGACTGTCTTCCTATCACCACTGGATGTGGTGACAGATTATGTGATGAAGATGCTGGTAATCTGCTATGTACGCATGTATTCACAAATTTAAACGTACACAAAACCACAGCCAGATAAATATATAAAATAAAAAACTTCCCGGTGCCGATAACGTGGTAACGACGTGCAGCCCTGTGGGGGAATTAATTGTGTTGTCTAACTGATTCGGAGGACCGATCGTCCAAACACGTGACATCAGAATACACAGCACGTGGCTTGTCGACTTGTCCGATTTCATAACATTACAAGAAAACCATAATCAGAAATGGTAACGCCTTCAAGATTATATTATTACGCATAAATATAAATTATAAAAACAAATGTAAAATATATTGGTTACAGGAATGCACTGCCTCAGAATTCCGTTAAAACAACTAATCCTTCAAATTATTACAAAAAACTACGCCATATTACTGCAGGTTTTTAATTCGTATCAATTGACATATACGCACCCGTTCCCTCATTAAAATCAACATATTTGGACCATTTTAGGGGAAATCCGCGAATTCAGGGATTTCCGCAAATAGGGACCTACTGCGAATTGTCACAACGGGCTCCCAATGGGTTATAAATTATTTTCAGGCTATCAGTTGGTTGAATACTATTTCCCTTTTTTACTAAAGTAAACAAGTAAATATCGAATGACGATACATATATTTGTAAACAAGCATTGCAAATAATATTATTGGGACGAAAAGTTGCAAGACTTGTTCCGTATTATGATGATGATGATGGTGATGATGATATGATTGATAGAACAAAACACTATTATGATGATCGTGTCGTTATTTGTTTAAAATACGTATCAATTGACATATACGCACCCGTTCCCTCATTAAAATCAACATATTTCGACAATTTTAGGGGAACTCCGCGAATTCGGGGATCTCCGCAAATAGGGACCTACTGCGAATTGTCAAAACCGGAAAAAACGATTATCTATTTATAAAATGTCCACAGACACACAGCGATCTAAAATTTGCCCACCAGTATACACCCGATGGGCGTTAATAACGACCGACCTATAACTCCAGTTTGGATTATTTGACCAGAACCAAAGTTGGTATGTGTGTTTCTCAGCCAAAAAGGTAGGCCAAGTTCGAATATGGGTTCCGAGCAATTAATTTTACATGAGTTGTTCAGAGTTAGCATCCACCTGATTTAATAAGAATTTTACAAGTAAACTAACAGGCCCATATAGCCACGCACAGCGATGCTCTTGTCAAGTACTGCCAGCTTTCAGGTTTGTACATGCGAGTATTAGAGGCACATTTGGTTGTAGAAAGAGTCGAGGAAAGGAAAGTTTCATACAAGGCGACGTAATAAATACAGTCGGTGCATTTCCTGGAAATAAACTACAAATGCGATGCTTGTATTTATATTTGAGAAATAATACATTCAAGAACTCGAGATTAGGGTGGATACACACATGCATGTAATCTCTGTATGTAAAATACATGTATTTTACATGGCCACACCAATAATTGACAACATTAATCACCTGCGCGAGAGCAGTTCATTGTTAACAGGCCAGACAAGTGAGTAGTCATAAGCGAAGTCAAACTCTCTATTATCAGGACATTTAAGGCCAGTCCAAAACAGGTCGTCTCTTATGGATGTGGAAATTAGTTAAGTCTGTGTGATATCTGGCATTTTATTAATGCACGAACACCAGAAGCGACACATCTGGTGTATACAGGCTTGATATAGAACATTTTCGACCATGATGCTTGCTTGGCGTGTGGTTTCGAAAGCTTCAAACCTTTAAGGGACTTAGTTGAATGTATCGGTCGGAATAACCTGGGCAAAAAGGTACAATATAACATGTTTTACTTAAATAGCTCAGAGTTAGCCACCCCACATTGTAGCGTTCCGGATCATATATAGCCTCAAGTCGGGGATCATATAGCCCCTGCGTAAGAAAATCCTGATAATACCCCCCCCCCCCATGTTGGGGATCATATAAAAATCAAGAGAAGACTGACAATGATTTAAACAGAAAGTCCAACATTTGGGTTATCGCGCGAACAATTATTTTAAGAGGCCTGACGACTTCGTTCAGTCAACGGCTCTCTGTACGCTCGGAGCTTGGCTCACTGTGGTCAAACATAGCCGCAATGATTGGGCTGTCAACGGACACATATTACATGGTCTGTATGATCCATGTAAAACGCCAAATACACGATAATTACAGAGATTACATGCATGTGTGTATCCACCCTTATGCACAGCAAATCTGCTGTCAGACTTATGAAGCAATCGTGTATATAGGGAGGTAATGGTATATACACCTCTTTAAACATACACTTTCTTGATTGAATATCGAATTGAAACGCGATGTTAGAACTCACCCTTCTCTTATGTTGTTTGGATTTGCTGGTACGAGTCGGCTTTTTTGCCTTTGATTCCTGAAAACGAAAACATAGGTTTATGATGTGATTTTGGTTGTGTGTCGGGCAAATTGCGTATGATCACGAGAGTATCAATTTGTCGTATTATACCATGACAATTAAATATCAAGGCAATCATTGGATTTTCTTTGAAATTGGGGCGGGGATTTTTATTTTTTATTATATATTTTCTGAGCACCTTACAGTGACCAAGAACATTCGCTCTCTGTATACATAAATGAATATATATACACTGTACAAATAATTACACACGAAATATATCGCTCTCTATATGGTTCAGTATACCGCATGCGTATAGCAGATATGATGTGAGACTGACCGCATCAAGATGGGTATGCTGTGTTTGCGATCTGGTACATCACATATAACATCTCAAAGCGATGAAAATAAGGCGAAACACCATATATTGTTTGTTTTATTGATTTTAACGATTCTGGGATCTAATGATTTTCTTCTTCCTCAGTTTCTTCTTGTCACAATTAAAAGTTTTGCAGAGTTGTTTCATAAGTTAATTGGTAAGAATATTATATATCACCATAATGTGATCTTCCTTTGGTTTCTAATGAATTTACGTATAATATTGCAATTTTCAACGTGTCTGCAGAACAGAACACTAATGTATGTGACTTGTGTCAATCGCTCTTGATAAAATATGCCAGTCGGGAACACTTTTTGTCAGTGATATTTCATTGGACTCTAGTATTTTGTGCTTGTTTGTCTTAAGATATGTTTTTATTGTAGGGTACTTATCTTTGAACAGACCACAGTGTTTCCTACCTGATCTCGGTGCTCCCGTTTTGTGGATTTATCGACGGACGTGATAAAATGAAGAAAACATTTCCTGGCCACAGCCGTCAACGCGATGATTTCAGCGTGCTTGAAAGCACGAATGTACTTGGGTGGAAAAGGCAGGTGCTCTAGCGCTGAACCAACCAACTAGCAACATTATAATGATATTCATAGAGGACGTGGTAAAAATTATAATTGTTTTTAATTAAAAAAGAAACGGACAATTTGGTTACATGTTAATGATACACAAATGATTGTAGTTTAGAGTGCCTCACATTACATATATTTTTTATGATGCGTAAATCCATATTGGTAACCATGGTACCAGATCGGGACACTTATATTCGAGCAAATGGTAGGATGTCCTACCTTATCTCTTTGTTCCTGTTTGACGACGGGTTTTTCGACTGATGGTTTCGTCTTTTCAATATCCTGGAGAAAAACACACCTATCTATCAGTTTGTCCTAACGGCATCACAACCACAATACACTCGCTTAACCCTTTACCCAACAAACCGGCCAAAACCGGCCAAATAAAGATTCAACAGCCTAAAATATCTTCGGTCTGTCTCAATAGAACCATACAAATATGGATATCATTGGAACCGGCTCATTGACCACATTGTGATAGTTACAGTTATGCCCTGTGCCAATGCATTCTCTTATATATGCGAGTCGACCATAGGTCGCCTCGCATATATAAGAGAATGCATTGGCCTAAAAAAAAAAAAAAAAATTAACACTTTTTACTATTTTTTCTTACATTCTTTAACAATTTTATAATTTTTAATGTGTTAAGCCAATGGATTCTCTTATATATGCGAGGCGACCTATGGCCGACTCGCATATATAAGAGAATGCATTGGCACAGGGGCCTTCTGTTGGGTAAAGGGTTAACTAACAATTTATTACGTTTTAAGATCCACGCACGTCGCAAAACTAATTAAAGCGACGTCCACGTATTTTATGTGTGAATTTGGGTGGACAACATTTATCTCGGATGTCTTGTTCCAGCAACATTATACCGTCTATGTGCATTGGGTTATCGCGTTAGTTACAAGTTTGAAGTTTCCATATGGACCCTGAATGATCTAAACCAGTTTCAACAAAACAGAAACATATGTTATTAATATGAATCAGCTGCCAGTCCGTTTCTATTAGCGACCCAAGTTTAAAGTTTGCCGTTTTACATTCTAAACCTCCCCATTATCATGCAGAAAGAATGCACCTATCTATATTTATTTTCATTAAAAGTGCCGCCCATAAGAATATGAGTTTGATTAAATAGCCATGAGCCAATGGGGTATTCAAGTATTAGAAAAGACATTCCCGGACTAAACACTTGAGCCGGATGTACTTCGTGGTGTTCTCATGTCCGTATTAAACTAACAAATTTAAGGACAGTACTGATGCGCAGAATGTCAAAAAAACAATCATCTGCTTACATGGTAGGAGTGTATAGACAACCAATGTATGCAGAAGTCTCTTATGTTATAAATATTTGTCCTTCCAATATGCTTTCATGTAAGAATCATGAATAGAAAGAAATGTTTAAAAGGTAGGACGTCCTACCTGAATGCTTTGCTCTTGTTCTACGGGGTTTTCGACGGATGGATTCGTCTTTTCCACATCCTGGAAAAACATACACCAATCTATACACCTCAAAATAATTAAGCTCCACCTGACATATTACACAGTATCTCGAGAATGCAGAGGCCGCCTTACTAAACACCTCCAAATAAATAAGCCCCTCTGACATTTTACACTGCGTATCAAGAAACCAGAGGCCGCCTTACTAAACACCTCAAAATAAGTAAGTTTCCCCTGACATATTACACAGTATCTCGAGAATGCAGAGGCCGCCTTACTAAACACCCCAAAATAAATAAGCCCCCCCCCCGACATATTACACTGTGTATTGATAACCCAGAGGCCGCCTTAATACACACCTCAAAATAACTAAGCCTCTCTGACATTTTACACTGCGTATCAAGAAACCAGAGGCCGCCTAACTGAACACCTCAAAATAAATAAGTCCACCTGACATATTACACATTATCTCAAGAATCCAGAGGCCGTCTAACGAAACACCTCAAAATAAATAATTCCCCACTGACATATTGCACAGTATCTCAAAAATCCAGAGGCCGCCCGTAACTAAACACATCACATTTAGGATTGAGCTAATGCCAACGGACCGAGTGCATGAGTGAGCTTAGTGAGCTACATGGCACCCAATTATAAATGTCCCGACAAGACTTGGGAGGCACCGTGGCTTCAACGTAATGAGTATGTACTGGCTTATTAAATACTGACACGAGCCTGCCAATTCCTCTTGCAGTAGATGTGGAATTTTACATAGTTCAGTGTCATTTTCCACTCTTCTGTAGACTGCCAGTTCCCCTTGGTGCCAAGTCACCAAGGGTGTGTCAACCTTTCGTTAACCGATAATTATGACATTTGAACATTATAAAATGTCCAGCATACGTGAACGTGTTCCCTTTTAGGGAATCTTGTGAATTTTTTTAAGCTGACTCATCACATTCAATAGTAATGTTGTTCATTCAAGCATGTAGCCACTGGCCATATCAGTTATAAGATAAGTTCGTCACATATCAGATGTTATCTTCGCAAAAGTTCCATCGCATTATGATTACCA
This sequence comes from Siphonodentalium dalli, assembly GCA_032622095.1. Lineage (NCBI taxonomy): Eukaryota > Metazoa > Mollusca > Scaphopoda > Gadilida > Siphonodentaliidae > Siphonodentalium > Siphonodentalium dalli. Next base: position 200,899,936 of record CP136062.1, read on the forward strand.
TGAAGATACCCTCGAGAATATCAGGGGAACTTACTATTTAATGGGTTTATATGAATGTTCAACATATCACGCACATAGTCGACCTATATGTGAAATAGGTACATAATGTGATTATTTGATTACTCATACCGGTTATTTCGTTTTATGGCGCGGACCACGATGAAAACACCTGAAAAGTCGTGAGTTGGCTTCTTTGTGTCATTGTCAGCACATACTTTGCTAGAATCGCCTCATTGTGAGTCGATAATGAGGCTAAAACGCTCTCATTTTCAGCACGTTATCGACTCAAAATGAAGCGATTCTAAGCAGATTATCTATCTAAAACAAGTTTTATTATAAGCAGATAATGTGCGGGTTTTCAGGAAAACAGGCTGGGAAATTCGCACAAAAGCCTAAATTGGACATAGGAAAAGTTTTAAGATGCCGATGCGGCCTCGAAACTGCCTCCGTAAACTAGACATCGTTTCTGAGCTATTGGTATTGTTAAAATACAAACGTGTTTTTAAGCAGAAACATTATGAAAACTAAATTAAATTGAATTTGACCTGAATTCTTAAAATAAAAGTTATTGTTATTTAGTACACTCCCTGATTATTAGTTGAAGTGAATTCATTTTGGTAGAAAACATTGTTTTGCCATGAAACCCACAAAGTGTCTTTATCGCAGAAGTGAATACAAAAATACACTAACTTGAAGGTGTAGCATTGTGTATAATAGGTTTAATTTAAAAAACAAATTCTGCCATGGCTGCTAATGCTGAGAAAGACATCTACACGACACATCAAGAGAGAGTGAGCAAATTAAGGTATGTTCCTATTGTATCCTTCAGTGTGAGTCACCGCGCAAACTAGCGGGCATGACAGCACTACTGTTCATGTCCCAAATCAACGAACACATTTTATGGGGATTCTTATGGCATGTGGGCGAATACCAATTGATCCAACTGGAATCAAATCGGCAATCTGAGTTCAAATGGTTGTATGCAAAAAACAATCTAAACATTAGTGTGTCTTTTTATAAAGGGCCATCTGTTCCATGTAATATTTCCATATTAGGACCGAAATTAAGACCTATACTCAAGCAGCCGGCAGATATCCTACATTATCTCTTTTATCCTGTTTTGTTGATTTTTCTATTTTTGGTCTGCTCTTATGATTATCCTGGATACAAAGATAGAAATCGTTCTGAATCGTTATAAATTAAGCTCCGCAAGTTTGCAACCTTCTATGTACAAGCTAAGTCCCCATTTTGAGTTACGTATAACATGGTATTGACCCGTATGACGTACTTGGTAGATTTGCTTTTAGTGAGACAGAAGCCAACATGTCTGGCCACGAAGAGTGTGCGTGTGCCGGTATACTAACAACTTAACCCTATATATACTGATTGAATTATCACATTCAGTTATAAAAGTGTACATTGGATCTGTAGATTAATAATTTATTTAGAGAGGTGTTCGGGTAATAAATGCAGACGACGACAGAAAAACAGATACTACAAGGACATGATTCATATTCATCAGTGGGAAATGTTCAGATAATAAGGTCAACAGAGGACCTCGGGTTGATTGATGAACTTATTACCTTAACCCTTTACCCAACAGAAGGGCCCTGTGCCAATGCATTCTCTTATATATGCGAGTCGACCATAGGTCGCCTCGCATATATAAGAGAATGCATTGGCTTAACACATTAAAAATTATAAAATTGTTAAAAAGTGTTAAAAAATGATTTTTTTTAGGCCAATGCATTCTCTTATATATGCGAGGCGACCTATGGTCGACTCGCATATATAAGAGAATGCATTGGCACAGGGCATAACTGTAACTATCACAATGTGGTCAAGGAGCCGGTTCCAATGATATCCATATTTGTATGGTTCTATTGAGACAGACCGAAGATATTTTAGGCTGTTGAAGCTTTATTTGGCCGGTTTTGGAAGGTTTGTTGGGTAAAGGGTTAACACTCCCCCAGTGTATCTACTCGTCAATTGGTATCTAGTATATAAAGGGTTAACTTGGTTATACATTGCAGACTCTTGTATTCAAGTCTGCAAGTAGCGTGTCTGTCATTTGCATAATGAGGTTCACAGAGGGTGAATTTAGTGACGCTATCCCACACAGCGGGCTAGCATCACTAAATTCACCCTCTGGGAACGATCAGATTGAAGTTCCCCAGTTGAAGTTGGTGATGTTCACCCATTGGGCACCTCGATTATGCATTTTATCTGCTGCAAATTAGGGAATATAGAAACTTCACAGAAGGGAAAAACTAAAAATAATGTTAATTTGATACTGTAGATACTTCCCAGAAGATGAGGCCTAAGCAGACTGAGGTCTCCAGAGGGTGAATTTGGTGATGCTAGAATGAGGTTCCCAAAGGGTGAATTTAGTGACGCTATCCCGCACAGCGGACTAGCATCACTAAATTCACCCTCTGGGAACGATAAGATTGAAGTTCCCCAGTTGAAGTTGGTGATCATGTTCACCCATTGGGCACCTCGATTATGCATTTTATCTGCTGCAAATTAGGGAATATAGAAACTTCCCAGAAGGGAAAACTAAAAATAATGTTAATTTGATACTGTATATACTTCCCATAAGATGACGCCTAAGCAGAATGAGGTCTCCAGGGGGTGAATTTGGTGATGCTAGCCCGCTGTGCAAATGACAGGCACGCTATTTGCAGTCTCTTGTATTCGAAAGCGTTGAGCTTCCGGTCACATATTGTCATATTAGGATCGTGGGCGGGGGACGTAGGTCTATTAGTAAGCAACAGGTAGGATATCGTACCTGGTCCTTTTTGTCCTGTTTTGTGTGTTTTTCTGCTGACGATTTCATTTTATGACTATCCTGGAAACAATACATTTACCCATATGAATCTTTATGAAGAAAACGTGAACTTCGTCCATCATTCAGTGTGCGTTTACGAAAAAATCACTACCAAATGGGTATTTTAAAATAATACTCTGGGCCAAACCCGCAAATGAAGTAATTCATGAGCTAGAGAATAAGCTGCTGGTTTTCTCTTGAATCCAATAAAAAAAATTACAATTGATGGTAGCAAAAAAAGATAGATAATGAATATGACTACACCATGTCTAAAATCTAAACATATTTATAAATTGCAGCATCTTATATTCTTGTGAGTTATAATTCCGATTAAATATAGTTCCACATTATTACCAAGAAAGGACAAGTTTGTTTAAGCAGAGGCACGATATCCTACCTTATGTCTTTGTTCCCGTTTTGATTGTGTTTTTGTCGATCGTTTCGTCTTATGATCATCCTGGAGAATAATACAGTTTTACCGTGATTCTTTATCGTATCATATATGATATAATACAGTTTTACCATGATTCTTTATCGTATCATATATGATATAATACAGTTTTACCGTGATTCCTTATCGTATCATATATGATATAATACAGTTTTAACACGATTCTTTATCGTATCATATATCATATACCTACCGTGCAGGTAATACAGTTTTACCATGATTCTTTATCGTATCATATATGATATACAGTTTTACCATGATTCTTTATCGTATCATATATGATATACAGTTTTACCATGATTCTTTATCGTATCATATATGATATACCTACCGTGCAGATAATACAGTTTTACCATGATTCTTTATCGTATCATATATGATATACCTACCGTGCAGGTAATACCGTTTTACCATGATTCTTTATCGTATCATATATGATATACCTACCGTGCAGGTAATACAGTTTTACCATGATTATTTATCGTATCATATATGATATACAGTTTTACCATGATTCTTTATCGTATCATATATGATATACAGTTTTACCATGATTCTTTATCGTATCATATATGATATACCTACCGTGCAGGTAATACAGTTTTACCATGATTCTTTATCGTATCATATATGATATACAGTTTTACCATGATTCTTTATCGTATCATATATGATATACAGTTTTACCATGATTCTTTATCGTATCATATATGATATACCTACCGTGCAGGTAATACAGTTTTACCATGATTCTTTATCGTATCATATATGATATACCTACCGTGCAGGTAATACAGTTTTACCATGATTCTTTATCGTATCATATATGATATACCTACCGTGCAGGTAATACAGTTTTACCATGATTCTTTATCGTATCATATATGATATACCTACCGTGCAGGTAATACAGTTTTACCATGATTCTTTATCGTATCATATATGATATACCTACCGTGCAGGTAATACAGTTTGACCATGATTCTTTATCGTATCATATATGATATACCTACCGTGCAGGTAATACAGTTTTACCATGATTCTTTATCGTATCATATATGATATACCTACCGTGCAGGTAATACAGTTTTACCATGATTCTTTATCGTATCATATATGATATACCTACCGTGCAGGTAATACAGTTTTACCATGATTCTTTATCGTATCATATATGATATACCTACCGTGCAGGTAATACAGTTTTACCATGATTCTTTATCGTATCATATATGATATACCTACCGTGCAGGTAATACAGTTTTACCATGATTCTTTATCGTATCATATATGATATACCTACCGTGCAGGTAATACAGTTTTACCATGATTCTTTATCGTATCATATATGATATACCTACCGTGCAGGTAATACAGTTTTACCATGATTCTTTATCGTATCATATATGATATACCTACAGTGCAGGTAATACAGTTTTACCATGATTCTTTATCGTATCATATATGATATACCTACCGTGCAGGTAATACAGTTTTACCATGATTCTTTATCGTATCATATATGATATACCTACCGTGCAGGTAATACAGTTTTACCATGATTCTTTATCGTATCATATATGATATACCTACCGTGCAGGTAATACAGTTTTACCATGATTCTTTATCGTATGATATGTGATATACCTACCGTGCAGGTAATACAGTTTTACCATGATTCTTTATCGTATCATATATGATATACCTACCGTGCAGGTAATACAGTTTTACCATGATTCTTTATCGTATCATATATAATATACCTACCGTGCAGGTAATACAGTTTTACCATGATTCTTTATCGTATCATATATGATATACCTACCGTGCAGGTAATACAGTTTTACCATGATTCTTTATCGTATCATATATGATATACCTACCGTGCAGGTAATACAGTTTTACCATGATTCTTTATCGTATCATATATGATATACCTACCGTGCAGGTAATACAGTTTTACCATGATTCTTTATCGTATGATATATGATATACTTAACGTGCAGTTGTGAGTACTGAGTATGGGAAATATTTTTTTTTTACAATGAGCATGCATACATCATGAATAATTTAAATGAGTTTCCCTCCCGAGTAGCGGCTAGTAAAAAAAATGACTTTTTCTCTTAACAGACCGCCTAGATATATTTAATGGTCAACTGTATTTCCAAGGAACTTTCCAATAATGTACAAGAAATCTTACCATCTTGAATCATCGGTCTAAAATTGTCTCATGCAGATAGCACTTGGTTATCATACCATTATCGTAAGATATGATCATTCCCTTGCTTCTTTCCATCACGAGAAGAAAGCCACGAAAGCGTAGCGGGAGGAAAGCTACGATTCTTAACATTCTTATACCGGGAACTGAAATAACCCGGATTTGCTAAACAGATTTAAAATTAAGGTAGGGGATTTTGATTTCAAAGACCAATACAGTAGGGCGCCATAGAACAGGTGTTCCATACAATGGTAATGCAATGCGAACAGTTCCCTAAAAATTGTTGTTCATGGGTGTCGAAATGTCACATCTATATCATCACACAAACAAGTCGCAGGCTCTCAGATGAATGTCAATCACTCAGCTGAAAACACGCCCCTGTGTTAGAAATAGAACTAGACGCTGAAAATGTTCGCTGATTACGCAATTGTTCGTATTTCATACCCACTCAAACGCTAGCCATTCATTTAAACTGATATTTGTCTTATGCTAAATTAACTAGATATCAGATCAAAATTCACCAGTAAGTCTAGCCTTGCACAAATGTATGTCTCTGCCACTATTTCAAATTTCCAGCGACGAATTACTTCTCCGCTTTAGAACTTGCGGAAACAAATTTATTCTACAAGATTTAAACAATTGATGGTACGTCCACGTTTAATATATATCTCGCCGTGGAGAATGGACAGCATACTGAAACGTCTGGATACAAAATATTTGTATTGGGAGATGTTTACACCATTATATTCTCTTGGAACAACTTGCAGTCATGTTACCGATAATATACGAAAATATATTTGAATCAGATGATTTTCACGGTATGTAGAATGCAATTAATACTAAATCAGCCAACAAAACTGGTTGAAAGAACAGGAGAAAAATTCTAAAAGCCAAAGAGAATTTCATGTTTCTTGTCAGCAGTGCTGAAAATTCCATTTCATGTGAATTCAGCATATGGCATCGATTCACTTCTCCGAAATCCAAAGTGTTCTCGAGTTTAAACTATATTACTCACCTTGGGATCCTCGACAGCTCCCACGTTAACCAGCCACCTAAACATCTTTTTTTGGATTCAAAAGTTGAACGGGACACACGACGTTGATCAGAAAGATTTGAAACTACTGATTGATCAGGGAGGTTCGGAAATAAATAGGTGGAGGGCAGAGAACTCGTGACTCACATTTCGAGAGCCAGCTCAGAAAACTGCGTCGTAAGTGTTAAAATATCCTGGGGTTTAAGTTATGAGATTAGGATTTTTGAATTGTAATACCCAGTGCAAATAGAGATATAAATTTGCAGCGTATATACTTCATGTATAATGAGGATACCAGTAACTACTCGCAGATGCGAAGTACTTGAAACTAATCCGATTTTCAGATCCCGCTTCATTATCTCCGTGTTCATGAAGGGGACATGTGCACCGACTCATACATAGGGTGTTTCCAGCGATTTAATAGCAACGTATCTGTATATCGAACTATCCATACAACAACATATTATAATTTTGGAGAGTGCAAATCATCCTGTGGTTTTGGTTGTCAGTCATGTGAAAATGTTTTCGAGAAACAATTTACTTACTTAACTCACATTAGAGAGAAACTCGATGCTAGGTTATTGTGTTGAACTATTTTTGGGCAAGATTATGTTCAAGAACAAATCCCTGTAAAGAACATTTGTAAAGGCAACTGGTTATGAGAATTATGTTGGAACTGATATAGTGCACCGTTAGATAAGTTTACAGCAATAGAAGTTACTATGGTGATGTCTGTATGTGTATTGATGCTACCCGTGTATCGGTATTGCATACTATGGTAACTGCGGCAGCAGTTATGCGGATGGTTGTGTGTACGGTTGCTACCCACCGGTATATGGTATTGGATCACTCGGCAGCAGCAATATAATCGGCGGGGTATAATCGGCTGATAGTGGTAGTGTTTATCTCCACTAGTAATTTGTCAGTTGGCGAAAACATCAACGGTGAATATAAGGTAATTGTGCATCACGGTGATACATATGCTACCGACCTATATTGGGTTGGCAAAATCGACAGCGGTTTTGGGGACGAGTGTGCGTATTGTTGCTCCCCACCGATAATGGATCAGTTGGCAACATAGCATAGATGCCATTTATGAAAGTGATGGTGGTACTTTTTTATAGCCATAGCCATGCAGGCACTGATGCCAATCACCGGTTGGCAACAAGTTCAGAAGCAAAGGGCCAGTTTTAGGGATAAGTAATCATTCTGTTAAATGTTTTCTGCCTCTACGGATTGTGATTCTGTGTGGTATGTGCTTCAATTTCCGTGTGGGTGTGGAGTTCACATCATTGAGCATGCCCTATAGTCCAAGATGGTGTCCAACATGTTATAAAATATGAAACAAGTCAGTTTAATCCGTTAGCAAGATGGCTGCCAAAATGGTGACCTTAATTGGAAACAGTATACACATTTTCACTCATATCGTCAAAATCCGTGTCTACTGTTTCAAACTGGTGGTATATTGTGGTTTGTTTTCCTACTATTATTGACCTACGATTATTTTGGGTAGTGAAATTTGTTGTTCCTTTGGATACAATCCCTAAACAAATTATTTTAGTGTGAAAGTTCACCAAAAACTCACTTTCGGTTTCTAGCCACATTTTAACGTGAAATGAACAGATCTGAATGAGTTAAGCCCGAGGAAGTGTTGCAGTCAACATGCAATCTCATTAGAGCCATAAATGGTTACTATGGTTTATGATGGCAGTCAAAATGGCGGCAATTTTATAGAACAATCTATATTTCGCCCTTATTCGTTTACATGTCGTGGTTGATGCATGGGCTTGACTAGTCTGCACTGGAGACATTGCACTTGTTATTTCTTTGACTTCAGTCCATTTCAATCCCTAAAACAGTGTATCTTGGTACTGCATTTGTGTTCTTGCCTTATTGAATGTGAAACGAAGCCGAACTGAGGGAGTTAAGCACAAGCTATTATTACCTATAAAATCCATTCTCATTGGTGCCTGTAGTGATCACTCTAATCTATCATGGCGGTCTAAATGGCGGAGAATGTATAGAAAGTGTTTGATTGCTGACAATAACTTCAACTATTTTGTAATAGCTAAAGTATTGTCCAAAATGGCTGTCAAAATCAGTATGTAGCCTATACGATTGAAACATTTATTATTTGTACAGGTAGTGAGGCAAATATTGACACGACTTCATAAAGCAATGTAGTTCGCGCCTCTTTTCGTGAACTAAATCACCAAAAATAGTTCAATGATTACGGAAATAGTTATTTTGCTCAATGTTCAACATAATCTGGCTGCTGTATTGGTGTAGTACGAGTCGTGACATGGTCTATCGGCTGAAATAACTTTTAACCACAATGAATTGATTAATCAACAGTCTTGTTTATGCTAAATATTTCTTCACTTGAAAGACATACTTGTGAGTCTTTGTCTTGAATCTGCGCTATAGTCTTCTTTGGTCTGATACGACCCACCAAATGCATACATTTGTTGATTCCTGTGGAGTTATTTACATATATAATCAGTATGAATGTCTCTACTTCAATTTGGTGTACTTTCATGAATGCCGCGATAAGTTTGACAGAGTAATGTTAATCGATACCTATTCCTCAAAAAAGGTTGAAAAACAATGGAAAGCAGAATGGGTATACGAAACCATTTTTAGTTCTCACAAGTACAAGTAGAGGAGTTGCCATTTTGTTCAACAATAGTATAGATTTGAAGATACACAAAACCAAAGCAGACACAGATGGAAACTGTTATGATATATATTACCATTCAGAACCAGAGACTATCTCTTGGTGCAATATATGGACCTAATGGCGATGCGCCGAAGTTTAATGAAGACTAATTTTCAAAAATTGAGCATATAGAAAATGTGACTGTTAGGTGGTTACTGTGATGTTCTCCAGAACTATGACATCGACACCATTAATTACAAACTTAAGAATAATACTGAATCGAATATGATTTTACATGAAATGCAGAGGCTGAACTCGACATATGGAGATTAAATAACTCCGATAAAATTATATATACTCGGAAAGGACCTAAAACAACATGGCTAGTCTTGCTTCTTTTTTCCTTTCTTACGACCTTCAGCCTCAAACTCTAGCATATAGACCAGATAGAAATCGGATCATAATCCGATCAGTATCAATTTACAATTTGTTGATCATCCGAGAGGAAGGGTTTTTTGGAAATTCATTGAGAGTTTATTAAAGGACACAGATTTGCAAAAATCGTAAAAAAAACTATAAGTGAGCCTGTTTCCCAATACTTAAACGAAAAGGACACAACAACCGCAGCTTTAAAAATAAGCGACCAGCTTATTTGGAACTTTGAAAATCATGATTAGAGGAGAAACAATCCCATATTCATCAAAACTTACTAAAGTGAGAGATAAAAGAGAACTAGAAATGGAGAAAACTTTAACCGAGTTGGAGTCAAAACTTAACACCGGGGATAACAGCATAGAACCAGAGATTGAAAAACTACAATCAGAAGTTGAGAATATATGGGAACACAACATTGGGGGGATTATTTTACGAACTAAAGCTAAGTGGAAAGTTGAGGGAGAAAAAAGCACGAAATAGTTCTGCAATCTTGAAAAGAGACACTACTGAGAAACTTATTCCAAAAAATATATAAGCCGATGGCTCAGTAACTACAACATTTTCAGAAATACAACCTGAACAAGAATCATTCTATAAAATTCTTTATAAATTCAAATTGAGTACAGTAGAAAAGTTATGTTTTGGGACACCAATAACACTTTGTTCAATTTTCTGGATGAAACACCATCAGAATAACTGGAAGGACCCCTATCATATGTTGAATGTGTGGCTGCCTTGAAAACAGATAAATCACCGGGAAGTGATGGTTAACAGCTGGTTCCTACAAGTTCTTCTGGAGTGATCTTAGTCAATACTTGATTAATTCAATTAACTACGGAAAAGTTATCAACTACACAAAGATGTGGAACAATTAACTGCATTCCAAAACAAAAACAAACAATTTCTAAACAAAATTGGAGGCAAATTTCACTCCTTAATATTGACACAAAAATTGCATCGTCTGTAATTGCAAACAGGATATAAAGACATACCTTTCAAATATAATCTCAAACTCACAACTTGGATTCATGTGGCTTATCTAGGAGAATCCACATGACTGTTTTCTGATGTAATGGAAAAGTGCTAAAAAATGGTGTTAATGGTATCATAACCATCCTACACTTTGAGAAGGCAATTGGCTCTTTAGAATGGAAGTTTATGCAACAATGTCTTGAATTCTTTACATTTGGCCCCTCTATAATTAAATGGGTGAAAACATTTTACAATAATATTTATAGCCATATAATTAACAATGGAAATTTATCAAACAAAGTAGATATATGTAGAGGAGTCACACACGGGCCCATTTGTCACCTTATCTATTCATTCTATGTTTACTTAGCGCTAGACTGATATTCAATCCAGACATAAAAGGAATTTAAATAACAAATTCAGAATATACCCTAACACAACATGCCGATGACCTAACCCTTTTCCTCCAGGATGATCAGATATCACTGAACAATGCTCTTCCAACTTCCACTGATTTTTGGAAAAATCTCGGGCCTAAAAGTTAACTGCGATAAATCTCAAGCCATTAGGATAGAACCAAAACGGGCTGCGATGAAGAAATACCAACTGAACAAGAAATCATATGGAATCATAATCAATCCTTTAATATACTGGGTATTGAATTTAACATATTTAATGAAAACCATATTGAAACCAACTATAAAACCAAACTGGATAAAATAGAAAAATTACTGAATGACTGGTCTTTTAGAAACCTTAGCCTTTGTTTAAAAAATCAGTTATTAAACTTCTGGCACTACCCATATTGACACATTGTCTCAGTGTACTCCCAAATCTTTCAAAACAAATTTCAGACAAAATCCAAAAAGTTTTCTACAAATTTGTATGGTCAGGAAAACCAGACAAGAGAAAAAGAAGTGTAATTGCCAATAACACTGACCTAGGTTGACTGAAATTCCCCCATCTGCATTCATTTACTAAAGCGTTAAAAATGACTTGGATAAACAAGTTGATTGACCCATATTGGGAGGGAAGTTGGAATACCCTATTGGTTGACGACTTAGAATCATTCGGGTGACATAAAGTCTGGCATCTCCATCATGATGGCCTATAATTTATCGGCATAAAGGTTATTTATTTCTGAAAAGACGTATTCAATGCATGGGCTTCCTTAGATCACTAAAGGTACTAAACCAACACCATCCATACAACATATCCTCTCACACATGTGCACATAATCGACCTATAATGTGGAATAGGTGCATAATGTGATTACCTGATTCTGAAATAAGCAGATAATTGGGTGATAGCCGTTATTCCGTTTTATGGCGCGGGCCACAGTGAAAACACATGTTAAGGAGGCATTTCCACTGAAAATTTCAAATTGATGCATATGCTGTGAAATTAGTGTTAAATTGAAGAGCACAGCACAGAAAATATATCTTTTTACGGAGTTGACAATTTGCAACTCAATCCGGAGTTATGACCGATTTAATTCACAAAAACTGGAATCTTTAACTAATTTAGTGTCAGGTTACCGTAGTTTGATTATTCAATCTCGGAAAGAATCGAAATGACAGCAGGCATTGATTTAATAGGCCCTACTCACGAAGTTCTTTGAACGTACAATCCCGGTACTATACGGGGTCATCACAGCTCCAAAATTTCATGTTGCCATGGCGACGAGTACTTCAAATTAACACCGATTGTGTGAAATTACAAATATGTTGTTTCATATGGCCATCTAACTAATTTATTCTGTGCAGTTTTAGGCATTAATTGGGCTGGTGGAATAACATAGCATTGTGTTATAGCAAGGATCGGAGGTGGGGGGGGGGCGATGAAACCTAAAAAAAATCCAAAATGGGATGACGTTTACATTAACCGATTTCTTAGAAAAGCAGATGATAAAACTGAAAACAATTTGGATAAATTGTTTCCGTTCTATAGGCCTACAACAATCGTACTATCGCTGTGCGGCGTATAGTTCCCGTTCGTGTGATACACGTAGCTATCATTGACATATTTTGGGCCATCGGAGTAACCCGGTGACAATTCTATCGAATTCAGTGCATCGAAAAACCCTTCACTACCAAATTTCAGTTCGATATCTTAAAAGACGCAATAGCAATCTATTGACAATGTTTTCTATAGTAATTTATCATTGTAATTTGGCAAATTTGCCGAAATCAGCGTTCCTCGATAGTTTGGCGTTAAACCAAGTGTTCGGTGGATCAGGGCATGCCCGACTTGATAGTAATCGCCCATTACGCAATCAAAATCGGTTTCATGGCATCGGTACAACAGAACTGTACGCTGTATACGTTGACCTCTTAAAGAGTTTGAACTCTGCAAGACTTTAGTCACGCCCACAAAAAACAATTTTTCACCACCTATATACAGACGGCTCTATCTCCTGAAAGCCCCAGCGCGTATGTTTGATTTGTTGTGACCCACAAATACATGGAATAATTTACAAACAGAATATATGGATGATATTGTGGGTGCACAGGGGATCGGAGCACAAGTTACGAAACTTAGTGAAGTTCCTCTCCCCTGGCGTTCAGCTGCTGATGAGTTCAAGTCGATGGTTTTGCAGGAATGAAAGTTTTGTTGTTATTTGTGTGGGAGACGGTGTCCCATGTGATCGGCTATGTATATACATAGGGGAACCGGCTCCCAATCAAAAACATGTAGGTTGTAGTTGTGGCTATGGCAGTGGCAGAGGGCGGAGTCAATGGAATAATGATTACTGAAATCGGTCTGTGGAAATGATGAATGATTGTACTGTCTCGACTAATCGCCTGTTCAAGGTGTCGCTAATTTCGGGTATGCCAAAAAGAATATCTTTAATACTGGTGATGACCACTTTATGCTCATCTAGTCGTGTCCACATACGGTTCCTTGCTTTTGTGTAGAAAGGACATTCGAAGAAAAAAATGGCTTGCGTCTTCACATTGGTGACCGCAGGTGCAACACGGGCTTGAGGATATGTAATTTTTAAATTTATCGAATTTGAGATCACTGCAGTTGTTTCTGAGCCTACATTGCAAAATATTTGATGAGCGCGTATGAACAGACCACCCCCAGCACCCCCCCCCCGATGAAATTTCACCATAGATGTGACTTGTAATCCGCAGTATTTCAAGCATGTACACCAATATTGATATTGTTGGTTTTTCGCCCAGTATAGCATGTTTTAACCCTTTACCCAACAGAAGGGCCCTGTGCCAATGCATTCTCTTATATATGCGAGTCGACCATAGGTCTTAGGGTGCATTTACATTGCTATAGAAATGTATACAGATCTGTATGAAGTCACGTGTCGCGCATTACTGTGATCACAACATGATTACTAATAGTGAACGCGCGCTGATCAGTACTCTGGTAATTGACAATTCACTGCGAGTCGTGTCCGTTTAGGCCAGACATAAAAATGTATCAACTATTAGCAGATAACAGCGATTTGGTATGTGCCGCATGTATTTATAGTGTATCCTTATACCACTTGATAATGGTTCGAAGAAAGAATGACAATCATGCAGTTACCCTACAACACCCTTTATTTGACCAAATGTAGAATTTTTTTCAACTGATGACAATTCCAATGACAATGTTAACCAATGTAGGACAATATTGTTTTCTTAAATTACATGCAGTTTTTATATATAGCTGTTAGACAATAAATATGATGATGATGACTGGCCACGGGGAGGAACCAGGACGCAATCTTTCCAAGTGTTGGACATTTCCAACATTACATCCGCCCCTATGATAAGGTTGGAAAATTTCCAGCTGATGGCCATTCCAGTCCAAAATGTTGATAAAAGTAGGAAATTATGCAAATATTGGTCCGAAAACAATAACCCCCCCCCCCAAATGTTTGAAAATCAAACTACAAGATCATTTTTAATCTATTGTTGGTTTGGAAATTACAACTAATGTTGTGTCAGGTATGAAATATCCAACCGTTGAACAAGTTGCCACGTCCCTATCCGTGTTCAATATTCGAAATACACGGGTTGAAATGACAACGAAAACATTCGCCAAGCCCGAGTAACAATTAATCAAAACTGATTTGCCTGTCGCAATATATGGGCGTTGACCGTGACGTGTAGCGGTCACGATTTTTGCTCACACGAACTAATACCGTTTTCTTTCTGTGTGCATTTCTATATCAACCCGTTTACACTGTCTGCGTGTAGATCTGTGTACATTTCTATAGCAATGTAAATGCACCCTTAACACATTACAAATTAAAAAATTGTTAAAGAATGTAAGACAAAATGGTAAATGTTTTTTTTAGGCCAATGCATTCTCTTATATATGCGAGGCGACCTATGGTCGACTCGCATATATAAGAGAATGCATTGGCACAGGGCATAACTGTAACTATCACAATGTGGTCAAGGAGCCGGTTCCAATGATATCCATATTTGTATGGTTCTATTGAGACAGACCGAAGATATTTTAGGCTGTTGCAGCTTTATTTGGCCGGTTTTGGCCGGTTTGTTGGGTAAAGGGTTAAACGTGGATGGCGCCTTTCGGGCGACTTTTATATCCATCGCCCGAACTGAATGAGTTAAAGCACGTACATCTGATAAGTCGTGAGTTGGCTTCTTTATGTCATTGTCCGCACATACTCTGTTTAGAATCGCCTCATTATGAGTCGATGTGACTAAAACGCTCTCATTTTCAGCACATTATGGACTCAAAATGAGGCGATTCTAAGCAGATTAAATACCTATAACAAGATCTGTGATAAGAAGATAACGTGCGGATTTCTTGGAAAAACAGGCTGATCAACAAATACTATGTGAGCCAATATACTACAACTTGGAGGTTATAATCCAACGAAGAACCGAGGTTTAGCCACAGTGTCAATTTAAAATATTCAAAAATTGAAAAAGCTTGTAAAAGTTTTTACCCAAAGTTCCTTGAAAAAAATTATTCTATTCCTCAAGTGTCACAAACCAAATTGGAAGACCGGCTTAACCCTTTACCCAACAAACCGGCCACAACCGGCCAAATGAAGCTTCAACAGCCTAAAATATCTTCGGTCTGTCTCAATAGAACCATACAAATATGGATATCATTGGAACCGGCTCCTTGACCACATTGTGATAGTTACAGTTATGCCCTGTGCCAATGCATTCTCTTATATATGCGAGTCGACCATAGGTCGCCTCGCATATATAAGAGAATGCATTGGCCTAAAAAAAATCTTTTTTTTAACACTTTTTACCATTTTTTCTTACATTCTTTAACAATTTTATAATTTTTAATGTGTTAAGCCAATGCATTCTCTTATATATGCGAGGCGACCTATGGTCGACTCGCATATATAAGAGAATGCATTGGCACAGGGCCCTTCTCCTCGGATGACTGGAAATTTAGTTATAGACAAGCAAGTAGCATCACAAATTATACTAGTCTACTGTAGTAAATTATACTAGTCTACTGTAGTTTCAATTCAAATATCTCACAATATCCTTTATACTCATTCAAAGCTATTTAAATACAAAATGTCTGAAACAGATTCTTGTTCAATATGCCACACAGAAAAAGAGACAGTCCTACACTTTTTATACGAGTGTCCGATTTCAAAATCAATTTTACTGGAATTCCAAGAAATTGCGGTTTCGGGGATGGTAGTTCATGTAGTGTTGCTACCCATACGCATATATCAGTTGACACAGGGTCAGTATTGACGGTGATCCACAGCTGCTGACCATCGATATTGGATCAGTGGTAAATGTATTCTGTTGGCAATCGTGAGTATACACAACGGTCCTACTACATGACTGTATCGCGTGATTATTGTTTCCAAAAGCCTGTGAGTGCGGTATTTGCATACTGATATCGTATACGGTATGTACACTTGAACATTATACAGCCGCATTTAAATGGTCACGCGATCAACTCATATGCACTGACAAAAATGTCATGACATTGTAGATCTTTTTTTTAATATAGGCCATGCTTCCAACACATCTTTCCAGAATGGGTTTGTCATTCAATTGGTCAGACCATTAACACATTTATAATCGTAGAGCCAAAAAAGTGTCCTTCGAAACCTGTTCGTTAAATAAAGTTTGCCAACTTGTTTTGTTCATGAGCAATCGTCTCACCCAGGTAATCTTTAAGGAATTATTAAAGGCTTGTATGTGTATTATGTTTAGTCCACCGAATTTATATTGGTTGCACAATATATCATTTTATATCAGTTATGGAGTTCCATGTGTAATTATAACACATTGTAGTGATATGTTTCATTATAGCTTGATTTGGGTTTGGAAAAGCCATTAATAGGTGATTTATTTTTGGTAATATGAGCAATTTTACTATCGTGAGTCTGACAGTTGGTGTCAGGTTTCTTTTTGATCAGGAATCTATCTCATTATTCACACCTTTTAATTTTAAAGAAATATTGTTTCGATTAAGGTTATAACCGAAAAGTTTGAAGATAAATTCTATAACGCAGTTATAGAAAATTTATCTTCAAACTTTTCGGTTATAACTCATAACCTTAATTGAAACGAGTTATTTCTTATAATTTAAACTGTCATTTCACAGGAGAACCACCAAAAAGTAGAAGTTGGAAGTATAAGAGCGTATAACATTGAGACAATTTCCAGGGGAAAAGACACGTTATGTTAAAAGAGACACCTGTCACTAATAACTGGTACTCATCGAGTGGTGAAATCGCGTCGGAAATTCAGCGTTTTTGATTGGTTATTAGCAACTTAAAACGCGCCGGGTAGGTGTATATTCGACCGCGGTGACACAAACCCGTGTTGGTTTTAATTTCAGTGTTCACTTCTTTCCAATGTTCAATCTTGCTGATTTGTCTTGTTACTTGTGCACTGAATACTAGCATCTAGTACGGTTATTGTCAATAGTCATACCCGAAGGAATTATGATGCAGCACCGATATTTATTCGAACAGTTTCCATGTACATTTTTAGGCACGCGGTATAGGCGTGGTCACTCGATGCTACTGTCAATCTGAAAGTACTCAAGACATTTAGGTTATCGAGAATACACTAAACGACCAAGTGTGTGTCAACCAATTGTTTAACAGTATTCTGTGGATTGACAGCTAATGATTAAATTGTATCAGCATAATTCAGATTTGGAATACTGTTTAGGTTCGTATGGACTTTTATTCCTAGCATTTCAAAATCGTTTGTGACGCTAACATTCTCTATCTTTCTACGTGGAGTTTCGTTATGCCGTTCTAACCCGATCGATACCACACTGCATTTATCATTATTTATATTAATACCAGACACTGATCCAAATTCCTTCAACTGTAATAGGGGGTTACTGAATGGTACCTTTCGCAGTGTATATGGAATAAAAATGATATAATGCTCAGTGGAAAACAAATCAACTTGAAAAGTTGGAAATCAAAAGGAATATTATTTATTAGAGACCTGATCACGGACAACGGCGAATTCTTACACCTTTAACCCTTCGGGATAAGTATATGGAATAACAAGATATTTCATGACAATGCTAACGATACTAAAACAAGTTAAGAAACATATAACCTTTAATAACAAGAGATTTCATTACTATGCTAACGAGACAAAAACAAGTTAAGAAACATATAACCTTTAATAACAAGAGATTTCATGACTATGCTAACGAGACAAAAACAAGTTAAGAAACATACAACCTTTAATAACAAGAGATTTCATTACTATGCTAACGAGACAAAAACAAGTTAAGAAACATATAACATTTAATAACAAGAGATTTCATGACAATGCTAACGATACTAAAACAAGTTAAGAAACATATAACCTTTAATAACAAGAGATTTCATTACTATGCTAACGAGACAAAAACAAGTTAAAAAACATATAACATTTAATAACAAGAGATTTCATGACTATGCTAACGAGACAAAAACAAGTTAAGAAACATACAACCTTTAATAACAAGAGATTTCATGACTATGCTAAGGATACAAAAACAAGTTAAGAAACGTACAACCTTTAATAACAAGAGATTTCATGACTATGCTAACGATAAAAAACACAAGTTAAGAAACATATAACCTTTAATAACAAGATATTGCATGACTGTGCTAACGATACAAAAACAAGTTAAGAAATACATAACCTTTAATAACATGACTGCTAACGATACAAAAACAAGTTAAGAAACATATAACCTTTAACCCTTTACCCAACAGAACGGCCCTGTGCCAATGCATTCTCTTATATATGCGAGTCGACCATAGGTCGCCTCGCATATATAAGAGAATGCATTGGCTTAACACATTAAAAATTATAAAATTGTTAAAGAATGTAAGAAAAAATGGTAAAAAGTGTTAAAACAAGATTTTTTTTAGGCCAATGCATTCTCTTATATATGCGAGGCGACCTATGGTCGACTCGCATATATAAGAGAATGCATTGGCACAGGGCATAACTGTAACCATCACAATGTGGTCAATGAGCCGGTTCCAATGATATCCATATTTGTATGGTTCTATTGAGACAGACCGAAGATATTTTAGGCTGTTGAAGCTTTATTTGGCCGGTTTGTTGGGTAAAGGGTTAATAACAAGAGATGTCATGACTATGCTAACGATGCAAAAACAAGTTAAGGAACATAACCTTTCCAATAAAAGAAAACACATTTTTTGAAAAACCTAGCATACCTAAAGAATTTAGAATTCTTCTCAAATCTCGAAAAGGAGGACAAGATGTTAATAATATACTCACAAGCATCTAGAAATAACTACAAAGCCAATTTCAAAATGGGAGACAAAATTACAATTAACTCACGATAACTCCTTAAATTGGGAACAAATATTTGTCATTCCGATTTATACCACCAAAGACAGCAACTTATGATGACTCCAATACAGGGTATTACAGAGAATAATAAGTAGCAACACATATGTTGAAAAACTAGACATACGTTCAAACGGGCTATGTCGTCGATGTAATCAATATGACGAGACAATAAAGCACATTTTATGGGACTGTTCGAAAGTCAAAGAATTCCTGAAAAAACTTGAATCCTGGTATTTACAAAACTCAATAAATATAAGTTTTTCAGCAGATACGTTTATTTTAGGTTCTATTAGAAAATAAATCAAGATGCAAACTACTTAAACCTACATACAAAAAAAATAAAATATATATATATATATAAGGCTGCTTTCAGCATTAGGCAGACATGACCCTAGTACCATCATTAGGCAGACATATACAAAAAACTTTAAAACTGCTCAATTTTAAACACTCTTTCACTAGTTGTGTTCTAAATGTGACCACCAAGCTATGATCAATGGGAATTTGTGATTCCTCAAGTAATATGAAATATACAAATTCTCAGGTCTGCCTAATGTTAGGAGGACCATTGACCATCATTAGGCGGACTGCGACATTATGCAGACGAAATCCGGTCTGCCTATTTTTTTCATACCAGTCACAACTAGTTATCTTGTGCTTTAATTGTTAACACCTCTCCTTGTTCAACCGATTTAGGTTGTCTTTTGTCTATAAAATGATGGGATTGAACAAATTTGTGTTAAGGGCATTTCAGCCCTGATAATTTTGAGACATGTATATTCTGTCGATATATAGTTTCATCATGTGCGGTCGAAACATCCACAGCGGTCTTGCAGAAATCAACTTTTCTGGTTATGCATTTTTTATGTATAGGATGCAGCAAAAAAGGAGATAACTGGCCAAATGCCATTAAAACATCGAGAAATCTGGTGTATACATCGAAATTGAGTACAAATTTCGGCATTGAAAAAAGACCGCACAATGATGAAACTATATATCGATCGAATATACATGTCTCAAAATTATCGGGGCGGAAATGCCCTTAACAACATTGTTTTCAATCCCATCATTTTATAGACAAGAGACAACCTAAATCGGTTGAACAAGGAGAGGTGTTAACAGAAAAGATGTGTTTGAGGCGGAATGGAAAATAATTTAAATTGCATTGAAACCGAAAATAGCTAAATAACCGCATAGATTACCACTGCACATTTGTGGTTGTTTCATTGTACATTGAAATAAACATGTGACGATGCCCGAGAACACATGACTGGAATTCTGGCTGCTGTCCTCTATTACCCATAGATTACGTATATATATATGTAAAAATCAGTTTGTGTGCCCGAATGATATTGAGATGTATGACAGCCCTACTGTACTCGACTACAGCTGTGTTATTACAGTTGTCTAAAAAAATCGACTCTGTATATTTATAAGTATGCGTGCGTATATATATGTAAATATAATATTTTCCGCGCTACGTTGTATAGAGGAAAGTTACTGTCTCACGGCACTCACAGAATTAATGGGTAAAGAACGCTTTGTCGCGTGTGTATTGTCTGGTCAGTGATTATCGGTATGTGCGATTGGTATTCAGTTGATGGTGTAAAGTATGATTGTCATTCAGTGATCAGGTATGCGCAGAAATCGTGAATAATAAATGGCCAATCCAGTGCCAGCTGTCGTCGCGGTCGGACACGAGTTTATGTACCTGTTTGTTTGGTTCTCTTAAGAAAATATTTTCAACAAAACATGCAACAATGATCAATATTTGCCTTGGGCCAAGGTGTTGGAGAACATTCTCAAAATACAGAGTGAATATCGAGATGTTCTGGACTCTGAAGATGTTATGTTAGCTGTCCAAAAATCCATAAATTTGGCATTGGAAGAGTGGGGTCACGGCATGAAAAGGGCAATGTTTCGCCTGTGGAAAAGCTGGCCATTGTCGGGCTTTCTTATCCTCTTGCTAGCGGTGTTGCAATTTCTTCTGCTACACAGAAGTATTTTATAAACTTTAATTTCTTTAGAATCGAAGGATTTTCCTTCTATGGTGGTGGGAAATAGATCGGTCACGACCGACGAGAACTCTTCAAAATTTGGTTTCAACCGTTGGAACATTTGAATGTAGCTTCTATATACTCATTGGGTGGAACTTGAAGCTTATTCGGAAATTTAATCTATCACACGAAATGACAATGTTATCCCATTTGTGTCAGAACCTGAGTGCGTGAATCTTAAGAATAACAAGTCCGCGCTTTTGACAATTCTGAATTTGTTTCAGAATAAATTTTAAAAAACCTTTAGGGAAAGGTGGTATTTCTGAACTATGCAATAATCCAAAGGTAGTTAATCCTTTAACAGTTGCAAATCATCGTAATGGCAAGAGAAGACTTGTATTAGATTGTAGAGATAGAAATCATCATGTTTTCAAGAAATGTTGTAAATATGAAGATGTTTGTTTCGTCTTGTCTACGTATGATAAAGGAGAATTTATGGCATAATCATCTTTTATAGTTTGCAGAGCTAGTCTCCGTGGAAATATCTTGGATTTAGTTGGTATCAACTTTCTGGAGTTAAATACTATTTAATTTACGTGTTAAATACTATTTATATAATGTTTTACAATCTGCTTTATGTTCAGCCGGTTTAGTGTTTACCAAAGTAATGATAGAACTCAACCAGTTCTGCAGATACGCGAGGATCATCGTAGCAATTTTTTTAGATGATGGAATTGCGGTTTATTCGAATTGTGAAGAACGGGAGTTTTGCCTGACGCTGAAGTCCGAATTGATAATTTGAAATTTTGGCTTCATCATTGCTGAAGATAAATTAAATTGGGAACCATGCATGCTGTAATTAAATTGTCCGATTTGACGTATATTGGGACATGTAGTGTGGAATTATCCTAATATCCAATGAAAGCATTACAAATAGCTTAAATCCTTTAATACATGTACATTTGTAAATCAGGTTTGCCAGAGAGACGTTAAAGTAAAAGTGCGTTACTTGGATAGTTTGGTTGGCAAAATAGTGTCAATGCAGATAGTTTTTGACAGAAAGATATGTTTACACACAAAGTTTTACAAACAATAAAGGGGTGATGGCTTTTGGATGATGTTGTTGAAATAAGATGTTTGACTGAATTAATAATTTTGGAAAAATTATTTGGTGAAATTTAACAAGCGCAGATTAGCAAAAGCGGGTTTTCATTTTGTGTTGTTCTGTAACGCACCCGTTTCCGGGTACGAGCTCATTTAAGCTTATTTCATAATGAATCTTTTGATTCAGATGTCGAATGCTTCCATTCTGTTATGACGTCTGTTGACGATGGTCGAACTTTTGAAAGATATGTTTGCACATAAAGTTTTACATACAAAAATATAGGGGCGATGGAATTGGGATGATGTTGTAAAAATAAGCAGCGAATGTTTGACTGAAGTAATGTTTGGTAAAGATCATTTGGTGAAATGTAACAAGCGCAGTTCATCAAACGTGGTTTCATTATGTGGTGTTCTGTAAGGCACCCGGTTCCGAGCTCACTTAAGCTTATTTCATAATGAATCTTTCGATTCAGATGTCAAATGCTTCTATTCAGTTATGACGTCTGTTGACGACGGTCGAACTTTTGAACAGTTCGGTGCTATTCAGCCAGACATGGAATTTGAATGCCAGTTTGGTTTGTTTATCGGAACAGATGGCTCACATGAAGCTGAAGCTAAGCACGTATTCAGTGGCCGTTTAATTGAAAAAGAGCACCCACAGCTTACTTTCGATTCGGGAAATAGTTCACTATAATATATAGATATTATATAGATATGCATGTATATATGCTATTATTAGAATGTAATGTGTATACATAGCTTCAGAGAAGCTGCATCACTGAAGCTGCATGGACAAGGGGGCGTCTTGTCTACATATATTCGCTGCTTAGTGTTAATTATACGAAGCCCATTGCGTGCTGAGAATAATCTGAGGATCATTTAACAAATTGAATTGCATATATATGGAATATTGCTCATGTTTAACCCTTGACCCAACAAAACCGGCCAAAAAAAGCTGCAACAGCCTAAATTATCTTGGGTCTGTCTCAATAAAACCATACAAATATGGATATCATTGGAACCGGCTCATTGACCACACTGTGATGGTTACAGTTATGCCCTGTGCCAATGCATTCTCTTATATATGCGAGTCGACCTCGCATATATAAGAGAATGCATTGGCCTAAAAAAATAATGTCTCAATGGCAGCTAAACCAGCATATGTCTTGAAATGTGGTAATGAATGTATAGGGCTCTGAAATAAAAATGGAGGCATTGATGAGTTTAACGTGGCGAGAGACCGAAGCATCAAAGCATACTTCAGAATTGTTCAGGCCTATAATTTGGAAGGTACAAAAGTGCCTCTAAAAACTGATTATCACAGTCTGATATGCAAAATTATGTCGGGGATCAGAGTAATGGTTTGCATAAAATTTCTCCACACATAGAACGCATGTGAACGCTGTTTGATAATAATTTCAAACTAGCTTGCATTGCACGGGATCAAGTTTAGAAAGCTGATACTTTTAGCAAAGCTAAAGTCAGACACTTGTGGTGTCAGTACTGGGATTTTCATTATCTGGAAAAGGAGTGGTGAATATATGGATCTGACCATTTTTCAAACAGCGATAATGCCAAGTGCGAAATATTTAGTTCTATCATACCATGTGATAATTCGATTGGCATTGATGCATATCTGCACAGTTGGAGGGGTATAACATATTAGCTTGTAACCCACCACGTTTAATTTCAAGAGTTTTGCAAATAGTGGAAACTGAACAATCCTATGATACTTTCGTTGCCCCATTCTGGGATTCTTCGTTTTTTTGTCAAAAATTGTAAATACAGATGGCAAGTTCAAAAGTTCTGTCAAAAGCTATATATTTTTGGTAAATATTCTTGAAAAGTGCCAATATCAGGACGTTTTCATAAAATCCGCATCTGCATTTGTTGCTTTGAATATTCTTATTTAATTAAGAGAGGTGTTTAAATATTTACATGTATATTGTTTCAGCTGATGACACAAGGGGTCTAGTTTTTGAAGGTTTGCAGAGGCAATAGTTTTTCGGATGAGCTAATGCGATTGGCCGGGTCATCGGTGGACATGTGTTCTTATAGAAGCAAAACACTGAGGAAATGTGCATACGCATTCAGACGTTGGGACGTTTTCATTCAGGTTCAAGGTTGTAATGGTTTTTCAGTTAGTTCAGTGATTATATATCTATGTATCTCATCCATATGTTGAAAATTGAGCCACATACAGCTCAGTCGAGGCGGCAGTGTGTGGGATTCGATATCAGTGTGTGTAGTTTTCCAAACCCAATACGTATTTCAAAGTAAATCTATCAATTGGAGACTGGGATAAATTTTTGTTTTCAGCAAAAGAGATACACATGCTTGTCCTTATTTCCTCATTTCCAAATGTCTATCATTGGTAGGGTCATTTATTGTCCGAGGAAGTTATTTTCCGCCATTTGTTTTTTTAATCGTGATTCATTAACCCTTTACCCAACAACACGGCCAAAACCGGCCAAATAAAGCTTCAACAGCCTAAAATATATTCGGTCTGTTTCAATAGAACCATACAAATATGGATATCATTGGAACCGGCTCCTTGACCACATTGTGATAGTCACAGTTATGCCATGTGCCAATGCATTCTCTTATATATGCGAGGCGACCATAGGTCGCCTCGCATATATAAGAGAATGCATTGGCCTTAACACTTTTTACCATTTGTTCTTACATTCTTTAACAATTTTATAATTTTTAATGTGTTAAGCCAATGCATTCTCTTATATATGCGAGGCGACCTATGGTCGACTCGCATATATAAGAGAATGCATTGGCACAGGGCCGTTCTGTTGGGTAAAGGGTTAAAGCTCATCAAACTAAATAAAACATTGAGTTACACGTGTGCAAGGGAATTAATTGCTTCTTGTTATGCTGTATATATTGGCAGTATAGTTTAAATATTGGTATTCACTCTTTACAAGCAGGCGGGTCAACTGCGGTTGCTAATGCATGTGAAACGAACGTATGTTCAAGCACCGTGTTCAACAGACATGATCGATGGCACACTGTCAGCGCAAAAGGACGGTTACATACGTGATTCAATAGAAGCACGGCTTGCGATGTCCAAAAAATATGGCTGCTTGTAAAGGGTGAATACCAATATTTAAACTATACTGCCAATATATACAGCATAAACAAAAAATATTGACATTTATGATATATTCATTTTGATGGCAATGTGGAAATGTGTTGATCATCCTTGTATATACAAGTACTATATATATAATTAGAGTTAGATGTGTTGGTTTAAGCATAGTTTATTTATCCACCAAATATATAATATACATAATATAAATTGAACGAGGGAATACACAACGAATTAATATAATGTATATGGTAATATGTGATGGTTAAATGCGTTGGGATCGAAACTATATCATGACTATATAGATCAGCCTTACAGTCCGTTCTTTTATTAGTCTATCTAGGTCCGACCGCCTTGAGTAGCACTTACTCGCAGAGTTAATGGGTAAAGAACGCTTTGTCGCGTGTGTATTGTCTGGTCAGTGATTATCAGTATGTGCGATTGGTATTCAGTTGATGGTCACGGGGGGGGGGGGGGACTGCGACGTGAGGATCGGTTGCATTCCGATAAATGCGACAGTGGACAATTGATAAAGCGACGGTTGCGTTGTGATTTTAGCGGTGAAAGGAAAACAACATCTCAAAATGCTTTTCAATATAAAACATACCTTTGGGTTGTCATGAAATCAATTATGATTTGATTGTATGCCATAGGCACCAACGCAGGTTTAATAAAGGAGTTTTTACCCATATTTCACTCAATAAATTCAGCTTATCACCGCCAGATCTCCGAGATATTTCAGCATGACTGCTTGAAAAGCTTTGTTCTGGGCGAATTAATGCAATGTTTTCTATCATACATAACGATTTTAGAAACTTTGGTTATTGACGATTACCTTGATTACGGGCTATTTATATATCCGATTTGTTACAGCCGAGAATGCGCTCATATAACAAGCAGGGTAGCGACGGTTCTAATTTATCGAACGCGACTATTCGTAGTTACTTGATTTGGAGAGGCGACGGTTCGTTCTTTGAAAACTCATTTTTCATTTTTATGTCATAAATGAGTTTTACGTGTAAAGTAAAGGGTGTTCTTGTCGATTAGATAATAAATGATCATACTTATTGAGAAATATAGTTTATTTGTACACATTGCATGTCAATCCACTGTTGTAAATGGGTATATACACAACACTATTGCTCAAACCCACGCTTACGGGACATGGTTGCCCAAATATCATCAAAAATAATTATTAAGCACAATTTTCTCTTTTTATTTCAGAAGTTCAGATATCGATGTTATCACTGCAAGGATGCGAAGCCAAGCGTCCACGAGGTGTTTCTCCACATCAAGCAGACTCATCCTGATGCGGAGGTTTCAATTATGTCTGAATGCGCGGGTGATTCTGAGATTGGGCGAACACGACATCGAGCTGTACATTTTGGCGTGGTCGCTAGAAACATAGGAGACGACTTTGTTGTTGATGATGATGGCATGATAATTCGTTCATTAGTTAAAGACGACGACGAAGTAAACAGTCCTCAGGCTAAAATAAAGAGAGATGTAACGCCAATGAAAGATGTGCACAGCCGAATGACTTTTTTTGGTGATGACACTCTTAACACTAACTGTTCGGATGAGATGCACGACTTATTGGAAGAAATACAAGATCTGATGCCGTGTGTAGTACGTGAACGTCAACGTGAAAATCGTCTGGATGATTGGCTGAAGTTTTACCGGCAATTGTCGTCGGGGAGATTCCCGATGGACAATCTATCTGTATAACTATTCATGGATGTCGTTCGGTTTATAGATCATGACAGTGTTCACGCCATGCGGTATTCCGACGAGGTGAAGCAATTTTGGGCTTTAAGCTACATGTTGTTTCGGGGAAAATTCGTACGTTTGATGGGAGGGCCAAAATGTGCTGGCATCATGAATCCTACCGACTTAGATCCGTCCGCGGCCAGGATAAATTTCGTTGCTCCCAGTTTTAAAGTTCTCCGCAAAGAACTAGCCGTGGTGGAGGGGGTCTGCGACCAACCAGGCATTTTGTTCAGGAATATTAAACTATTCGCAGATTTAATGGGCGGACAAAGTGTCAGCTGTAAGCTTAGTTTTGATGGCAAAAATATTTCAATGGGCTTTGGTCAGCATCTGGGCGAAGACAACGTGTTTGGGCACGAAGAGGTGCCAACTATAAAGGACCGGAAGGAAAGGATAGAGGCAGAGTGTGGCCTATTAGTGAAAATCAACCAAGTTCTGGATCGAATGGAGGCAGTTGATGTGTTGCGTCTCAGAGAAGATGTTAGTTCACCACAGATCGAAACACTATGTAAACACATACGAGACCTTCCCAGAATCCTCGGGGTTCGGATGCGAGAATTAAGAGAGATTAAAGTGAAAAAGCAGCTACTGCACGATCGCTTGATAAAAGAAATGGGAGAATCGAAATGGAAAGAATCCAAACTCGCTTACGCAATAAGTGCAGTGAAAACAATGCTGTACAGAATAAATATGTGCATAGAAAACTTACTGGATTCTATAGATGGTTTTGGAGAATTTCACGCTATGAGCTCCGGCAAAGGATATTTGTTTGTGAATGGAAAAGAAGTAAATCTTGATAATCAGAAGAATTATGTTTGTCTCCATGGTTATCCTGAGGATAGTCAAAGTAAACAAAATAATCCACCAGACGTTCTTTGCCAGACTATTCCACAGAGATCAGTAGAGTGGTTGACAATAAGGAAAGAAGCCAAGCTAACCGGAAGCACAATGAACGAAGCGTTAGGTCAGTCAACACTCAAGAAACAACAAGAGCATTACGATTTTGTTTTATGTGGAAAACCGAAACCAGAATTCACGCCCCATATGAAAATGTGCATGGAACACGGCACGAAGAACGAACTGGATGCTATTGTTGGGAACATTTTACCATCCATTAGCCCTGACATAAATTTCTTTGAAGAAGGTTGTTGTGGAGCTCCGTGGTCCGGACTTGTGTTGCTGTCAACACATCGGCATGCGTTCGCGCCTCCAGCTGGCCAAAGTGAGTTTCACACAACAGTGGTTTGTCCAAAAATCGATTAGCGGGCAATTGTGAGATCGCACGCTGTTCGAATTTCGGGCCAAGTTGTGACCCCTGAGCAAGGTCACTCGTACTGTGTCTGTTTCTCTCCACCCAAGCGTTAACACGGGTACCCGATTATGAGCAGTGTAAGATCTTGTCAGTATGCTATAGTCACATTGTGACTGTACCTCCCCCTGTCCCCGAGGAGCAGTAGATGGATTACTGAATGTTCAGGCTCATCGGGGTAATAATTGTTCAACGCATTGAAACTAATTCCAGCGGGCAACCAGCCTGACTGGTACATGTCTAATGCGTGTAATTAAATGCATGATTATTATTATTATTATATTCAGCATAACGGTGGTGATATTTTTCATGTTGTAAGTCCTGACGGTTCGGGAAGAATTGGCAGCTCTAACAATTATATATAGCAAAGATGATGTTATATGCGGTCTTGTTTTCCGTTCGATTCGTTATGGGGTATATACAACCCTTACCAATTAGCCAAAAGTCCGGCACAAAAATCCAATATGGCGGCCATGTGAAAATATGGCCGGTGAAATGTGAAAATTTGCTATTTTTCGGACATTTCATCAACCTTCGTTTGTCTCTGTGGGAAAATATTGGCACCTTGACGCGATTTCATACATTTATCGCTAGAAGAGTCATTGTCGAATACATGGGGACCATAATATACATTACTTGCTGGCAGAGACGTGGCGACAGGGTTTGGGGGGGGGGGGGTGTCAAAATCAAATCGTACACATGTACATGTACGCTTCGTCTCGGAAGCTGATTTAAATTCATTCATTTGGACTGTTTCTGTGTCCTAAGATATTAAAAACTTGCGAGATATCTTTGAATGTGCTTAGGGAGGATTGTTTTTATATCTAATTTATTGGATTTACCTCCCAAAAAGGTGAGTTTCAGGCCTGCATTTGTTCAATGTGTTGTCAATCTGATTCTGACAGTGACAGCGCTCGTCTGCAACTGGCTGAATTCGCATGTTTGAAGCAAACGTTTTCTCCACTAAAATTCTCTCAAAATGCACCATAATCTGTCAAATTCTCTCAATATTTCTATCTAAATACATCTTAGCTTTTGTTAGGATCGGATCTCCCCGTCAAGAAAGTGATATTTTGACCAAAACGACACTTGGGAAAATGATTGTTAAATTTGTTTACGGCAAATTACGCTGGTTTACGCTGGATTTTTATCATCGAAAAAAATCAATTTCTTCCATCTAAAAGATAATTACGTGCTGAACCCTGCCGTTTTAGGAATATATAAGTATTCCACGCAGAAACACCGACTCTCAGCTTTAAATTTTGAAAAATAACAGTTTTATCGACATAAATAGATTTGAATGGGACAATCCCATGTTAAAATTTATCATCGAAAAAAAATCATTTCTTCCATCTAAAACATAATTACGTAATGGACCCTGGTATTTTAGGAATATATAAGTATTCCACGCAGATATACCAAGTCTCAGCTTAAAATTTTGAAAAATAAGAGTTTTATGGACATAAATCGTTTTGAATGGCAAATCCTATATTAAAATTTATCATCGAAAAAAATTTCTTTCTGCCATCTAGAACATAATTACGTGCTGGAACCTGTCATTTTAGGAATATATAAGAATTTCACGCAGACACACCAAGTCTCAGCTTAAAATTTTGAAAAATAAGAATTTTATGGACATAAATCGATTTGAATGGGAAATCATGTGTTAAATAAATTTTAGGGCCCTGCGAATGTTTTCTGATGTGCTCCATATTGGACACCAGGGAACATATTTGACAATTTCTACCTGATAATTGTGCGATAGTACAGTCGCATTACTGTTTACGTCAACATTGGTCACTAACACTCGACAAATTTATTTCGGTCTATTTATTTCGGTCTATCGTATCAACGGTGAACCCCTATCTTACTTACTTACTTCTTCTTCTCTGTACGAGCAACCTCAATGTGAGTATTAAAATAATCATCACCTTCCAATTTAGTGAGTTTATATACAGTAGTTGATCTAAAAATACTAGTTGACATTTTGTTGCTATGTATATGACTGGGAACTGTGTTGTAGTTTCATAGAATTCTTCTGCTCTTTCATAAGTAACAGCTTATTGTACCTCTCGATATGTAGCGCATAGCATAACCTGGAAGTATGGAACTGCAGCTGGGTGATGTCTTTGGAGTTATGAATATCTTCAGATAGATTGGACACATGTAGACTATGATCTAGTATGACATCCATTTTGGAGTCTTCAGACAAGTCGGTGTAGTTGACAGCAAATTCAGCAATCAATTCATCCTCAATATGTGGTAAAGTTCGATTTCTGACTTCATTCAGGGCTGGACATCTTATCAGAAAGTGCTGTCTGTTTTCATCTATCGTATTAACTGCATATCCAATTATCCACATGTAACCAACCCAACCTCTAATCCTGGTCCAATGTATTACTTTTTTCATTGGTATAGTCGAGTTATGTACATATTTTTATCATGTGATCAATACTTATGTGTATGGTATTACGTGTACTATGCCGTATACGTATATCAATTGCTATTCCTTTCTATATAATTCTGGTGCCTTAAATTTTATACAATTGTCGCTACAGTACAGTCGCGATTCATTACATGGCAACATTGATCGCTATAGCTCTACTAATTTATGTCAGTTCATCGTATGAACTCCTTTTACTCCATATAACCAACCCAACATCTAATCCCAGCCCAAATTATTTTTTTTCTTTTCATCGGTATAGTTGTGTTAGATACATATTTTATAATTTGATTCTAATTTGCATTGTACCACTATAGAAGTCGATAAATAACTATTCTGGCACTATATAGAGATAACTACTAGTAAGTTTCTGACACCCCCTCTATTTTATAGCCTTGTCGCAACAATAGAGTTGAGATGCATAATATATCAACATTGGTCATTATCGCTCTTCAAATCTATATCGGTATCAACCCATATTTTCCCGTATCGCCCACCCCATCCCAAGTTTTTCATTTGTATTATAGACTTGTTACATATACATTTTATCATTTGATACTGATTTGTATTCTGTATTTCTCTTCTGTTCAACAATGCCAAAATCATAACGGTGCAATGCCTTGTAACTTTTGCTTCAACATGCCGAGTTCAGCTGCAGACGATACAAAATTGACAACATTTCGAAATGTAAACAGGCTTCAAACTCACCAATAAAACAAAGGTCCCAAGTCAAGGTCCAAAATCCCCAACACACTGATGTGAGGTATAATGATAACTCCATCTAAATAACCAATATAAGGATGGAGGTTTAATGATAACCACATCCACATAACCAATATAAGGATGTGAGGTTTAATGATAACCCCATCCGCATAACCAATATAAGGATGTGAGGTTAATTATAACTCCATCCACATAACTAATAAATATGTCTGAAAATTAAACAAAAAAATTAAATTCCACGATGGCGTCCAATATGGACTACCAGGTACCTAATTCTGCTCCAAAAACATGTATTTTGAATATATGGATGTTTATGGGGAAAAACCGATTATTTCAATGCCATTTTAATTCACTTGGTGCCAAAACCCGACCTACATGTACGGGATCGCGTTTTGCGCGCGACTGTATCTTCAGCATATGTGCATCTTTAATAAGCCAACAATTGGAATCCCAATAGAGAAGATTGGCGTGGGTCCCTTGCGCATAGACATCATTGATGATCTCTATGGGAATCAATATTGACATTTAATAGACAATTTCGATTAACCGCAATAACTTGAGGAATCTCTAATTGCGTTTAAGCCCAATGAGAATGCAATAAGACATTTTTTATTACGCTTAACCGCAATTACTTCCCATTGCACTTAAAAAATTAATATCTCTCTCAATAGATCACCCTTCTGCAAATAGTAGAATAATCCTATATTTGTTCCACCCATTGTGCCATGGAGATGGACTACATCACCTGAATTATAAGGAGTTTATGTACTATATATAATATATTATTCCTTAAGAGATTCATTATTGGGCTTTATCAGCGCAATTTGAATATTCTTCATTGCACTTAAGCGCAATTAAATATTCCCTTATTGCGCTTAAGCACAATAGAGATTCCCTTATTCCCTTATTGAGCTTATAAGCGCAATAAGGAATATCCCTCTTGCGTTTAATTAAGAAAAAAAGTTATAATTGTATTGTAACTATTGGTTTGTCCTTTAATATTTCCATACATCATGCCCACATATATTATAAAAGAATAGTACTATTATTATTAATAGTGCTCGTAGTAGTTAATACCACCTTACCGTCAATATTCTAGCATGGTTAGTTTCAAAATCACAACGTTAATTGTTATTACTATTTGTGTGTAGTGTATATGTACATCAGTCATCAATTGAGAAACTTAAGCACAGCCTGGTTGAATATCAACCATATATGGTGGGTTATTCTCACATTCAAGCTGTTGGTGTCATTCATGTTATTTTGCAATGCGAAGAGGTAGACCCCCCCCAATAGCTTATCAATACCACTCAGGACAGTGGGTGTTTTTCCTCAATTAATTGAATTTCTTGTTACATTTAGTTATGGTAAGATATATTCATACAAGTTGCAAAAAGTATGTATTATTTATATCGCAACATTTTAGAATTAAAATAGTTGCTATTAACAGCTACTTTTTAACCATCTATTAGAGGAAATTTGGCACTTTTTCGTACTAAAATTAAACTTCTCCAATCCTATCAATGAGTTGTTTTGGAGTGCTTAAATCTCTACTCCGTATTTGAAGAACAAGACAACATGTTTTCATTAATAAAATTTTATGAAGAATAATCTAACTCAAATTTTATATACCCATTGGAATATCTAAAATATGGTTTTAAGATGTAATCAGTATGTCAGTTCGCCTGTCATGAAGTAGCTTAATAAGAGTGTAGGGCAAAGAGAAAGAGGATCAGGGACATACCGGTAGCTATCAAATGAAACTGTCTGATTTTGGAGTATTCCCTATTTACTAGTAGCACTAGTAATTAATATCACCTCAGTTGATACAGAGGCAAAAGTGTTGACTGGACAAGAAAGGCTCCAAACAAAAAAACCAAAACAAAAAATACATATACTTTTGGCATTTAAGACCTAACATAAATTATATATATAAATGATCATCCATCAATTGAAATGTAGAGAGATTCTATTTCATAATTATTATCGAGTAGGAGCTCGGGCAGCATAAACATGAGATATGTGGAAACATGCAACAATATGACAAAAATCAGACCATTTCTCATGTTGTTAGCTAGCCGCTGGGTGTTCGTTGTTAAAAAATTTGTTAAAATTAAAATGTGGACCCTGTTTGTATTTCTCATCTTTACTTGTGCATCCATGTATTTTTGTGATGTATTTGAATTCATCTTATGTATGTATATTATTGTGATTGTGCAAAGAACCAAATTCACCTTCTATTATGATAATGGCTAATATATCCATAGGTGCATTGAATTGTCGTGGGTTGGCTTCAGATCAAATAAAACGTCGGGACTTCTTTAATAGATGTAGGGAAAAATTTGATATCACAATGCTCATGGATACACATCCAAGTAAAGAGACTGAAAAACGGTGGCGTATGGAATGGGGTTATGAAGCAATTTTCTCCTCACTATCAAGTGCTAAAAGAGGTGTTGCGATCCTCTTTAGAAATACTATCCAGTACAAGATACATAAAACAATAGTGGATGCAGGAGGTAATTTCATTATTCTTGATTTATCTATTCAGAATCAGAGATTAAGTCTTTGTGCTGTATATGGCCCAAATGACGATAAGCCAAGCTTCTTTGAAAATTTCTTCGAACAGATTGATGGTTTGGAAAATACATCTATAATTATTGCTGGTGACTGGAATGTGCCCCAAGATTACTCAATTGATACTGTTCGATACAAACAGAGGAATAACCTAAAATCAAATGAAAAAATTAAATTCTGGCAAAACAGGTTAGATTTACATGATGTGTGGAGACTTCATAACCCTGATTCTCAAAGATATAGCTGGAGAGGTCCAGGAAATAAAATGGCTCGTCTAGATTATTTCCTGGCCTCATCTGATCTTCAGCCATTTATTAAAAACTCGGAAATACTGTTGAGCTATAAATCTGACCATACTCCAGTTAGCCTGAGTCTACAATTTGTGAGTCATCTTAGAGGCAGGGGTACATGGAAATTCAATAATAGTTTACTCAGAGACAAGAAGTATGTCGAGTCAGTTAAAACAACAATTGCAGACACAGTCAACCAATATACATGTAATAGCAATAATACAAACACAGTTGTTGGGGAAGAGAACTGTTTTACAATTAACGATAACTATTTTGGGAAACTTTAAAAATCATGATCCGCGGAAAGACTATAGCATACTCCTCAATATTGAAAAAAGAAAGAGATAACTTAGAAAAAAACTTAGAGCTTAAACTTTTGAAGCTTACGGAAGAACTGGAAAGTAGAAACGAATCAACCTCAGAAGAAATTGAAAAAGTTAAATCATAGTTAGTTAGATTAAGGGACAAAAAAATACAAGGAATCATACTAAGAAAAAAGGCAAAATGGAAAGTAGAAGGGGAGAAATCAACTAAATACTTTTGCAATTTGGAAAAAAGAAGCTACACTGAGAAAAGCATACCGAGATTAATAAAAAGCGATGGGTCTGAAACAAGCAATTTATCAGAAATAATGAAAGAACAGCATGCCTTCTATAAAGATCTATATGAATCAAAACTCTCTCCCATAACAGCGGAAAATGAAGAATTTACTTTTTGTGATGAAAGCAACCCTTTCCTGAAATATTTAGATGACAATGAAAGTCAGTCTCTGGAGGGCATATTAAAGGAAATTGAATGTTCAACTGCACTCAAAAAAATGAAAAATGATAAATCTCCAGGGTCAGATGGATTCACAGTGCCATTCTACAAATTTTTCTGGAAAGATGTTGGACACTTTGTGATAAATTCATTAAATCATGGATTTAAAATGCAAACACTCTCAGTAACCCAGAGATGTGGATTAATAACTTGCTTACCAAAACCCAATAAACCAAGAGAATATATAAAAAATTGGAGACCTATCACTCTCCTGAATGTTGATGCGAAGATTGCATCATCTGTAATTGCTAACATAATGAAAACATTCCTGCCTAAGCTGATCTCAGACTCCCAATTAGGATTTCTAGCAGGACGATATATTGGTGAATCAACCCGTCTCATTTTCGACCTAATGGATAAATGCGAACAGAACAACATACCTGGCTTATTAACCATCATCGATTTTGAAAAAAGCTTTTGATTTTTTGGAATGGAGTTACATGGAAAAATGTTTGAAATTCTTTAAATTCGGACCAGATATTATTAGTTGGGTTAAAACATTCTACACAGACAGTTTTAGTTATATTATTAACAATGGGAATTTATCCGAAAGATTAGTTATACACAGAGGTGTGAGACAGGGAGTATTTATCACCGTATCTGTTCATCCTGGCTGTGGAGCCTCTTAGCGCATCAATTAAACACAACCCATACATAAAAGGTATACAAATCAATGGATCAGAATTCGTAATATCACAATATGCAGATGATATGAGCCTGTTCCTTGGGGATGACTCACAATCCTTGAACGAAGCTTTCAATACAATTCGAAAATTCTCACAAATATCAGGTCTAAAGGCTAATTTTGAAAAAACACAAGTAATATGGATTGGATCGAAACGGGGCTGTGCTGAAAAAATAAGAACAGAAGAACCTGTTATATGGAACCATTCAAACTCTGTAACTATTCTTGGTATAGAATTTAATCTGTTCAATGAAAACTATATTGAAAACAACTACCGGACAAAATTGCAAAAAATGGAAAATCTTCTGAATGACTGGTCATTCAGGCAGTTATCTCTCATTGGAAAAACAACTGTAATAAAGACCCTAGCACGTCCTATGCTAACACATTGTCTATCAGTATTACCCTCCCCCTCCAGAGATACCACAGAAAAAATACAGCAAGCTTTCTTTCGCTTTCTGTGGTCGGGAAAAAATGATAAAATAAAACCCAAAGTTATTATCAATCGTATTGAGGATGGTGGTTTGAAGCTTCCCCATCTAGAGTCTTTCTCCAATGCTTTGAAAATATCCTGGGTGAAAAAATTACTTGATCTATCCAACCTGGCAAGCTGGAAAATTATTATCATGAATGATTTAGAGCCATTTGGTGGCAATAAAATTTGGCATCTTCACACTGAAGCCTTAAATGTTTTGGGGAAAAAGGTGAACCCTTTTTGGAAAAGTGTTTTATATGCTTGGAGTCTAGTGGACCAAAATCTCAGCACAGCCCCGGAAGATATCCTATCCCAACCGATTCATTTAAATAAACATATCATAGTGGACAGGCATATGTTCATTAATAAAGAGTGGATAAAGAATAATATATTCTTTATAAATGATCTTATGAAAGATGACTCAGGATTCCTGGACTATGGTGAATTTTGTTGTAAATATAATTTACGCACTCCTTTTACATACTACCAGGGACTTTTGAATGCAATACCATCTCAATGGAGAACATGTGTGAGGGGAAATAGGAAACAACTTAATCTGATAAAAAAATCAAAAATAGATAAGTTGGAAAACTTGACAAAAACCTGTAAAACATTTTATTCCATATTTCTGGAAAATATTGTTGAACAACCAACCCATATTCAAAACAAATGGGCAAAAGATTAGGAAAACCCATTAGTGGTTTGAATTGGAGTGAAATCTATAAACATCCGTACCAAATTACAGATGATACAGGGTTACTTAATTTCCAATTTAAGATCAATCATGATATACTGTATACAAATTCGAAACTATTCAAGTGCAAACTATCAGAGACAGAACTCTGCACCTTCTGTGAAAACTCAAGAGAAACAGTTCTACATCTCTTCTATGAATGTTCCATTTCAAAAACTGTATTGCTTCAATTTCAACAGCTACTCAAAGAAAAATGTGCATTTTCAATAGATCTCACCCCGAACATACTGTGCTTGGAATGGGAGACACAGAAGCAACCATATTTGAAATATTGGATATTTGTATATTACTTTATAGAAAATATATATATTTATGTAAAATGAGGAAAAACAATCCTACTTTAACTGGCCTCATTGAACACCTTAAATACTACCAAAACATTGAATGTCTCAGTACAAGTCACTTGGAAGTCAGTAGGGCTCATCATCTTAAAACAAGATGGGAAGACTTGAAAGCATTGTTAACATATCAATAAGTTAACAGAAAACTGGAAAGAAAAATTGTTTATGTTACCATCAATTCTAAATTCAACTAATGTTTTTGCATACCAATTGTAGGGATGAAGATAAATGTAATTCACATGTACTCTCCACTGAGATGAATGCCCCCTCCACCCCACGGCAATAATATATCAATAAACTAAACATTTATTTGTTTACTATAATTGTAAAAAGTTTGGTACAAAAGCAATAATATATCAAATATACAAGCTATACTTTATGTTCAATATAATAATCAACCATCATAATATATATATTAATATGTGTACACCTATTTATGAGATATGCTTATCAGGATCCTAATAAAAATATAAAAAAAAACAAAAAAACATTGTCATTAGAATTGTCATCAGTTGGAAAATTTCCAACCTAAGTGGGGGTGTCAGGTTTGAAATTTCCAATTCTAGGAATGCTTGATGCTGGTCTAGATGCTAGGATTTTGCGATTTTCTTCCGGTGTGTCGATCATTATCCCGCTCCCGTGCATGGCCATTACAGAACTGCTAATTTTGGTTAAACTTGTGGACTGAAATGGTCATCAGTTGGAGAAATTTCCAACCTGAGGGGGGAGTATGAGGTTTGAAATTTCCAACACTACGATAGGCCAGTCCAGATGCTAGGATTTGCGATTTTCTTGTATAGTTCCATCGAACAACCATGGTCAGCCCGGTGTGTCCTGCTTTCTTGCCCGTAGCCGTGTGCATTTATCTGGAGTTAGACAACTAGATGTTAGGATTTATGCAATTTTTCAGGTTAAAATATCTTAATGTTCTCATACCAGAAATATAGAGCATATTAAGGTTGAGCAATGGTGTCCAAGGGGGGGGGTGCAAATGGAATAATGCAAAACTTGTATCTGTATTTTTGTCTGATTCTGATTCAAGGGGGGGGGGGGGTGCTATTGGAATTTCCCAAGGTGGACACCCCCAACGGAGACCCTCTAGCCACGTCCCTGCTTGCTGGGTATTTTTTTTTCCGAATTAACGTTTTCCCAAATGCCGGTATAATCCAGTCAAAGCCAAATCGACGCTAATAACGCAATGTCTTTTTCGAATCAATGAAGTTATTGCTATCATAACAAAACCCATGCGCATGTATGTGCAGGAGATACTCGAGCTAGGATTTCTCTTATACCTGAGTTGATGACTATTTACCCAAATCCAAGATGGCGACCAAAATGGCCACCAGAAATATAACAATAGCCGAAAATCGCTTATTTGTAGGGGTTATTGTCACGACAATCCACACCTGCTTACTATTGTGAGTTGGTACCACTGAGGCGAAGAACTCTCCTTATATCACATCCAAATAAAAGTCCCCCCGAGTCCAAAATGGCGCCCACAATAGCGGACAAAGTTTGAAAAATTACCGAAATTTCCCCATTTTCACATCATTTGGCATTATTATCGAGAAAACTCCACACAAGTTGGCAGTTGAGTTGGAAATACTGAGGTGAAGTAACTACCTTGCATCTATGAAGGAAATTGTTTTCCAAATCGAAGATGGCGGCCAAAATGGCGTCCGAAATATGAAAACAAGCTTACATACCTATACTTTCTTACTATGGGCGTTATTGTTACGCGAATTCTAACCACAATTACATGATCTTACGGAACATGGATATGAAGTATTCATTTGAGTTTGGCCAACTCTCACAGTCAAGATGGCTGCCAGAAATTGAAAAGAAGTCGAAATTGTCACATACTAATTTCAACTTTTTGCCATAATATCAATATGTATGGATTGGACGAAATGGTACATACATGTAAACCATTTAATAGTTCCAATATAGGTCGTCGCCTTCTGGAAGGATGAAAATTCACAATAATCGCGATGTGGCATTTCCAAATCCATTCTCCACTAAGCACCCATAATGGCCGTAACCGTATATGGGTGCGCCGAATAGTCATATTTTGACTTCCAAGAATCAAAACAACAGTACCTGAGCTTATTCTGATTTGCCACATTCAGCATTATCTGGACCAGCATCCGTCTCTTCGTCACATTAATCTATCTCGTTCACACCAACACATTTTTCTACACTTCTTAGTGAAGGTTCCCACTAATCGGAATGTTTAAAACAACACATATGCCGGTGTCAAGCTCACGTGTTTGTCTCGAACGCTGGGAATACTTATCCTTATTCTTGGCGAGCTTCATTCGTGGTAGCTTATGATATAATTCAGATGGTACATATGGGATCTGAGCGTCATCTTGCGTGATAAACTAGAAAGGTATACGGTCGATGCGTATACTAGCTTTCAGAAGGACTTCTCTATCTGCGTATTTTTCAGATTTGGATACCTAATGTGGATAACAAAATGTACATCTGGTGATCATCCCATCCAGCCACTTCTCAATATATTGTTCGTCAATTCACATATTCACGTACTGACGAAGCCGGACAACATATGTATATGGCTTCGAATGTTGTAAGCTTAACATTTGACGGATGCCTTTCTGCTAAGGCGTAAAAGACCATAATGCATAATGTACCCACACTTCTTGACCATGATCATAAGAACAGTCCTGGTGGCGTCCGGCAATTGTCTCACCGTACAAATCCAAGCAGATAATAACAATACACGCGGTGCTAGTTTTTGGGCATGTGTCACGATAGTGGAAATGAAATTGGTCCACCGCCCCTTCTTTGTGTATGTTTTAGATTTAGACATGATCTCATGTCGCTTTGCTTTCTTGCATGCTAAGATTTATCTTCCAATCCGTTTGGAAGCCGTTCTTAATAAACTGGACCAGGTGTGTACCATTGGCTACTACTATATAATGTAATCTTAAGGACGATGCATTTGATAGTTGATATGTCACACTCACGCTGGGTGGAGACATGTTTTTTTTTACTACAAAAGCTGGCGATTTTTATTACAAAAGCGGATACCTCACTTTACTACGAAAGCTGGCGATTTTACTTCAAAAGTGGAGACCTACTTCAAAAGTGGTCAGTTACTGCAAAAGCTGGCGTAACAGTTGTATATCGTAAAAGGAGTTAATATTTAGAAAAAAATAAACTTAAAATAAGAAATATTTTCTTAGAAGTGCCACAAGAAAATATTTCTTGATGATTTTTGAAAAGGTTTCTTAGTTAAGAAAGCAGGTTTCTAAGTTTCGACCACAATTTTCTTAGTTGAGAAAAAGAATAAAATCATTCTCGTAAGAAACTATGTGCATGGGGAATCAATTGGAATTTTCTTAGTTATTCATGTTGGTGGTGTCTAATACAAGAACATTGTCTTGTTCTCTGAAACATTTTTTTCTAAAATCAGAAAATAAATCTTAATGTTAGAAATCACGTTATCACCTTTTCTAAGACAAGAACAATTATCTTGCTCTCTAAAACTTTTCTTCTAATATCTGAAAACAAATCTTAAAGTGATGTGAAACACTCCGGTTGGGTGATCAAATAGAAATGCAGAATAATCTTGCTCAAATAGTTATTGTTATGAATATTAATCCAAATTTAAAACACACACCGTCTTTCTTATATATTTATTAAATGCAATGCGTATCGATGGCGAAATCATTTGCGTTAGTTTATTGCCGAGTGTTGCGTCCCGAATCGAGATTAAATATTTACATTTGAGCGTAGTTCAGACGGTGTTTTCTAAGGAGTTGTATGGTCGATTTCATTGAGATTTTGGGCGATGTTAGTAGAATACAACATTCCCCAGTTGGCATAGCGCCTGAGTACTAATTTATCAGTTTCACGCACCGAACAAGTCCATAATATGTCTTTAATGTAAGGAATCACATGGTCACTTTCCCTGACTCAAGAAAAAAACTATTGTTTTCTAACATATTTTCTTACAACCTAGTAAAATGTTCTTATATCTGAAAAACAATTCTAGATTTTAATTAATGTGCTACAGGTGAAATAACGCTTTTTTAGACTTGTTCTCGAATAAGAAAATAAATTATTGAACTGAGAAAATAATTCTCAAAATAAGAAATATTATCTTACCTTGAGAATAGTTTTGGAAGTGCAAGCATCGAGGTTTTTGGTATACAGTACAATTCTTCAAATTTTGTGTTTGAAGATATGATTCTTAGCTTACATATACGTAGTTCATATAAAGCCTAACTGCTTGTGATAAAAAACACCTAAAAAAGTAAGTTTTCCTCTAAGAAATTGGCCCATATCACAATAGAGATGTGTGCGATTGCTATGAAATGTTGAATATATAATCCTTATGACCATAAACATCACAGTTAATACTTCAAACAGCAAATTTTGGGCATTACCAATGTGCTTGATGTGTGTCCTCATTACTCACAAACCTGCACACATGGAATTTGCATGTGTATGATAAGGTTCATTATTGACTCAGTGTAACGGTATATGCAGTTTCAAGCAAATATGCTCCAAACATGTAGGGACGAATATACTCACCGAAATTCAATCAGCTGGTCAAATGTTCGCTACAGTTGGTAATAATCAAATGACACTATTAATATAATCGACATGTGGTTAACCCTTGCACGTTATGTGGTATTGTGCTCTGAACTGAGTATTATGATTTTTAACAAGTGTCATTAGTCAAGTTAACACTATTTGCATAAATAAAGATGTTCACACAGAAAATATATTGCCAAATTTAATAGCAATAGAACCCTTCTATTTTGATACATGACCCGAAATATGCGGGGAACTTTTTTTCAGGTGTTTACAAGTCAACGTTTCACTTTCGATGTTTTGCATAACTGTTTTATAGTCATGTCTTACGGTGTTAAAGATGGATTATCTCTTTAGATAACAAATTTGAAATAGTTGCGTGGGTATAAACTAATAATTATGAACTGAAGACCCCTGTCCGGAAAGGCTTCTATCAATTAATATTGATTTTATTTCAAATATTTTATTGGGACCGTTTAGTTTCTATTTTTAGAACAGACCATTCGGGTGATACCATAGCGATAGAGAGCATTATGTTCATATGGCTACGTACCGAACGTCAACTGTCCCAGATTGATTGGTTGTATTGTTTTATTCCATAGTTATAAGCGATAATGAGTTTAATTAATGTGTATTTGTGACAAAATTACACCATAAAATTTCTGGTCTCTGTTAACAGTAACCACTATTGTTCGTTAGCTAAATAACCACACCTTTTTAGACCAGAATATATTCGAAATAAATGAATATTAATCGATAGAAGCATTTCCGGACAGGATTCTGCGATTCAGGTCTAATATTTTATACCCCGGTAACTATATTATACATGTTTACAGAGAGATAATCCACCTTTAACGAGAAGTTGTTTATATAGACCTTCCGCTTGTGATGTGGTGTTAATATACGGTGATACTTTGATCACGTCCAGTGAATTGAAGTTTAAACTAGTTCACCAGTGGCATACATCAAAACGGATTAAGTCCTCGTTCGTTCGCCATATTCTTCAGATTCCGGAGCGTATGGAAAATGAAAAGGAAAGTGGAAGCAGAAGGATGAAGGGACAAGAATTCTCGTTGGGGATATATGTGCAAAATAAGGCAGATCAGGAATATTAGCAAAAACCGAAAGCGAGTTTACAATGAATGCCATAAGAAAATTAGCTCATCGACATGTTTCTAATAAAAATGCTAAAGAAGAATCGGATGATAGACATACAGAGGTAGATAGACATCATCAGTCTAAATATGTTATGACAGATTGCAGCAAATTTGAATGTTCGCAGTCGCAAGATATACATATCAGGACAACGAATGAACTCGCATGAGTTGACATGAGTGATAGTGAAGTAGAATGTGTCCCGATGTTCCATCACAAAACACTGACTGAACACAACTATGTCAAGACTAATGAGAGCGAACTAGAACAGGGATATGTCCCGGTGCCCCAGATAAAGACACAGAGAGCTGACACCTTCCTGAAATGTGCTGACGATAGCTAGTTAGAAGCCTCGCCGACTTCCGGGCCGACAGCTGACACCAATATGAGTAGATTCGTTACCACAGACGATAGCGAGTTATAAGCTTCGCCGACTTCCGGGCCGACAGCTGGCAATACGAGTACGCGTGTACAGAACAAGACCCAATATGATATGACAGCTGATGGTAAACTACCACAGCCGCCGATGTTTACTAAAGACGCGTTACGACAGATGCCAGCGAATTCAAATCGTCAATGTTTTCCGTGCTGAATGCGGATGATAAACTGAAATGCCCTTTCACATTAAGTAGTCAGCTGCAAAGTTCGCCGGTGTTCAATCTAAACATACGGAGAAAATACATACGTGTTCCAATAGTTGAATGCGACATAGAATGTTCACAGTTATCTCGCCCAAACATGCGGGATAAAGTGACATGTGCTAGGTCAGATATGGGCGATTTATTTAACTCACCGATGTCTAATTTCACCCAACGGGATATACCCAAATATATCCATACATTGACAGTGATCTATAATATAATGTTTGTCGCTCCCCGTGCTAACTGCAAAAAGTTAAATCAAATGTGTTCCGCCAACTGAAAGCGC
The DNA here is from genome assembly GCA_032622095.1 of Siphonodentalium dalli. Lineage (NCBI taxonomy): Eukaryota > Metazoa > Mollusca > Scaphopoda > Gadilida > Siphonodentaliidae > Siphonodentalium > Siphonodentalium dalli. The sequence goes on from CP136062.1 coordinate 200,944,385, forward strand.
ATGTGAAAGTTTGCAACTTGATAAATTCCGATCCGTTACGAGTGCTGACTATGAAGACTCGGATGAAGATGAAAGATCGCCTCTTCCGAGGCATAGCACTGCTGACAGTGAAGTAGATACTTCACCGGTGCCCAATGGAAATAATCATGGTATATTCCAATGTCCAATAGGTGAAATAAATAGTAGTAGCTCATCTTTTATACTATCGCCTGAGGAATGGGAAACAATAAAACCGTCAAAAAAACAAGTTCCACGGCATCTGCAAGGCACATGGTGCACTCTATTTGTGGACAAACTGAAAGGAGTAAACAAGACCTGCCCGCTGTCTTTCAAATATAATAGAGTTAAAGCAGCGAAATCTAGAACAAACAGAACCATGTTTTTAGAGGTAAGGCACAATGTAAATTTCCTGGATGCCGCCATGTCATATTGACCATCCGTAAGGAACCTCTGACATATTGTTCGGTGAACGTGCAATATCGATTTATTGGTAAGGTACATCACAAAGGTCCTGCCAAGCGACGAGTTATGCGGCAGCAAGAGCATACACAAATACTGAAAGAAGTGAAAGAATTTGGACCGTCGGAAATGTTTCACAGGCGACTTGCCGAGTTACCAGAGGAATCCATAATGTCGCGGAATTTGGATGTGTCATAACCCGGGGACGATTTCCAAAATACTGTCCAAAGACACACTAAAAACAAGATTGGACCAAAGCTACGTAGTAGAGTGATTAGCAATGAACGATCTTTACGATAATGTTGATAAAAGCGATTCAGATGCTACAATAAAGGGATATATACAACATATAACCGCCGGCCGGGTAATTTTTTGACAGAGATTTGCCTCTATGGACGAATTCACCCCAACAGGGGCCATTAATGGCATAGATCTCTCAAATGTGGAATTTAGCAACATTTTAGGGTCCGTTTGGTTCCAGGCTCTACTTACGCCCAATTTGTGGCCGGTATAATGGGCTGGTCGGGTAAATTTTGACAGAGATTTGCCTCTAGGGTGTCTATGGACAAATACATCTTAAAAGGGGCCACCAAAGACATAGATCTCTCACAATCTGGAATTTAACAACATTTTAGGGTCCGTTTGGTTCCAGGCTCTACTTACGCCCAATTTGTGGCCGGTATAATGGGCTGGCCGGGTAAATTTTGACAGAGATTTGCCTCTAGGATGGCTATGGACGAATACATCTTAAAAGGGGCCACCAAAGACATAGATCTCTCACAATCTGGAATTTAACAACATTTTAGGGTCCGTTTGGTTCCAGGCTCTACATACGCACAATTTGTGGCCGGGTATAATGGGCTGGCCGGGTAATTTTTTGACAGAGATTTGCCTCTATGGTGGCTATGGACGAATTCACACCAACAGCGGCCACAAATGGCTATGGGCTATGGACGAATACATCTTAAAAGTGGCCACCAATGACATAGATATCTCACAACCTGGAATTTAGCAACATTTTAGGGTCCGTTTGGATTCCAGGCTCCACTTACGCCCAATTTGTGGCCGGGTATGATGGGCTGGCCGTGTACTTTTATGATATAGATTTGCCTCTAGGATGGCTATGGACGAATACAAAAAAAATTAGCCGCTATTTTGTCGAATCTGAAGCTGAATTTGAATAAGGAGCTGAATAAGGAACAGGGAACTGGGAACTAAAAAGATTTGAATAAGGAGCTGAATAACGAACTGGGAACTAAATTCATGGAGCTGACAAAAAATTATATCCCGCCTATTGGAGCAGGAGAAGACAATAGCCAAGGTTCTGATTGCTAACAGAAAAGATAACCACCTCATACCAACATGGCAGGACTTGGACGTGTACGAATCAATGCAGGCTGCTCTTGGTCTGTTAGTTATGTTCACTGATTTTGTCGGGCGTGAGGCACATCACAATTTCTTTTATCCGGACAGCAATAGACCTCCTCCATAATGAAATATTGAAAATAAACTCAAATGTACCTGACCTGACAACAGGCATGAATAATCGGATCCGAAAGTACCTGGACATGAAGTACAAGGACAGCGACATTAAAATGTCATAAATAAATCAGCATTCCTCGACCCGCGATTCAATGATCAATATATCGACAAAGGTGCCATCGTGGAAGCTAAAAGTATGCTCCAAAATAAGGTGGTGGATAAAATAACCAAAAGTGCATAAAAGTGTTTCGTCTCCGAGTGCCACGGAACGTGTTCTTCAGTCTATTATCCCAAAAAGCAGCACATTATCTGCTTATAATATAACTTTATTTAGGTAGATAATCGGCTTAGATTCGCCTCATTTTAGTTCATAATGTGCTGAAAATTAGAACATTTTAGTCACATGATCGACTCATAATGGTGCGATTCTAAGCAGATTATGCGCGGACAATGACACAAATAAGCCACTCACGACTTTTTCACGTGTACGCTCTTTAACAGATGTTTTCACTATGGTCCGCGCCTTAAAACGAAATGACGAGTAGAGTACATTATCTGCTTATTTCAGAATAAAATAATCACATTATGTACATATTTCACATTATGGACCGAACCAGGTCGATTATGCACATATTGCACATTATAGACCGAACCATGTCGATTATGCGCGTATTTTCGAGAGGATATGTTGTGTTCTTCGTGATGTAGCAGCTAGTAAGGAAGTCATATCGTCAAGCCAGCCACACAAGAGAAAACTAGGAGACTATTTCAAACCAACTGATAAATCTGTAAGGTAAATTGCCTACTCACTATACTGGTATTGACAACAATGTTTGAATTGTCAATGAATGGAGCGGTACCTGGCAATGCCTGATGTGGACCCTCCTGTGTGTTGGAAATCAGTCAAAAACATTTCCCAAATCTTTCAAAGAAATATGTTGTATCCCAGCGACAAGCTGTGCTTCAGAACGGTTATTCAGCACAGCTGGTAACATTGTATGTGACAGACGCACGTGTCTAGATCCAACGAAAGTTAATATGCTGCTGTTTTAGCAAAGAATATGAGAAATGAATTTTGAACTCTAATATTTGAAGAAAGTTCAAAATGTTGATACTGATGCCAGCGTAGTTATGTACCAATGTCTGTGGAAATTTAAGTTCAGCTGTTTATGCTAATACAAATAATGTTCTCTAAGATATTAGTACTAGTTATTAGTCCTATAATCTCATAATATTCCCATTCATAATATCATATATATCAGATTTGTACCAAGTGTTCAGTGTTCGTTGTTGGTCTTTGAACACGAACCATAATTACGTATGTCGCACAAGTCTTGCTTGAAATAGAACATGACATTAAAATTACTTATATATATCATGGAACTTTTCGTCCAAGATAACGGTAACCTATATGTCAAACAAAGACTGTCCAGTATTTTCAATTCTCGCTCAATTACAACGACGACATGAAACTGAAATTACGAGTGCGCACAATACTGGATTCACTGGAATATTACATCGCAATAATAGTCGGTGACATTTCGATAAGCGCAATTACGATTTCTTTTCATTTCGACGAAAATCAACCATTTAAGGAACATTCATTTCAAACACAAACTTATTCCTATAAAGTGGAATAGTTTAACTGAACTGTATACCGTATTTTGATAACAATATTTCGAACATATGATGGTTCACTCATTTTCTCTCCGAAGACCCCATGCTGAAAATGTAACGCCATGTTGCCTGCAAACAGGTACTGGAGATACTCACCCGTATTTTGAGAACAATATTTCGAACATATGGGCCCGATTCGTCATCTCAGGTTTAAACCTGGTCTACGTAAACCTCTAGGTTTAAACCGCCGTGAGTCAGCAAAATCCGTGGTTTAAACCCGCGACCGCAGGTCTAAGTGACGCATTCGTCATCTCTGGTTTAAACCTGGTCCAGCCAGACCAGTGGTTTAGCAGTAGTGTCTCACTATCGTCGAGATAATTAATCGTACTTTCCTGATGCGGACCGCCTCGTTTTATTGATTGCGAAAATCAATAATTAAGAAAGCGACCATATTTTGATTGGAAATTTATAAGCGAGAAGCACTCACACCTATAATGCATGTGGGGATAAGTTTTTGTCAATTTCGATATTTTGTTTGCGTTTTATAAGCTTAAACCGGCAACTAAACCATCTAATTCAGCGGTCCAGCTAAACCAGCTTTACCGAGGCTAAACTTGAGATGACGAATCCGTCTTTTCTTCATCGCGGTTTAGAATTGTCAAACAATCAATCAAAGGGTGGAGCTGTAAATTATCTCGAGTGAGGGCGAGTCTTAAGTGGCGGCTGCCGACTGGTGTTATCATGTCACAGTTGATTTATTCGCACGCGAGCTTTGCTCAGATATGGACATGTTCCTTCAATATGATTTTTACAACTATCTTGTGTGGTTTTTTTTGGCTTGTGGCAATCACAAATACTGGTGTTTTCTACGAATTCATTTGAATGGTTCAACGCTTTAATTTTTACACCAAAACCATGCTACTGCATGACCAGATATGCTATACACATAATTTGCAATCCTAAACTTATATCGCTATGTGAGTCAAATTTGATAACATATATTTTGATGTAGATCATGCCACAAAGCTCTACTCTGGCTCCGCCCATAAATTCCCATAATATTCCACCAGCTCAAAACCTGGGAACGTTTTGATTTTCTGCACGACGGAAAATTTATTACATTGAAAAAAAAGCAACGCATGTAATATGGTTGCCCACTTCAAACAGTTCAGATGCCGCTTCTGGTGTGCAATCATAAGCAAATTGCGTTTACTTGACAGACTTCTTGGTCCAGTATTGACTCGATTATGGAGCCTTTATTCAGTTTCAGAGGAGCCTGCGTCAAATTTGCGCACATTTTGATCATTTGAACATTTTAATTTAAAAAAATATTTAATTAAATTTAAAACAAACAAATATTAATATAAATTTTAAATATTGTTTCTTGTTAGATACAACTCCTTACTCAATTTAACAGCACATTTTTTTTTAAATTAAATTTTCTTATTTTCAAATCAGTTTTAGAACAGTTGCGAACAGACAAACGGACATACATATATACAGCTCCTATACCCTTTAATATATACAGATATAAATGTAAATACACCAAAGTTTGTCTTTGTGGGTAAATCATCGTGTAGAAAATATATCACAAACAAAGTGATATAAACAGCGCGTGAAACTCGTGCTGATAGACATGCCCTTTGTCAGATGATTTAAACCCACAAAGAGATAGGATTAATGGTCCGTGAGCGATACTCATTTTTCAATGAATAAATCCAATGAGCGTGCACGTGTTCGGGATAATTTATGACATGTCAATAACCATTATATCGGCTTGTCTTTTTGTCCGATTGGTAAGAGGGTAGTTTGACTGCTTGCTCATATCACCGAATCGAGTTGTCAATTAGCTGGAAACTGAACGACAAAAACGCCCACTTAGACCCGGTTTGGCTGGATCGCCAATGTAGGTTTAAACCAGGTTTAAACTCAGAGGTTTAAACCTGAGATGACGAATCCGGCAATGATGGTTCACTCATTTTCTCTCCGAAGACCCCATGCTGAAAATGGAACGCCATGTTGCCTGCAAACAGGTACTGGAGATACTCACCCGCAATTCCAGATTGTCGCATGCCCAGGTACAGGAGCTATTTGAAGTGAGACATCGCGAATACTCGGGGAGCGTTTTAAAGTGGTGCAACCAATCTTCATGTTGATTATACCATCACAAACTTGAAGATCAACGCTCCGCACGCTCCCTCCGAGCTCCGCTTGATGAATCATTCCATCATTCATAATAATTAGTCAAACTTCATAAACACGTTTCACTTTTATGCTGTTTTGTTAAGTTCTTTCCAATTAGTAACTGTTGAGTGCCATAAAGGAGCGTTTTCTTACGCACCGTGTTCTTAGTATTTTTTGTTCTAACATTTTGGTAAAAACTCTCCAATTATATAAAGAGAGCTCCTTATACTTTATATTAATTAAATTATTGGTATGCATGATTTTAGATAGAACCCCAAATTCTAACGATTTCATTGGACAGTTAAGTGTCAAACGTTTTCACACCGAGTTTATATTCAGAATTCATTTGGTACTTGGTTACTCAACATATCATCGCTCAAATACGCACATAATCGACCTATAATGTGAAATACGTGCATAGTGCGATTATTTGATTATGAAATAAGCAGATAATGGATCATATCCGTTAATTCGTTTTGTGGCACGGGACACAGCGAAAACGCATGTTAAAGAGCGTATACATGAAAAGTCGTCAGTTGGCCTAGTATCATTGTCCGCACATAATCTGCTTAGAATCGCCACATTATGAGTCGATAATGTGACTAAAACGCTATCATTTTCAGCACATTATTGACATTTTCTAAGCTTCCAATCTGTTTATCTACCTAAACAAGTTCTACAGATAACTTTCGGGAGAACAGACTGAGTTACTTCTGCTTGGATCTAAATACTAATAAACTAAGTGTGTCGGTAATGCGCGATCTGCTACAGTTGTAAGTGTGTGCAGATCAGGGGCACAGAATAAGTGGCTTAGAAGATCTATCATGCCGTCGAAAGGAGCCAGTCAGCCACAACAAATCGTTGTGTGGTATGAAGTGAGAAATACAGAAGGTCGAATCTCAGTGACCCATCACTCGGAGATAAAGATTTACCAAAACGAAGGAAGACAGTGAGGCATTCCTATGTGTTGCCACACCAAATGCAAATTTTTGGAATCATTGGCACAACAAAGTACAGTATTGGCCATTACTGTTTACTGGTGAACATGTGTATGTTACACGATATTACTCGGTATACAAGCATTTACATGAGCTGTATATTGTATTAGCTTCAATAATTGTCCATATTAACGCCGCAGGAATGTCACTCCATTTGATTGATTTGAGCACCCAACTTTTTCTAATCTCAGGCAAAACTGGATTTATACTTGTGGAACTCAGGATATATTTTGAAATCAAATCATCTAAGTTTATCATTTTGATATATGTTATGTAAATATTATTGAATATTATATGTGTAAACTTTGTCAGTGTGGTCTTACAGAGCATGCAATGGATACTGGTTATTGTAAACTAATTCGTCAGTGATCCCATTTCATAAATACGAGAATGTAAATTTGGATAAAATAATGAAAGATGACATCGTGGAGCCAAGTTCGAGTCCATGGTTTTCGCCAGTTCTTTAGATTGGTAAATCTAACCAAACTTATCAAATGTGTGTGGACTATCGACTATAGGTTAATTCAGTTTCACGGAAGGATTGATCAGTACGTATAACTATTGTCAGGCAATAGGTGCTTCTCTACTGTAGATTTGTCCAATGACTAATTTGGAAAATGAATAAGAAGCTAAACCAAACACCCCTTTCCTACACACGGTTTAATCCAGTTTAAGGATATCCCGTTCGGTTTGTCCAAGTCAATAGATGTTTCCGAGCGATTTGTGGAGATCAATTTGTCCGGAATTCAGAGGGAAACATGTCTCCACTACATATATGAATCATTTGTTTGGGAGAATTTTTTTGTTATAAATCTCTTTCTAATCTTAATGATGTTCTTGAAACATTACGAATATCAGCTTTATATCTTAAGTTTCCATGAGAAAACTGCTTCAGAAAGAAGTGACATTTTGGTTTGAAGGTCCAAATTATGCTCGCTTTTATTACATCGCAGTCCGGTTCAGGGACCAACATATGTTGATAAATATGCTTAATATTCTTATATTACACACCAACCCCTTACAAAACCCAACCTCAGTAATGACCAAAATAGGTGTAATTATTGGGCTTCCTTTCAGCTCCAGCCATTGGCCAGCTGGCAGAAATTTTCTTTGTGTACTTCCCATGACCAGTGTGGTTATTAATGTAATAGCTACTTACTCAGTACCAGTTGATTTTTTATTTTCATTTATTGTTCTAATAAACTGGTATCATGTCGGAAAAATTTCATAGCGTTTAGATACTTTTATCACTGAAATCCCAGCCTCTTCTCCTAAAATACCTGCACATTATCTGCTTATAATAAAAGTTATTTTAGGTAGATAATCTGCTTAGAACGGGCTTATTTGAGTCGATAATGTGCTAAAATCGAGAACATTTTAATCACATTATCGACTCGTAATGATGCGATTCCATCAGATTATGTGCAGAAAATGACACAAATAAGCCAACTCACGACTTTTTCATGTATACGCCATTCAACATGTGTTTCACTGTGGCCCGCGCCATAAAACGAAATAGCGGACATGACTCCATTATCTGTTAATTTCAGAATCAAATAATCACAATATGAACCTATATAACTTTAAATGTCAATGATGTGCATATTGGTGAGAGGATATGTTCGAAATCCAATAGTAAAGTTATAAATTTAGAGGCTAATGTTTTTCTGTCTATAATATGTTATCGGCTTTGGATATAACCCTTTTGGCATAAGACCAGAATGACACACAAACAGGTCTTCTTAACAATATGCCAGGCCAGGAACTGTGAGTTGATTATAACATATATGTTAGCTTTTAATACCACTGACATTAGAGTGAGACTATATGGTGGGTGATAGTTCAACAAATACTTGCACGTACTAACCTCTTAAATATTGAATGCCCAAATACTAGTTTTCAGTCATTAAAGGCACGTGAGGCCTTAGTTGTCGAAAATATTCATATTTGTTCCAATCACCGTAAACAGAAAAACATTAAAACGCATACAGTTTCGTTCATATATACCATGACCATCGCGTAAACAGCATGTTATCATAAAGATTTACTATATTTTACCTAAACAAGAGCCTGATTGTGTTACAGAAGACAGCACAATGCTACTGGCTAATCACACACAAATGGCATAAACGCTCTTTATTAGTTCCATATCAGGAATTCACCAACAAAGAACGCTCTTTATGTTTACTATCATAATATAAACAAACACCAGAAAAGTAACTTTTTATGCTTTTGTTTACATAACAATTGTCAAACATTTGACAATAACATACTGATTATGCGATATTTCTTATTTGTATACGGACAAAGTCGGTCTACATTTTGATGTTCTTTCTGTTTGTGGCGGTTTTTGACGGGTGGAAATATTTTCACAGGATACCCACCGCCAAGGCCAACCGTACCTTTAACAAAGAAACTATGTGTAATCGACACTGCATAATTTATGTTACAATAATTTGTCTAATTTATTAGTTTGACATTTTGTCACCAATTACTTGAATTCAACACCATTTTCATCTCACCTGCAATGTGGAATCAACAAAACCATACCTCGAAAATGATAAAAAAAAAGCTCAAATTTTTAGAACTGCGTTTGTGTGACATAAACGTGGACGCTCATCATAAGTGACGAACATTTGACTTATTTTCTTCTATTGAAAACACCCATTTTCATTTCCTCGGGATGGTGTCCAAGTCGGTCATGGTATGTATCTTTTAGTGCAGCTGTCCGGTTCCTGAGAAGAATACAACACGCATCCATGCAACTTGGTGACACAATACCAAAATGTGTGCCTATTTTATCGTAAACTTAAAATAATTAATTTTCGTTTTTAATATTAGTCAAGCTTATTTTCCCTCTGTAAGCATGCATGCTATACAAGTTCCGCCCTCGTCCTCGCTTGAGAATTTTCATTCCACATTGAATGCTTTTCAAGTGCTAACTGAATATTAATGCATTTTTATATATTTATGACAGTCTACAGATTATGTGCAAATTGTTGATAAATAATAACAAGAACTAAAAACCATTACTCACCATGTGCCCATATTACAAACATTCCTGTTTCTTGTTTAAACATGCCTTAACAGTGGTTTCCATTGTGAAGCTAATTTATTTCATGACAATACACAAGCTACCATCACTTGACATAAACATTTGTAGACTACTGCCTATAATCAAACTACAGTGTTCCCTTGGGGCCTTCATATAATTGATTAGCCATGCATTTGATAAATGGCTATTCAAGGCCTGGAAAAGACTTAAATTCCAGTTTGGGGGCCTTGAATATCCTTGATAATTGACGTGTTATCGATCCTCTGCTTTGCACACAAATCGACCCACTAAATCCATTCACGTTAAAACAATTTATGTACAAGAAAAATCGAATGTTAAAATTGCTCAAAAATGAGCATCGAAGTATCGAATACTCTAATTTTGATAGGGGTGCTATATATACGACACACTTAATCCATTCACGTTAAAACAACTTATGTACAAGATAATTCGAATGTTGAACGAATGTTGAATGTTGTGCTAACTTCACGGACCCTAATTTGATAGCGTTTTCATACAAAATATTAAGACTTTAATAGATAAATATACCATTTTCCTAGGTGAGGTAGGACATCAGAGTGATTTATGAAGTTTGTAAGGGAGTTATTCCTTGATTTGATAAAAAAAATAAGTCTTTAATTGAGAAACATACCATATATATATTATATGAACTTGTGATGCAAAGCGGAACAAGATTTACAATTTAAAATAGATTTGCATCTCCGTTTTTGGAAGAAATATGTAATTAAATAAATCTTTCTTTGCTTCAGTATAAGTCACTAGATCAAGGTCCAAAACGTTAGAAACCCAGAAAGCGTTCACAGCCTCACATGGACCCCAGCCAAGCGGTTTGGTGCAACAGAACAATTCAGAAAATGTTATCTTGTTTGGTTGACTCACACCACAAGGGGATAATCAATTTCACTATGTTTTGATGGATTACCGTGGCACTGAACACTCTATTTCCAAATGTAATCCCAATCGTGTCTTTACTGATAGTCGACCAATGAATGGTTCTGATATTGCGTACCAACTTTATAAACACGAGCATGTTTGCGAACTGATTGCGTGTCAGGATTGAAGTAATCTGACAAACGATTGTTTACGAACAGAGATCGAAGGTGTTGATGAATGCTAGTTCTATAAAGGTCCGCCGACTTGTGAGTGGAGGTTTATATACTTGAACTAACTGAAACGACTTAATCATTGTTCGTTTACTGGTACCTATCAATATCTGTTAATTTATGCAGTTAACCATGTTACTCATAACATAATGATACTTCTCTTATTTGTGAATGATTTGATTTGCCGATAATTGTGTGAATATGACTTTAATATATACATTTGCTGTAGCTATCATATTTCTACTACTAATTGTTGTTTATGTTCAATTGTGGATGTTTAATTTGTTATAGGCCTAGTGATTATACTTCACAGTAAATTGTAACTATTTCATTGTCATGCATCTTATCATTTGTGGTTTTGTAATTGTGTTCATCTAAATATTTGTAACTGTTATTTGATTTCAGGGTTGAAATATTTAAGAAATTGTTTGGCAACCACGGCAAATCTGACTATTGATTAATCCCCACGAGAGAAACAATGGGTCTGATGCGTTTTTGTCAAATCCTCGCAGAAATACGCACATAATCGACCTATAATGTAAATAATGTGATTATCTGATTCTGAAATAAGTAGAAATGGATTCTTACCATTATTTCGTTTTATGGCGCGAGCCGTAATGAAAACAGCTATTAATGAGCGTACACCTGAAAAGTCGCGAGTTGGCTATTGTGCCTCATTGTGAGTCGATATTGCGACTAAAATATTCTCATTGTCAGCACATTTATCGATTCAAAATGAACCAATTCTAAGCAGATTATCTACCTAAAATAGGTTCTATTATATGTTGGTTTTCTGGAGAACAGGCTGAAATTATTGACATAGCACCAGATCATTTAGGGAAAGCTGCTAAATGTCAGAATAATGCTGTGATAAGACTTTCCGCCTACCAAACTTTGAACCTGGTGATTAATTAAGACGAAAGTCGCTCTTGGTTGGCGGGTAGCCTTATTCAGTTGTTTCTCATGAATTCATGGTTAACTGCAGTGTGTAGAAGTTGTCTACCAACAGAGTTGAATGTAGATAATTTGATGCGAGGTTATATATTCGACAGATGATTGATCCATTTCTTTCCCATTATGTTCAACTTTTCAACCGAATTTACACGTCGCAACAATCAACAGTGACACATAGAACGTTTCCAAGAAATATTAAGCCCCCGCGATCGATAATGGAAAGTCATGAAAGACCTCGGCGTGGAATAAATCAACCAGTTTTATAAATATACTCGTGATAAAAATCACAACGGTTATTATATGCATCTACACATGGATATCTACAATCTTAGTATATATACTCATTATGTCGCAGCGATTTCGTCAGCCCGAAGTAACCACTCATATATGTAAGCCTTGTGGTTTTCAGAACCGTAATAAGAACAGTTGCGCATCACATTCGACAGAAACAATCAGACTCGGACATAAACCAAACTGTTTGCTTAGATACCAGAAGGAATCCAGATTTAAACTAAACTTTCAGGGAAACGACTGTCAGTGAGCGAAGGGCCCAAATCGTAGGGACGACGCCAACATGGGGAAAGACATGACAGACGGCTGTTGAGAAGAACAAATGTGTTATCTGCGAGGACTATTCGTCCAGTTGTTAGTTTCAGGAATAGTTTCGTATTTTTTTACATATGTTCAAATAACCTCATCTTATTACATAGATGTAATCAATGGGGAAGTAACTCCAAATTTACTCCTCAAATATCCATTTATCTTGGGTCTAGGACAGAATGTATACACATGTATTACAAAAGAGAAAACAAAACGAAAGTCAATACATGAGTTTCTTAGCTGTGTGCATAACTTTTGGAGAACAAACGTCTACTGCCATTATTATAAAGAACAGTTTTTAGCATACAATTTATGACAGAAAGTCATTATGGAGTTATTCGTGAGGTGCCTCAGAGTTGTCATTCGAAATTACGCAGCATGAATGAGTTGAGCCGAATTAACTTCGAAGAAAGGTTGGTTACTCAAATTGCTTTTTGAAAGGTCATTTGACAACGAAGGTAAATGAATACATATTTGTAGGACTCCGATCTGCATTAGTTACACCGGAAGTCTGTTTTAAGATGGGTCTGCGCAGCCTTATCGATACGGGCAAGTTCAAAGGGGCAGTTGACGTCGTGATTGTTTTTTTTTTTAATTAAAAATACTGAGGAAGCTTTATTATCCCTTTTAAGGCCTGCAGTAATATGCTCCTATTGTCCTTTCATATTTGTGCGGCAAGAGACATTATTTCAGAATGGATATATTCCATATATGGATGTTTAAAAAAAGATTTCCACCCACCCGCTCATGTTTTCCCACCGTTAACGGAAACGTCACTATCTTTTAGACCTTAGCCAGACTTTTGGGGTATCTTGCTGTGAGTCGAACTAATGAAAATATGGGAAGAGTAGAGAACATCTTTGAAGAATTTTAAAGAAAATGCACGCATTCTTTAAAATTCGTTCAGCATACTCACGAAAGTGCCTACTGTCAATAACCGACATCTTCAAAAATGCCATTCTAAAATAAATCAATTGTGATGATCCAACACTCGAGCACCCAACGTAGAGCTGGCTATGTGAGAAAGACTGCGATATTAAATTAAGTCCAGCGATCTTGAGTGATTGCCCCTGAGCCTTGTATACGGTGATTGCAAAGCGCAGTAACTGGGAATTGAAGAGGCGGCGTGTGACTCTGGGAGTCTCTGTGTAGACTAACGATAAAGAGCGTTCACTATTTGTTTATTCCTGATATGGTATGAATAAAGAGCGTTATGCTCACTTATATGCGCGCAGCACGTTAACAATATTCCATGCAGCGTCTCATTTGGTCTTTTAAGACATCTGAGAAAAAACGGGACCTATCTAATAATGATCACAAAGTCAAACTAGAATGCACTCAGAGAGATGCCAACGTGCGCAAAAATGTAATAAACAATAATTTAAAAATAATTTCACTGAATTTTACTTAATTTGTTTAATTTAATTTAATGTTAGCAAAAAAAGACAATTACCATTTCTCATTTCATCACAGATAAAAGGCAAATTACTATATTAATCATTTAAGTAATTAAAACCAATTCCATGTTGCCGAAAGGATGAGACTTTAATATCGATTACATTTTTTTCAGCGGCATATTTTCATTTTCATTTTCCGATAGTCAAAGTTGACCAAAGGGGCAATTATAAGAAATAATTAATACCATTTGTGTAAATATTGATAGCAGCCAATATGCAACAATAAATATCAATAATTAATCAATAACGATCATTTTATGTAATAATAAACTCTTCAAACGGTGTTTGTGTCAACAAATGTTTTGTTTTGTGTTACGTCATTCGTCGTATTTGACCCGGAACTCGGCTGAAGGTTAGGCTATTCAGCCTATTGCGTCGAATTACGAAATCGCGTTTTGAATGTCTCTCTTTTCCCGCACGATAATAAGAGGTCTTCGCACGAGCCAAAAATGATAAAACTTCCCAATTATAAGTAAAAATACCCAAATGAAGGAGTCTATGTAGGTCCCGAAGGAGTCAATAGACTCTTTGATGTAGAGTTCTGATGGAGAAAATGTAGGTCGATCTATTTTTGTCATAACTCTGACGTATTTTGACCTGGGAGAAAAAATCGAGATCGAGGCTCACTACGAGCATGCCAGTTTTAAATATAGAAACAGGGAATCCTGACAAATGGCGACATCGGCGACAAACAAATAATCGAAAACAACACATAAAATAAACATAGCAAAAACGCGGCACAGTAAAAATGTCAGAACGCCACGAGGTTTTACGTCGTTTTTGGTGACGTCATGGAGTGTGACACCAACCTACGAATCTGTCTGATCGCCATACTGTTGCGCGAGCGCACGTAACTAGAATGCACTCAGAGAGATGCCAACGTGCGCAAAAATGTAATACAAAAAAAAAATAAAAAAAAAATTCACTGTATTTTACTTAATTAATTTAATTTAATTTAATGTTAGCAAAAAAAGACAATTACCATTTCTCATTTCATCACAGATAAAAGGCAAATTACTATATTAATCATTTAAGTAATTAAAACCAATTCCATGTTGCCGAAAGGATGAGACTTTAAAGGCACGTGAGGCCTTAGTTGTCGAAAATATTCATATTTGTTCCAATCACCGTAAACAGAAAAAAACAGTAAAACGCATACAGTTTCGTTCATATATACCAAGACCATCGCGTAAACAGCATGTTATCATAAAGACCTACTATATTCTACCTAAGCAAGAGCCTGATTGTGTTACAGAAGAAAGCACAATGCTACTGGCTAATCACTCACAAATGGCATAAACGCTCTTTAGTAGTTCCGTATCAGGAATTCACCCACAAAGAACGCTCTTTATGTTTACCATTATAATATAAACAAACACCAGAAAAGTAAATTTTTATGCTTTTGTTTACATAACAATGGTCAACCATATGACAATAACATACTGTTTATGCGATATTTCTTATTTGTATACGGACAAAGTCTGTCTACATTTTGATGTTCTTTCTGTTTGTGGTGGTTTTTGACGGTTGGAAATATTTTCACAGGATACCCACCGTCAAGGCCAACCGTACCTTTAATATCGATTACATTTTTTTCAGCGGCATATTTTCATTTTCATTTTCCGATAGTCAAAGTTGACCAAACGAGCAATTATAAGAAATAATTAATACCATTTGTGTAAATATTGATAGCAGCCAATATGCAACAATAAATATGAATAATTAATCAATAATTAATCAATAACGACCATTTTATGTAATAATAAACTCTTCAAACGGTGTTTGTGTCAACAAATGCGTTTTGTTTTGTGTTACATCATTCGTCGTATTTGACCCGGAACTCGGCTGAAGGTTGGGCTATTCAGCCTACATGTATTGCGTCGAATTACGAAATCGCGTTTTGAATGTCTCTCTTTTCCCGCACGATAAAAAGAGGTCTTCGCACGAACCAAAAATGATAAAACTTCCCAATTATAAGTAAAAATACCCAAATGAAGGAGTCTATGTAGGTCCCGAAGGAGTCTATATACTCTTTGATGTAGAGATCTGATGGAGAAAATGTAGGTCGATCTATTTTTGTCATAACTCTGACGTATTTTAACCTGGGAGAAAAAATCGAAATCGAGGCTCACTACGAGCATACCAGTTTTAAATATAGAAACAGGGAATCCCGACAAATGGCGATATCGGCGACAAACAAATAATCGAAAACAACACATAAAATAAACATAGCAAAAACGCGGCACTGTAAAAATGTCAGAACGCCACGAGGTTTTACGTCGTTTTGGTGACGTCATGGAATGAAACGGAACAGAGTGACACCAAGCTACGAACGAATCTGTCTGATCGCCATACTGTTGCGCGAGCGCACGTAATTACCCCCCATATACAAATGTTCCTCTTTTCAGTCGTTTGATCGCCTATAAGCGGACAAACAAACGAACAAACATAATTTAGTTTTATTAGTATAGATTATCATTGCGTTCATCATATGTTACTGAATTGAAACAATTTATATTGAACCCAAAGGTGTCACTTTCTGTAGAGTAGTGTACATTTGTCATAATAGAGACCTTTCGCATCCTCACGTTTACGATTACGAATACGGATAGCTATTCGTAGTCGTAAGTCAATCCGTATGGCCAAAAAGTCCTTTCGCAAAACGGTTACGCGTAAGAGTTTTGACGAACACGTACGATCATTTTTTCGTACCACTTTTACAACTCAAAGCGTGTGTTTGGTATACAGTCCCTTAATACTTCACTTATCGTCTCATTTGCAACATTGCGATAATCATGACCTGTTAATATTGTCAATAATTCGACCAGTCACAACGTACGACCCGGGATTCACGTGATATATTGTGGCAATACAGGTATAAATGCCAGGTCATATGTGGTGGAAATACAGTTCGTTGTTAGCATGGATGACCAGATAGACGTTATGCTGATGAGGAAGAGGGGTTCCTGAATTTGGACCTCACATCAACCACGACGCCATCGTTCAAGCCCCTTCGTGTCCGCGATTTGATTTCAATGCGATTGCGGCTTCACCTCTTTGGGTTTAGGAAATCCGACATAAGGTTGTGAGCTCGCTGATGTGCATCACTTCTGATTTGTTACTACCAAATCATAACAAAGTCGACACGGTAGAAGAGATGTGCATCAAGTTGCTTTTTTGTCAGATATTTGACAAACCGGCAAAATTTCGTTGAACAAAATGTTGATAAATAACAGGTTTTGGGCAATTTTATAATATAGTTGACTGTGGTTAGCATTAATGTTGAGCAATTACTCGATTCTGATAACAGAAGCGGCATTTCAAAAAAATATTGTTGTTGGAATCGGATGATATGGGGACATCTAATCGGATTGAGTACCTTTAAATGCCGCATTTGTGCGTGTTTTTAAATTAAAAATAAATGCAAAGAACAAACCTGACAGAGACTGCTGAGCTCTGGTGATGTCGGTGGGTGTGCCAAATATTCTTTTAGTTACGGTTCAGGAGCAGAAATTACTACTTACCAGTTGAATCGGGATCCAGGGTAGGTTCAGATTACTCAGACAGAGTACTTTATGTAACTTAGAACTCGGTTATGAATTCCATGTAATTTTAAACTCGGTTATGAATTCCATGTAATGTTAAATGCCCTGCATTACAGACTCTACGAGAGAGGTATATAAAACCCAACTTCTACCGAAAACCGAATATTATTAAATTGAATGAACTATTCAATTCGGGAAAGGGGAAGAGAACACAAAATCTTTCACTTTTCATTAATAGGGTTATGCCATTCGTTAGGCTCTCCTGTGGCATTCTATAACTGCACACGTTAGGACACGACCATGGGTTGTTGAATTAAATAATTGTTGAATTTCACTATATATCTTGCACATAATAATCACTCAAAACTCCTCATGCATCGCAAACTATAAACTGTATTTTTGGCGACTGGTTTCATAGTGCACTCCTCTTTCTGTAAAGTGTTCTGTCGCAGCCAGCGATGGCTATCCGTTGTGAATAGCGATCTTATTTCGCGGGAAGCTCGTGATTCACGACGACGAGTACAGTGATTGACAATCTAAACAGCATATCGAGGTCGTAGCTCAACACAACTGGATGGTTTACATGATATACATATACAGTCTCGAACGGAGTAAAGTGATATATTGCAGAAAATAAATTTCAGGTGTTATTTGAGCTTATTAGAAACCATGAAATCGTAACCGTTATTACGGATAGTAAAATACGAGAACGATTAGAAAGTACACAAAGGTTGGTGACGTAGTACCCTATCCGTATCCGTAATCGTAAACGTGAGTTTTGCGAAAGGTCTCTAATATGATCGCAGGTGACACGTAGTGGAGCAACCACACATGCTGCGATTCGATATTGCAATAATGATATACTGGTACTTTACCACGCTAATATAATAATTTATAATTTATTTAAATTACACATGCGAATAGTACAACTATATTAACCCTGGTTATTTTACCACGGCAGTTAGACCCTTGTAATATTTACTGTGGTACAACATGGTATTTTCACAATGGTAGGCTTACCTTTGTACCTTTTCCATGGTAGTGTTGTGATATACCATGGTGGTTTTACCACGGTATACTATAGTAATTGTCCTGCGGTATACGATGCTAGCATCACCGTGGGACTCTTAACCTGCTATGCCATGGTACTTTTACCGTCGTATAGTATGGTAATTTTACCAGTGATGCCTGGAGCTACATATAGTTCAGCATACTCACGAAAGTGCCTACTGTCAATAATCGACATCTTCAAAAATGCCATTCTAAAATAAATCGACTTCTCTCCAACGTTAGTTTGGCTCACGGTTCATTCAAGTTCGTTCCGCGAAATTTCGCATGACAATTATAAGGCACCACATGAGTTCCTAATGACTTGCCATATCTAAATCGCAGACTAATTTAATGTAGTGTCTGGTCTATATGTAGCTCCAGGCATCACTGGTAAAATTACCATACTATACGACGGTAAAAGTACCATGGCATAGCAGGTTAAGAGTTCCACGGTGATGCTAGCATCGTATACCGCAGGACAATTACTATAGTATACCGTGGTAAAACCACCATGGTATATCACAACACTACCATGGAAAATGTAGCAAGGTAAGCCTACCATTGTGAAAATACCATGTTGTACCACAGTAAATATTACTAGGGTCTAACTGCCGTGGTAAAATAACCAGGGTTAATATAGTTGTAATATTCGCTTGTGTAATTTAAATAAATTATAAATTATTATATTAGCGTGGTAAAGTACCAGTATATCATTATTGCAATATCGAATCGCAGGCTTTCGCAGCATGTGTGGTTGCTCCAAGTAGAGTGCTACGTGTCACCTGCGATCGTATTATGACAAATGTACACTACTCTACAGAAAGTGACACCTTTGGGTTCAATATAAATTGTTTCAATTCAGTAACGTATGATGATAGCAATGATAATCTATACTAATAAAACTAAATTATGTTTGTTCGTTTGTTTGTCCGCTTATAGGCGATCAAACGACGGAACAAATGAACATTTGTATATGGGGGGTAATTTGACTTTGTGATCATTATTAGATAGGTCCCGTTTTTTTCTCAGATGTCTTAAAAGACCAAATGAGACGCTGCATGGAATGTTGTTAAGGTGTTGCGCGCATATAAGTGAGCATAACGCTCTTTATTCATACCATATCAGGAATAAACAAATAGTGCACGCTCTTTATCGTTAGTCTACACAGAGACTCCCAGAGTCACACGCCGCCTCTTCAGTTCCCAGTTACTGCGCTTTGCAATCACCGTATACAAGGCTCAGGGGCAATCACTCAAGATCGCTGGACTTAATTTAATATCGCAGTCTTTCTCCCATAGCCAGCTCTACGTTGGGTGCTCGAGGGTTGGATCATCACAATTCATCCACGCAGCAGAAGGGAGGAACAACAATGATGTGTACAGACAAGTTCTTTGAAATCGTGTAAATGTATATATGTCAAAACACTTCAATTTGTTTCCAATCTTCTTTTCACGAGCAACGACGGGTACCCCATCCTGCAACTAGTATGTCATATTTTGATAGATATGAAGCATTGAAAGGGTGCATGAGAATAATATCTTGAAGAGATTCCGACTGATGGTGCCATATATCCTCATGCAAATAGGTTCATATAGGGAGTAAATATTCTCATAGGTTCAAATTGACTTATTTAGCCCGTATTGAGCGTATACCCGCCATTTCGTTTAATGATGCGCGCCGCACTGAAAACACATTATAAAATGAGTGAATCAGGTAAGTCATGTCTTTGAAAAAAGTAGAATAAATAGTGCCTATGTGAGCCTATTTCATGTATGCAATCAACTATTTCTTGTTGCATTTATGGGCTTATAAAATTGTAAGTGGACCAATAACATACCGGTACTGTATAAATTCACGAAGCAAAATTATTCGTCCACTCGCAATTTTATAAACCCATAAATGCAACAAGAAGTAGTTGATTTCTTATAATTACGTCCCGGCACATTAATTTCAACATATTGGAGAGAGTTATCTCAAATCCGTCTGTAGTGAAAAGTCACATTTTCCGTTATTCGAGTATCCAGTTCGAACTAGTAAACACGATGAAACTGAACTAACAATTGTGTCATTAAATCACTTTTCGAATTGGAAAATACAAACAAGATACTATATGAATTTGATGCATTGACATTCTGCAATATTATACACGAATTTAAAATTACGCTTACGAAAATTTAATTCGAAGTTTACCAATTCGCAGTAGGCTGTTAACCATCTTAGGACTCGATCGAATGTTCCTAGATATCAATAATATGTTGGCCCAACCGTTCACTAAACATTGGGCCAACGTTGGCCCATACGGTTGGGTAATTTTGCTCGTAGGCCCTACGTTGGGCCAACATTGGCAAATCATAAGTTACGTTGGGCCAACCTATGTTTTATGGTTGGGCCTACGTTGGGTCAATCATAAGTTACGTTGGGCCAACCTATTGTTTATGGTTGGGCCTACGTTGGACCAACGTTGGGAAATCTTAAGTTACGTTGGGCCAACGTATTGTTCATGGTTGGCCCGACCGTTGGCTAAAAGTTGTGCCAACGATGGCGCATACCGTTGGGCCAACGTAATTTTGCTCGTTGGGTCAACGTTGGCAAATCATAAGTTACGTTGGGCCAACCTATTTTTTATGGTTGGGGCCAACGTATATTTTATGGTTGGACCAACGTTGGTAAATCATAAGTTACGTTGGGCTAACATAATATTTATCGTTAAACGGCCATTCATTCGAACCTCCAATTTGTTTTCTACGTAATATGGAGCGAAGGGTACGATATGGGTCGATAAATAAACGGAACTATTGATATACCGGCTTCATATGCTCTGAAAAACACTTGCCAAAGTCACAGCCATTTTTCAACTTTTCGCCAAAGTCAGAGAAACGCTCTTTATTGCTGCCATTTTAGGAATAGAACAACACTGAACGCTCTTTTCTGTTCCATACTGTGCAAATGGCTGTATTTTGTTTGGGACCCAAACACCTTGTTCATAGTTGCATTTTTCATTCCTTCAATGCGTCATGTTGGGTTACAGAATTCTTGTAGAATGGTAGTTAAGATATTTATCGACCTATTTAGATACCGGGAAAAATTCAAAAGCGAATAATATTATTCGTATTTTGGAGCGCAAACCGCCATGTGGCTTTAAGCCAACATCGACCTAACGATAAAAATGATGTTGGCCCAACGTAAAATTATGCCTACTTCTGCCAATGTCACAAAGTTGGGTATTATCAAATGTAGTGTTTGGGCCAACAGCATGGCGCTATATGCTGATTCAGAAATTGAGCCTGAAAATGTTTCATCTTCTGAATTTCTCAAGTAACATAAACACTGACACAACACTATACATATGATAATGCCCATGATCGAATGTCTTTTTGGACACTAGAAAAAAAGAAGTATCTACGCGCTATATATAGGTAGGTGTTGGGGTGTTATACTAACTGGTCCAGATGTCTCAGTATGTTGTCAACATGTTGTGTTTGCACAAAAATCTTCACATATTAATGGAAACATAACCACTGTTGCACATTTAACCCTTTGATGACAGGATCTTCCTGAAATTTAGCAAAAACCCTGTGCCAATGCATTCACTTATATAAGAGAATCCATTGGCCTAACAATATTTACCTTGATCTTGTAAGCTATGGCATTCTCTTATGTATGCGAGGCTATGGGAGACTCGCACACATAAGATAATGCACTGGCACAGGGTCTTTAATGTTACACCAGCATAGCTCCCGTCATGAAAGGGTTAACACTTTTCTGACAAGCATATACTTCATGCACATTCATTTGTATTAATGTTGAGATGATAAATATCTGAACATCACTATTATGAATGGGAATCCCTGGATAATTCTCAGTGGTGTTTTCTCTGCCTACTGTCTTCTTAAATTTTTTTAACATCCCTGCAAATGAAGAATACACTTTTAGAGCTGAATTGGGAAATTGCATTCAGTTAATATATGAATGGGTTAAATTGAAAACTAATATCTTTGAAGTATCAGCAACAAGTGTCATGCAACTACGTCAATAATAAATGATTTATCACTGGAGATCGCTACCTAGATATTTTTTCTTCTTTAGTAATCATTTCACATTTGTAGTCGAACAAATATTGTGAACTCCCAAAGAATTTCTGGAGAAAATCAGATGAAATATGTTGAATGGTTTTATTCCTTAACAACACTTAATATTATAATAATTATAATCTTATTCAATAATTATAAAAATCTATAACAACTTTATTTTAATTTATAATAAGTCAATAAATTAGTCATTTTATTAATTCATGTAAAATCCTTGCTATTAAGGACTATGGAATCTCAAATTTTCAAAATTTCCTATAAAAAAATGTAAATAATAAACAACATTTAGCTGTATCCAAGTGTGCCTACCTGCTAAACAAGGTAAATAAAACATCATAATTGATACGTTTGACACCCATAACTACCAACGTATCCCAATTTTAAGACGTTGAAATTTCATGTTTCCTCATATTCAATGTAAACATGTATCACACATTGGCCCAATAAAACATCTCATGGATATCTTACAACCACACCAGATGGCAGGCAGATCACACCACAGGGCTTATCTAATTAGATTAGTCTGTCTGGCACAGGCAACCGACCACCCATCTGATTGGATTAAGTGACTAGTATAGGGAAGGACGCATGTCCACTGGAAGTGATCTCTTCACAACAATATGATACACACTTGTGATCATAGCCCTATGACTGGGCTCACTCTTTTCAATAACTGTTGACACATATAAAAATTGTGATTTCATAGTACTTAAAAAACAAAACATTTACATCTAAACCAGGCCTTAACCCTTTACCCAACAAAACGGCCAAAACCGGCCAAATAAAGCTTCAACAGCCTAAAATATCTTCGGTCTGTCTCAATAGAACCATACAAATATGGATATCATTGGAACCGGCTCCTTGACCACATTGTGATAGTTACAGTTATGCCCTGTGCCAATGCATTCTCTTATATATGCGAGTCGACCATAGGTCGCCTCGCATATATAAGAGAATGCATTGGCCTAAAAAAAATCGACTTGATTCTCAGTTTGATTCTCGTAAAAAAGTCCTGATTCCCTGTAGAAATGCTATGTTTTGATTCTCGCAAAATTTGATGGATTTTAAGACCTGCTAAACTCAGGCCTTTCGTTGGAGGAAGAAACTTCATCAATAGAAATATATCATTAAAATGTTGAAATTAATAAGAAATTGCCACAAAAGAGCTGGGTTTGGTTTATCAAGGATACCATGAGCTACTAGGCTCCAGTGAACTGTGGTATTGTGCGACCTGCTTGAATGCGGTAATTTATAAATAATCTCAACAAAAGTGTGGTCCTATTTTTATTACATATCACTTGGTTTAGGACAGTAGAAAATTCAAGAAAGTTCCACGAAACAGACCAGACTACTTATTGCACAAGCACAGTCTGTTGAAAAGTTATTCTAAGATCGACAGAGATTGAAAGTTAATATATGACAGCATTTTCAATCTGTCCTGGTTAAGTAAACACTAATTTGCATACTCTTCAACTCACACACGAGAAGTAAATGTTCATGCTAACTGGTTCAAGAAGAAATAGTTTCTCAAATGAGAAATATATATATTTTTTAGAAATTATCAGTGTGATTATGTGTAATCAACGCATTTACGCGTGCTGTGCATCTACCCATTATACAAACGGGTCACATTCAAATCTAACATTTCATAATAGAATTATACTAATACTACTATATATGGTTAACATACAATTTGATAATAGTTATTCAAGAAATTCAGATACGTCATAGACGTCCGTAATGTCGTGAAAGTGTAATGTTCTATATCTTCACTGGTAGCGGTGGATAACGATTGTTATCTGTTAACTATTTCTTCTATAATCTATTGTTGAGCATTGTCGGTGACAACCTACTAGCACACAAGGTAATACTAGTTTCGTTTGAAAGAATAAAGTTTGTGTGTCACAAAATACACCTAACATTCAATTTGCCATCTCTGGCTGACAAGGGCACTCTCTGGAAGACAAAGCCGCCTCTATGGCCAAAACATTGTTTTTTTTTCAGGAGGCTGCAGGCGTTTCATTCAATTAAAAACAGTGGACAGGTATGTACAAGAAAACCATAGTCAGAAATGGTAACGCCACCAAGATCATAATATTAGCCATAAATATAAATTGTAATATAAAATATATTGGTTACATGAATGCACCGCCTCAGAATTCCGTTAAAACAACCAATCCTTCAAATTATTACAAAAAACTACGGCTTATTACTGCAGGTTTCTCATTCACCACGACAGAAATCTTCTAAATGCGGATAAAAAATCGGAGGTATTGTGTTCCCGCCAAGAGTGCATCGCCCAGCCATTGTTCATACATAAACGTCGAAAGCAATTAACGCGGTCATAATGGTTACATACTGCAACTATAAGACATCCAGCGAATACACACCCCACGAAAACCCTAAATGTGTTGTCCTGCGAGATATCCCATCGCTATAGCTCAATGTAACACGGCCATATTAACCTTTCTACAATATTCTAAAACAAAGCTTTTCAAATCATCGGCATAGTCAATAGAACTTTCACGAACTTGGACATTCCAACTACAGCTTTTACCGGACTCAGGGTCGCAGTACAAGCTTTAACGCGTCCCAAAATAACCGCATTCGGGGTAGCACTACAACTTTTAAAGCGACCCAATCTATTTATAAAACCTACATAGGACCATGAGAATTTATAATTTGGCCCACAGTATACACCGGTGGCGTTAATAACCATTGACACATTCACTTTACTGTGATTATAGACTGACCGTACATATGCTCCTTAACAACAGAAATAGCGCATAACTAAAAATAATTGGCTTCCAACAGCAAGTGGGTATTATTAGATATATTCGGCAACATCGGGGGTACATGGAGGTTTAATACCTGGATGTCAATTTTGAACCCTGGGGAGTTAAAAAAAACAACATCCAAGTATTTCAATATCCATGTACCCCACCATTTTGCCGGAGTTAACGATTTTGTCCCCAACAACAACAGTCATGTCTCCTAAATTTAAGTGTGATTTTCATAGGTTCTCCGATTAATTCACACTAATAAGAATAATTCAGTAGCCGACCTCCGACCCTAAGGATCCGGGATCAGGTGATGTCAAATTTGGCATGTGAGAGCAATGTCACGATTGGTTGAAACTGCCAGTTCAAGGGTCATTCATATACCCTTGTTTCACGTGCTCATATACCACCCTTGTTTTTTCAATAATGATCTTTATAATCAATGGAAAATTACCAATCTCTGACGATGCTGTGCAGAACAAATTACAAAACTTCCTATAAGACATTGTTAACATTGCCTGACTGGCCAGTTTTGCCCTGGGTTGCTATATTTTCTCACGCTTGGAATACCGCATACTCATGTTAAGCCAATTATGAATACCGATTGGCATTGACATTTTCTCGTCAAACTGAGTGTTGAAAAAAATAGCACCACGAACGGCAATATACATGTATTATTTTTCCACCTTTTATTTATAAGTTAAATGGGCACTGGGTTGGTAAATACTTTCTCATTAGTTATCATGATTGCCAAATTTAAAATTGATACACACACCAGTACCATTCTGGTACATGCATGTGTCCTGGCCCCATCCGCGACTTCGAAAGCGAATCAAGATGTTCTGTGGTTGTTAATTTGTATGACACTTTAATATTAAATTAAATAAGAATATATTTTATACTGAACTATACTATGTACATTGATTGATCATGCGGTAAGAATGTATGGTGGCAACTTACAGAAAAGAAGAATAAGAGAGTCTATAGGAAACCTACCAACCCAGTGGCCATTTAACTTATAAATAAACAGTGGAACATTTATATATGTATTTACCAACAGTTGTGATGCTATTTTGTTTTCAACACTCTACATTGAAGGGATTTGGCAATGCCAGTCGGTATATTGCTAATTAATCGAAATACGTCTTCAAAATGAGTATACGATATCCCAAGTGCGAGAAAATATAGAAATCCAAGCAAAACTGACCAGATAGGCGGCCTTGTCATTTTGTTCTGCACATTATCATCGAAAATCGGTAATTTTCCATTGATAATTATAATGATGTTTATTGAAAAACAGGAGTGGTGTCACGCATTTATCTTCCACTACGATCGTCGTTGTGTTTAATGTGTCAGTGGCATAAAAGAAATGTGGCATCCAAATTGACAGGTGTGTGAAAAAGTCATACTCACTCGCTTTGGGTTCCTAGTTGTACGCTATTTCTGTTGTTAGGGAGCATGGATATGGTCAGGCTATACTCACAGTACAGGGTGAATGTGTTATTTTATACATACCTGTCCATTCTGTTTTTATTGATTTAAACATGCGCATCCTTACAAAAAAAACAACATTATAGCGCAAGAGGCCGCCTTCTCTGCCAGAGAGCAGCCTTGTCAACCAGAGAAGTGGCAAATCGAATGGTATGTGTGTACATAGAACATATCAATGATGTACATACTGGACTCATCAAAATGTCAATTACAATTCAATGTCTGCATCTGTCAAAGACTATTAACAAATTATTAAAAAAATGTTAATTGCTTTGGTTTAAAGTGTTATTTCCAGTTCAGTATTGATGCACCATGCATACCAATATATTAGGACATAACCAGGCAACTACCAACATAAGTTGACAGCCTATTGGTTTGGCGCCCCATACATAGTACGTACCAATGATGTACATACTGGACTGAAAAAAAGAAAGTCACCGATGGGTTATCGAGATGTCAATAATTGCAATTCAATGTCTGCATCTGTCAGACTGTATTGACAAATTAAAAAAATTCATCGTTAATTCCTTTGATCTAAAGTGTTATTTACAGTTCATTCTGTTCAGTATTGATGCATACCAGTATATTAGGACATGGAGAGTATTGCATATATAAGAGAATGCACTTGTTTACAAGGTCAAGGCCATTGTATTCTAGTATATCGCCTATATATATGAATGCATTGACACAGGGTTTTTGTAAATTTTCAGGAAACTCCAGTCATGAGTTAAAATCTAAAAAAAAATACTCAGGGATTTTTTCAACATGTTTAATCCATTTTTGACAAGAAAACTGACATGTTTAGATTTTCAAAGAAAAGTTGACTATGCCATTGACATACGTTATTATGGTCAATTGAAAGTAACATAGTTTGAGTTTATATGTACAACCCTTTGGTTTTTATGTTGAATACATACACCGAATGACGCATTAGTGTGTGAACGCTTTTGAACATAATACAAGACTTCAATCACATCATTATAGCACGCGATACAGTAGGCCTCAAGAGCTATACTTACAAGGTCGAACAAGTACCATATCGACTAAAATGTTCACACAAGCATGTCGTTCTGTGATTATTACACACCTCTAAATCAACCACTTAAAGTTTATTGTGTGATACAGAATCTATAAAGGAAATATTTTGACAAGTGTGTAATAAAAGTCAAAGCCACAAACGTCAGACTATGTTCCCGTCAATTGGCTAGAATAATGTATACGTTCCATCAACAGATTTGACACTGATTGTTAAAATTAAAAGTCAAGTACATTGTGATATGTACTATATGTATAATGTCATTTCCTGCATCACTTTAACTAGATTATTAGTCACCGACTATTAATTTATTAATAATTATAAGCAATCAACATCGTTTTTGATGCCTCTGTCGGCATATAGACAAGGCTGATGGCGAGCTATATACTAGTATAAGATTAACTGAAAACGACGTTGATTGCATATATGATGCAGTGAAAGAATCATGATCCATAGGTGCAGTCCTATTATAATTCAAGGGTGGTTGCAGTTTTTATTTGACAAAAATAATGGGGGGAAAAATGAGAGATGGATTGATCAATCCATTTGACGATTATTTATCACTTATGTTAACTATGATATGTTATCTCAGTTAATCAAATTTAAGTTCAGTCCCAATAATCAATCAATATTGTTACCATTCCTCTTATTTGTCACATTTTACTGACAATCAGACTGGCATAATTTTGCAGTCCAGCACTCTGGTACCAAATCACTTTGTGCTTGAATATCAGAGTGTTGAACAGCATAAATCAATTAAATCTACTTAGACTAGATACTTTGTTCTTGTCATCTATCACCCTCTTCCCACCATGCATGTCCCTTGCAAACAGAAACCATCCCTGAATGATCCCTTTCACCCTTTCATTAGATAGCGGAGAGCATACTTGGTTCGCATAACAGCATCTGCATACAATATGGTTAAAGTATTATTACAAATGTAATTGAACAATTCGGGGCTGTATACTATTTAAAACCTGTTCTATACTATAAATGGATTCTCCCATCAGTTTTAAAATGTTCTATTACTAGTATTCATGTTAAGGGGTTTCGAGGAAAAAAAGAGCAACAGTCAAACAAAGAAGGACTCTTATTAATCAGCTATATATTTTTCGTCCGCAATAATAATAAGTAACAAGTCGGCCTCATGTTAATATAACAGACCTCGGCCTCATAACTTGGCCAATATGGAAACAACAAATTACAAACATATATTATTCATCAATGTGGGAAATGTTTAGATAATAAGTTCAACAAACATGGTCGATTGTTGAACTTATTATCTGACCTTTAAAAAAAATATATCTGTCAATGAGTATTTATTCTAATTCACTAGAGCTCTGCTGATATACCGGTTGAAACTTAAAAGATTTCTTTGGGGTCAATTATCAAAAAACTGGTCGCAAATAGTAGTCAGGATCTATGTCACAACAACTTGCATCCATACTCTATGGAACGCAAGCAAATCAACATCCATTTCTTAATTTATTAACATTAGATTTAAGAATAATCAGTAAATCCAGTCTATGAAACTAACACCCTGAAAGAAAAATAATTAGAAATTTCTATATCAATAACTGGTAAAAAATATGTGCACTCAGGGTTGTGATTTAATTCTTTTTTAAATAAATAAAAACAAACTGAATCTGAGTGTTACAAACAATGCTAACAATGTTGGGCAGAGCCGGTCATTGCTGGAGCAGTAAATATGGTAAAATGCAGTATGCCTGAAGTTTATATAGGGTTGCAAATTACTGTAAATTTAACTCTTTACCACTTGTGACATAATTTCAAATGTTGCTGGACATCTGGTGACATATTTTGATGCACTAATTATAAAACGCTCTCGGTATATGGCTATATGCAAAATACGTCAAATCATGTGACCAGGTGTTTAATATATAGCTTTAATATATATTATCCTATTTTGTATATTGTGTAATCATATTCATGTTATAGTTTACAAAAACCTTGTTAGTTATTGCAGTTCTTGACTTTTTATCATCATTTCAATTTTTTGGATTTAAATCAATGATTTTTATGTTTACCCATACCATAGTATGGTAAACTGTCGACATCCGGATTGACCACTCATCGTTTGTCCGTCTGTCCTCCTGTCCGTAGACATGTTACGCATGATGCGATAACGCAAACAATTCCTATCTGGCTGGAACCAAATTTTGTATATGAATTTCTCAGCCCAAAAGACAGATCGAGTTCAAATATGGGTTTGATCCGAATATTCTTAACTGAGATATGGTCCTTTTTCGAAATATTAGACTCTTTAAAAAAAATAGATTGAATTCCTTGCTCAATTTAACAAACAAAACAGAATTAGTTTTTGTTAATATTTAAAAAAAAATCTGTTTAATTTAGATTGAACTGCTTGCTCAATTTTTATTTTTATTTTAACAAAATTTGAAAAACTAACCATTATAACTCTGCGAAGAGTACCCCGAGTCACAACACCAAATTTGGTTTAAATAGGTCCAAAATAATGTGTTATGTACCGATAAATTTGTTTGGAGTGATATTAAACCCATTTCACTAATTCCATCCCATGCCTTTGGACTACTTAGCTATATAATAATATGGCTATATCATTTTCTGATGTTTCTTATGCCAATGTGCAGGTAAAGAAAGTTATTGTTTTTAAATGTTTCAATAGCACACATGGCATGCTATTAACAGTAGACTAGAAAATCTGCATTGCGCAGCTGGGGTCTGAGGTCATTATAAATGTTATAGGTTTAATAGTGATGCCAAGCCAATGTTGATCATACACAGTGATTAGTTAACAGCTCTGCTATATGGGCTATATAATTGATATTAATGGGTCAGTAATGAGGTCTTATCTTGATGGATGTGTTGGTAGAAATTGGTACAGTATCATTGTAACTTAAATTGGACTTTATTAACCCAAAATTTCCGATCACCGTTTCACATTTAATCCAAGGCTGCACTGGTTCAACATTACATATCCTGTGTCAGTGTATTCTCTTATATATGCGAGTGATCCATAAATTCCCATAATTTGTGTTAGGTACATTTGTCTATAATAGTACATAACAGTACATGCTATAATTCAACATCAAAACTCTAATTTATGAGTCCGATCATACTAATTTACTATCGCCAAGGGATGGGTTAACATCAGCCAATCGTGATTGGCCTCTTGTTTAAAATAAAACTCATTCATTTAAATCTTGATTTAAATAAATGATTTCAATCGCCTGTAAATAAATGATTTAAATCGCATAACCTTGGGTGGACCGAAAATTATCTAAACGGTCAACTCATCACATCATGGTAACTTCGATGACGATGTTGAAATGCTTGTAAGAAATACACATATTCTAGGTTGTATGTGCATGCATAAAAGCATGTCACCATATTAACCACTCTGGTGTGACTTCGTGACCATACAGTCTGAGATTATTATGTCATCACAACCCGCATGCAGTATTGATTTTTCTGAAGTCAGTTGCCTTCTCGGTTGTGGCTTTCTGTTTTCGAGTTCAATTTATTGATGTCCATGTTACTATTTCATTTTAATAATTATATAGAGCATATCTAACGTCCATCATCACAACAAAATGATAACAGCGCCGCTATGGTGAACCGAGAACTGATTCTGGTAGAGCTTTGTCTACATCATATAAATCCGCAGTGATCGTGTTTGGTATAAACAGGTGTCTTTAGAAAAGAATAAGAACTGAAACTCTCAACAGATCAACGACTTTTACGAAGATATTTCTGTCAGTATTGAATTCGCGCAGACAGGTGCGCGAATTCAATACTGAGCGAAAAATAGTTCTGCGTGATTTTAGATACGAGTAAGGTAAACAGGAATTAGTAGGCCGATTCGAAAAACTTATTAATTAGCTATAAGTTATCGGCCGCACTAAGTAGAAACTGTCTGCATCATAAGTAACAAAAGTCGGCCAATAGGTGGAAAACACGGCCAATAAGTATAAAAGTCGGACTTCCGGTATGGCGGCGCTCTATTGAGTCACGAAAGTTTGAGCTCCAAAAAGAAAATGTGTTTTCTCTCAACAGACACGAAGGAATGAAACTTTAAATGCGCATATTCAATCTTTAAATGCGATAAATACAATCGTAAGCGGGAAAAGTGGCAAACAGTTCCAAAAACAGTTGTCTTTTCGAACAAATGTACCGGTACCGGTACGAAGAACCAGCGTGTTGCACCGAATTAGGAAAGCGAAACATCAAACATGTCGGTCGAAACGAGGTCAAATAAACAAGAAAAACTTGAAAATCAGTACAAGTGCAAGAATTTCAACGATATCAGCAAGTGTTTCGTCAATCTACATTCTATAATAGCAAATAGAGTAGATAACGTGGAGCGAAACGTCCAGAATCTCTCATTAAAAGTGGAGAAAATCGAAAATAAATCTTCAGACCTCTCTGAAAAGGAAAGATTTAGAAGAAACTATAATCCCGGAAATGGAAGAAAAAGTGAACACTCAGTCAGGTGAAGTTGATGATATTTCTGGAAGTGTTGACTTCACTTTTGATCAACTGTCAGACAAAATTGATGAATATATATTGACACAGCAAAATTTTGAACAAACGATAACAGAGTTGACATATCGCCAAGTTGAGACAATCCTCTCTTATTAAACTGGACATGTGGGGCCGTAAATGGAATCTAACAATCCGAGGTATTCCAGGCTCAAGGAATGAAACGGCATTCACAACAGGTATAAAAGTTATACAATTCTTCACAACAAACCTGAACATTCCTGAAGAAAGAACAAGCGAGATATATTTCTCAGCATGTCATAGGTTGCGGACTGGAGACAATTCATCCCCAGATGTAATAGTCAGTTTTGCGTCACTTCTTGACAGACTCTGTCATCTTGTGCTAACAAAGGCAACAAAACTGAAACCAGGTTCAAAACTCAGTGTTTCAGTGGACCTTCCTCCTATTATTTCAAAACTTCGAGGGCAACTTCTCAAGCAAAGGGCGGATTCAGTATCTTAGGAACGAACCCTTTGTAAAACTTTCACCAAAATCTTCGGCATCAACTTGAGAAACACTAGGCATGTATTGCTGCCAGAAAGTTTAAACAGAGAGAACTGTTAGTACTGTATAGTGTACAAAGATTGAGAATGACGTGGGACTGAAGATATACCAGACATAGGAACCTCATTGGACTTCAGCTATATAGTTCTTCTCTGAAGTGAAAATATGTGCAATTATTAAAATATTTGATGACCAAATTGATTTATTTTCAGGAAGAATTGAAATATATGTTTATAAAATGAATCTATTTAATTTCAATACTGCTCTATAAAAGGCTCATCACCAAGAATTAAAAATTTGATATTGACCTTTCTACGACTGGAGCTTCTTGAAATTTTACGTAAACCCTGTGCAAAAACATTCTTTTATATACGTGTTACGCCGAGTTATGTAGTAACTGACGAGTTTTGTGGTAGCTCACGAGTTATGTAGTAACAATCGACGAGTTTTGTGGTAGCTCACGAGTTTTGTAGTAAAATCGACGAGTTATGTAGTAATTTCAGGTTACGAGTTTTGTAGTAAAATGTCGACGAGTTTTGTAGTAAAAAACAAGCTAACGAGGTTTTTTTTTCTTTGATTTTTCAACTACATGTATTATAATTAAATATGCAGAGTGTTACTTTGTCAAATCACATGGGTATCCTCAAGAACGAACCAAGAACCAAGAGGTGGCGTAGAGTTGTCTATATTGCAAAAACAAAGTGAAACGATTATTGTTAACAATAACTGTATGGTACGCATGCATGACTCGCCGCTCTCTTTTGTTTCACGGTTACTGTTGGTTGCGTTTATTTCTTAGAGTGCACAAGCCGCGAATCCATTATGCACTGAGAGAAAAATGACGAACCACATTTGGTTTTCCACCACGATAGATAGTTTATTCTATTTCACCAAATACAACATGGTATTAAGAACTAGGACGCGACGTCTGACGTAATGGGGGCCAGGTTCAAGTTAATAACATTGCCATAGTACTTCTAGGTACGAAGTTTGGCTCAGATCTGATGAGAAACGAAGCAGCAGTGACGAGGGACCAACATCAAGTTGAGCTACAACGTCATTAACGTCCACCACACAAACACTTACACAAAAAAACATTGCATTTACTATATACGATTGTATTAAGTCCAAACCCGCCTGTGAAACTGACTAAAAATTGTTGCTACAGAACTCGACGAGTATTACTACAAAACTCGTTAGCTTGTTTTTTACTACAAAACTCGTCGATATTTTACTACAAAACTCGTAACCCAAATTACTACATAACTCGTCGATTTTACTACAAAATCGTGAGCTACCACAAAACTCGTCGATTGTTGCTACATAACTCGTGAGCTACCACAAAACTCGTCAGTTACTACATAACTCGGCGTAACAATACGTGAGTCCCCCAGTGGGGGGGCTCTCATGTGGATGGGAGTGTATTAGTCTATTAAAAATATTCACCTTTACCTTCTAAGCCACAGCACTCTCGTGTTTGTGCGAGGCCCCCTGTGGGAGAATCGCATACATGAGAGTGTGCACTGCTGTTACATGATCTTTAATGCTGCATTATTGCAGCACCAGACGTGAAAAGGTTAATGCCTATACAAAACATATACGGTATTGGTATGTTGGGTTCTCAGACAAAACCGCATCACATAAATGTATGCTCATTGCCACTCGTTTTGGCCATCAATAAAAAGTTTCAGTTCAAACTCTGGATCCAGTACATTGAATTCTGATACAATGTATATGTGTACCACTTCATATTCATTCAGAAGGTCAAAGTGGAAAGACCTTACTGCATCTTCATTCATTCATGAGTAAACGAGAGAAAAATTATAGCAATCTTTGCAACCAATTACAAATACTCCTCAACTCTCAGATGCATTTATTAATCAATTGTGAGAGAAATATACAAGTAAATATGCTGACAATCATAAGCATGAATATCCTCTCTCTCTCTCCTTGTTTCTCAACGAATAAATGAAGAGCGCACAAGCTTACGTGGGATGTCATTTGTTGTTTATAAAAAAATGATCTGAACTATATTAATCGTGTGCATGACTTATGTTTTATTATAAAGTGTTGTATCTCATCTAGATAATATCAGAGAAAGAATCATCAAAAGTGCCTGATATTCATATAGGAGATTTAAATTGTCGTGGGTTAGCATCAAATCAGCTGAAAGGATGGATATATTTAACCGATGTAGAGAAAAATTTGATATAACTCTACTTGTAGACACACATTCTTGCAAAGAAACTGAAAACAAGTGGAAATCTGAGTGGGGCTATCAAGCCTTCTCCTCTTTCTCTAGTTCTAAGAGAGGTGTAGCCATACTAGTCCGGAATACCCAGCATTTTTTCAAAATTAGAAGAAATAGAAAATACTTCAATACTAATAGCCGGAGACTGGAATGTACCACAAAATTATGAAATGGATACAGTCAATTACAAGCAGAGGAATAACACAAAATAAAATTAAAAAATTTTTTTTTGGCAAAATAGATTGGACTTGCATGACGCGTGGAGGCTTGAAAACCCCAATGCTCAACGTTACACTTGGAGGGGTCCAGGAAGGAAGATGGCACGCCTTGACTACTTCCTGGTCTCAGATTTGCAACCTTTTATATCTGATATATTAATAAGCTACAAATCAGATCATAGTCCAGTAAGCCTGAATCTCCAATTTCATTGTCATCCAAGAGGAAGAGGCACATAGAAATTCAATAATAGCCTTTTAAGAGATCAACAGTATATTGACATAGTAAAACAAACAATATCAAGTGTAGTAGATCAGTACAGCAGTCACATGGAAACTGGTAGCAAGGATTCTGACTCTTTAACTATAACTGACCAACCTTTTTGAGAAACCTTGAAAATAACGATAAGAGGGGAAACTATAGCATATTCTTCCAAATAAAAAATAAATAAAAACCAAATAGAAAAATGCTTCGAAAACAGATTAACTAACATTTATGAAACCTTGGATAAAGGAGACTACTCAGTAGAACAAGAGATCGAAAAAGTTAAAATAGATCTAAGCAATCACAGAAAAAAAAAAGTCGAGGTATTATCACTCACACAAAAGCTAGGTGGAAAGTTGAAGGTGAAAAGTCAACAAAATATTTTTGTAATTTGGAGAAGAGAAGTTACACTGAAAAATCAATTCCAAAGTTGATAAATGCGATGGAACGGAAACAGATAACTTCGCCGAAATACTAGAGGAACAACATCACTTTTACAACGATTTATATAGCTCAAAATTAAAACCAGATAAAAATCTAAATGACATTTTTTGGGATGAAAATAATCCATTCTTAAGATTACTAGAAGAAGAAGAGTCAGAATCTATGGAGGGCTGCGTGACCGATCAGGAATGTTATACATCTTTGAAAAAACATGAAAAATAATAAATCCCCTGGGTCAGATGGATACACAGTTGAATTCTATAAATTCTTTTGGAAAAAACTTAGGAAAATTTGTGATAAAAATTCATTAAACTGTGGTTTTAGATCACAAATGCTCTCAGTGACACAGAGATGTGGGATAATAACATGTTTCCCAAAACAAAATAAACCTAGAATTTATATTCAAAATTGGAGACCAATCTCATTATTAAATGTGGATGCCAAAATAGGATCCTCAGTAATCGCAAATCGAATAAAAAAAGCTTTACCTAATTTAATATCAGATACACAACTTGGTTTCCTTTCTGGGCGATACATAGGAGAATCTACTGGACTCATTTTTGATTGGGTAAATATGTGTGACCGTGACAATATTCCAGGAACCCTCACAATACTGGACTTTGAAAAAGCATTTGATTGCCTAGAATGGAATTTTATAGACAAATGCCTTAAATTCTTTAAATTCGGGCCAGATATAGTGAAATGAATTGAAACATTCTACAAAGACATATTCAGTTATGTTATAAATAATGGAAATCTATGAGACAATAAATATTTCTAGAGGAGTGAGGCAAGGTGACCCATTATCTCCATATTTATTCATATTAGAAGTTGAAATTCGCAGCGCCGCACTCAAGTATAACCCAGATAATAAAGGGATAAAACTGAACGATTCGGAATTTATCTTAACCCAGTATGCTGATGACATAACCCTCTTCCTCCAGGATCTTTAAACTCATAAGTGATTTCAATAAAATTTCAGGTTTGAAAGTAAACTTTGAAAAAACTCAGGTTATTTGGATTGGATCGAAACGGGGCTGTGGTGAGGAACTGAATACTGATGTGCAAGTGGAATGGAACCATAATAGCTCAGTAACGATATTGGGTATAAAGTTTGATCTTATTGGGGAAAGCTATGTCGTAAAAACTATGTAGACAAAGTTCATAGTATAGAAAAATTACTATACGATTGGTCTTTTAGACAACTCAGTCTTATGGGTAAAACAACGGTTATAAAAACAATGGCACTCCCTATTCTCACACACTGCTTAACAGTACTTCCATCACCATCGGAGAACATCAAGAATATAATACAAAAAATCTTTTTCGAATTTATTTGGTCTGGAAAACCTGACAAAATTAAGCGCAGTGTTCTGATCAACAACAAGGAAGAAGGTGGGTTAAATTTCCCCCATCTAGACTCATGAAAAAGCACTAAAAATGTCATGGATTAAAAAAGTCGTCGACCCTTCATTAACAACTGGATGGAAGACCATATTTTTAGATGAGATTCAACAATTTGGATGGAACAATAGTTGGTTCTTGCAACAGGAGGTGTTAGACTTAGTTAGCAGCAAACTTAACCCATTCTGGAGATGCCTCTTACAATTCTGGTCTGCATTAGACCAAAATCACACCACAGCCCCTGCAGAGATACAATCCCAGCCATTACATATGAACAAGAATATACATATTGATAAAAAAGTGGATAAAACATGGAGTTTACTTTATAAATGATTTAAAGGGCGATTCAGGCTTTCTGGAATATAATACATTCTGTCATGTATATGATCTACAAACTCCATTTACCATCTATCATGGAGTATTGAACCCTCTCCCCTTATACTGGAAAGCATATGTGAGAGATAATAAGAGAATGAACTCTATAACAACTGAAAAAATTGAGACTGCAAAAAACAAATAAAACTTGTAAAACATTTTATACACACTCTTCCGATGTATGAATTCAATGAGATAAGAAACTAATGAGAAATATTGGAAGGATCGCTTAGAAAAATATTTCAGTGATGAAGATTGGAAAACTATTTACTTAAAGTCTTATCAATTAACTGATGATACAAGTCTTCAAACTTTTCAATATAAAATTATTCAAAATATAATGTATACCAACTCAAAACTTTTTAAGTTTAAACTTTCAGATACTGAATTGTGTACATTTTGTGGGAATACGAAAGAGACTATTTTACACCTTTTCTTTGAATGCGTAGTCTCAAAGTCAATACTGCTTGATTTTCAAGACCATTTAGTATTTGTAATCTTAGGATTTCTGAAAGACAGCAACTGCAATACTTGATATATGTCTTCTTTTATATAAGATATATATATATATATTCATGTAAAATGAAGCCTATTAATCCCTCTCTCCAAGGATTCTTGGATCGAATCCGGTATTACAAAGCCATATAAACTTATTTTCCTGCCAATCCAGATTCGAAGAAATAAATTTGTTTTCGTGATAGATGGAATATGATAGAAAACCTTCTTAAACAACCAACACTCTAATATGTATAGATTATAAAAAGGCGCTTATGCCTCAAATGTTAAATCCTAAATGGTAATTGATATAGCAAATATATTAAATGAATTCTGCATCATACATTTGTATATCACAGTGTAATACACTGATATGTTTCTGACCAAATTTACTGAATCCCAAATATGTCCCCCCAAATGAGACATACCCAGACATAAATTAGCATTTTTTAGATTCTACCCCAACCATTTAACAAAGAGAGATATAACTCACCCTGGACTATATAAACAAATAAACACATCACTGATTATAAAATTTATTTGTTTCGTGTGCTTGAGATGTTATACATGTATATTGAGATCTGAATAAAAATTATTAAAACAAAAAGTATAAAAGTCGCCAATAAGTAGAAAGGCGGCCAATAAGTCAACCGTAACGTAAATGACACGATACGTATTTAACTCGATTGGGCAAAGAATATTGGGTCGACGGAAGATAGATTACAGTTGATTTCGGATAAATTACGGAAGTCACTGTTTTTGGGAGTAAATGTACGTGGATGAACTACATGTATGAGTATCAATATGATTCCCAGTGGAAACTGACTACTGTGAAATCGCTGCAAGTTCTTTACAATAATAACAATTATTGGAATAATTGTTAATTTAATAAATGGTAAATATCTATGTTAATATATTCATCCGTGAAACAATTATTGTCAATGTTGCTAATTAATAAAATACTTGTTAATTGGTTGTTACCACATTGACCGAGTTATGAGGCCTCGGTCTGTTGTATTAGCCTGCGGCCTCAGGCCAATACGAGACCTCGTCCTCATAACTTGGCCAATATGGAAACAACCAATTAATAACATGATACGAATTGCAGAGCCGATTCGGTATCGATCACGAATCTGATCGCCGATGTCCCCACCGAATCGGATCTTTGAAGCTTCACAGGGTCCTAGTCTAGAGTTTGAAATACAGATGACCTTAGTGAATATTGTGAACATGGCAATTTAGTCTTGCACACATTGCAATTTACAAATCAGAAAAATACCGAAAAGAAAACTAGGAGGCAGGTGAAAATACTAAAAATACATTTTTAGATACATTATAATGATTAGAGCATGCATTGCAGAATAAAAAAGCCTAAATCACCAGGCCTTGTTGACGTTCAGCATCCTCTCCCAGTCGTTTCTCTAGTTCACAGAGATCTTCATACGTCTTGATTGGGAGAAGAACTTTCCTGTTATTTGCCTGTGGAGTTGTTGATGGATTGTGTTTTTGGCGTTGAAGGAGGAAATTAAGTTTCAATTTATTAGAAGAAACTTCCTCCTTCAACTCCACAAGTAGAGTAAAAACTCTTTCAAAAGCTGGAAGTAGAATTTTAAAATAATGCAAGAATTTTAAAACAATGCAATGAGATTTGAAAGGAAGCATTCAATTAACTGCATTGTTTGTTGTCAGAACACCAAGCAGGCCACATAGATTAAACAGACTGCAACTGTTAGTTGCCGTTCGTAAGAAATGAAACAAAATTTACAATGCGAAAATGACCAATATATATAGGTGACATATCGGCAAATAGAGCCTTAACTCTAATTAACATATTAATCCGAACCAAATGGTAAAACACACCGAGGTGAAAGCGATAATTACATATATAACTTTCGTTTTTAAAATGGCATTCTTGACTCAATTGTTTATATTTGCATAAAATTACTAAGTTTTACAAGTGATGATATCTCAAGCTTTCCAAACTGTTGCAAAGTTCCAGCCTGACATTCCCATTTTTTAATGGCTGACCCCATTCAAACATATTTGAATCCAAACCCTCCATGGAACCTACTCACCAAATGTCAATTTAATCTATTTTATCAAATATGTCAACCGAGGACCCTCCATACTATATATAGGCTAAATAGGCCTAATGATTCTTGAGAAAACGTTTTAAGAATGATCACGTGGGAAGAGTTATGTCTCTGGTCTAACCCCTATTTGACCAAGTGATCCAATTTGAACAAGTCTGAATCACACCTAAAGACCATCCATACCAAATATATACTGAATAGGCCCGATGGTTCTTGAGAAGGTGTTTTAAGAAATACTAGAGAGGGAATGTCAGAATCACACTTGGCATCATTTGTCTGCCTCAATACAACAAACCTAAGAATGTGGATGGTTAGTTATCATATCCATTCTGGATCATTTATATACAAACAGCTCAAATTGTGACAGGCATGGCATATGCCGGTTATTAGTAACACAGCGGTACGGGATATTCGACACAGAGCTATCACAACAATGACAGGCAGACATATTTACATTTAAAGCCATGACTGTCAGCCTCTGATTATTTCTTGTAAATGTCAGAACCAATTGATTTACTTGTTATTTATCGCCTATCAGATATATATATATATATATATATATAATATACAGTGAATGATTAGTGACCTGATAATCAACACTTTAATCATTTATTTATGTTGGCTCTATAGTTATATAAAGTAGTCAACATACCTGTCACAGATACTTTACTAGTAGGCGCCACAACTAGCATGCACGGAGGTGGGACTAAGACCTTTGGTAGATTTACTGTTGTATGTGTTTTTCTTCTGGCGTTTTGGAGAAGGTACATCTACAACAAAGATCAGTCTTTTTAGAAACAAGAAATTTGTATTATAAGATCTAATTTTTATATTTTATTGTGAAGTACAGTGCCATATTATCCATTAGGCCAAAGGGAAAAATAGGCATGTTTCCACTCCCCCGCCCGCCCCACCACAAAACCCCCCGACGAAACTCACTTTATTTATTTTCCAAATCCCGAAAAATAAAATACGATGTATTTACTATTTCCACGTGAATTAATACTACACTATTTATATTGTTATATATAGACCTCTCACATAAACAAGCATACTAAAATTGTCTCCTTATTTGGTTATTAAATCGACCCACTGACAATAAAATTCCGTGTTGTGACCGATATAGCAACAGATTGTAAACAAAAACAAACGCGCACGTGGTTTTCAGACACACTGTAAAATGAAGCTCCATGGCGGCATTAGGGTGATGAGTTTATGACCGCATTATTAATGTACGTCAACTAACGACATGCCCAAATATACCGGCAAAATAATGCTACACAATATTTACGCGAACGCAATCGCAAAGAATACATCTGTCCCAAAACTTCCAACGGTGTCTGAAAAGAACGGACTGTAACAACCGGATGATATAGGCCTACGGTAATTTACCGAACGGAAGCCGGAGTGTATATTTACTGGAAGATCTAAAACAATTTTGCCAACATCCGGGAAATAGTGTCAACATGTCGTCCCAAACAAGTGCCAGCAGCGTGTTGGCACTTATGTTTTTTAAATGCATACACATGGCGCAAGGCAGAAACAAAATGACAAAGGTTCCCCACTGCAACACCTTTTTTCAAGTCTATGAAAAGAATCACCCCTAAGGCCTTGACGCCCAAAACACTACAATCACTTTGGTCGGCGATGCCGTAAACAACTTTTGCGTTAAGGTGGCGCACTTTGAATGTAATTCAAATGAGACAACGGCTGAGCCTGATGACAATAGACCTACAGCAAATGCATTCGATGTGCTGATGTGTAAAAAAAGGGAATTCCCCGCGCGTAAGACTAAGAGGCAACATGAGACTGACACTGACAGGTATGTTTATTTTATATAATATTCTTTTTGTTTATACCACAGACAGTGAGTCACTTGTAGTATCAACTTGTAGGCCTATCCAAAAAAAAAAATTATTGGAAAAATGAATACATTTTTCAATATTTTTGTATACAATTGCCTGTGGTTTATACAGGTAATAAATATATGATTGAGAGAGTGAGTGTCAATTTACGTCATACGTCACTTTGACAATATATTATACATATTGACATCTGACACGATTTTGAATTTTTCAAAACTCTGCCGTTTCTCCACGGATCGGCACAAAATCTGGTTAATTTGGGTTAAAAGGTTTAATATTGTTTTCATCCGATCTAACTGATATGATATGCCGTCATAATTTACCTGGCAGTGTAATTGTAGGTCTACTGTCAAACTAACATGCACCTGTCAGAACTATACTACAGTGATAATATTTATGTCACAAATTTTTCAAATCGGCTGTTTCTCGACAGAACGAACAGATTTGTCACCTGGTACTTGGGTCGAAATTCACCAAGGAAGTAACACGTACCTTCAACGTCATGTTTCGGTTGCCATGTTCATTGATACTGATGTCACATCTGACACCATTTTTGAACGTTCAACTTCTACATGTCAAAGGTGATATATGGTAGGGCTACATTGACATTGTGACTGTCTTTATTTTAAAGCAAATATTAGCAAATTAAGATGTAAGATTTCTAAACATATCTATTTACATTTTTACAGCACCACAGAGCCGAAAGCTTTAAATGCGAAGGAGGTGCTGTACAACGACCTGGTCCAAATGTTTCATGACAGGGAGCTGTCGTTTGTTAATAAATCAGCGGCCACGATAAGTGGACCTTACATCTTACAGGTAAATCTATATTTATATTTGTATATAATAATATAACTACATGTTTGTTGCAAATATCTTCAAACGTATTAATTTCAATTACGTCATGATAATGCATAGGCCTAACATAGTTAGTAATTAGCAGTTTAGCATATTTATATATTCATTGGTCCAACGAAAATAAGGTTGAGGTGATAAAATAAAAATACATGTATTTTAAATATGGCAAAAGGGATTGGAGGACAAGTGCATGCCACTTATCTGGTCCCTCCTCTCCCTTTGACGAATATGCAACGTATACGGGGTGATATGAGGTCTGTTGTATCTCAGGTACTCGGTTTGCGGGTGAGTGCCACGTGGAACATGGATTCTTGCAGACGAGACGAGAGAAACCAATGTCAAATTTGTGCGGTCCCCGCACTTCACTCAAAATATTATTAATATACACATACATACAGTATTATTCATTTTTTTTATGTATCTTGTTATAAATTTAATATTTTGATATTCCAATTGCAGATCCTCAATAATGCGTTATGGTATGTGACTAACGATCACACAACAATCAATGAGGTAGCGTACAGGTTGGAGGGCGTAACAAAAATTCCCGATGACTTCTCGACATTCCAAAACCGCTACGACTATAAATTGACAAAGAAGAAACGGCGACAACTCTCGGGCAATGAATTGAATAGTCATGCACAGGTATTAATAGTTCACTTAATGCAGATCGTTAGTGCACTAAATATAGCATAATTACCGGGTTTGCTTCATTTAATTTGCTGATAGTCACCTGTTGTAAGTTGTGCGGATGAAATTAATGGTTAACCGGTTGAAAACCGGTTATACCGGACGGTTAACCGGCTACAAAAATGGGGCCAACCGTTTCAGCACTACTTAATTTACATTGATTTTATTATTACAATGCTGTAGGTTATCAATGATGAGCTGGTACCATTTAAATATATATTAAATGAACAGGTAAACTAGAAGCTAATTATTTAAATTTTAAAGTAACGCAGAGGCAAATCGGAAGCCATGCAGCCATGGGTTGATCATGAATTTCATTTCGTTTTAATACCAACATTTACTTGTGAAGTACATTACATTTACTTTATATGACATGACGTCATGGTTAAATTACTTTGCAAAACCACTAGTACTGCTATTAATTAATTTCATAGATCATAGATGGGTATATGTTGGAAATGAAATCATTGTGTAGTTTTAAATTTTTATTTGGTTAATCGTTACAGGCCGTATATAGTCTTCTCATGAAGCCAGTGATGAAGACCACACCTGCCTGGATAAAGATGTATACAACTATCCAGAATCTTGCTGCGAGTCTGGATTCTTACTCAAAATATCTGGCCGAAAAGAATGCAGAAATTAAGAAGATCCATCTCCTTGATCATCCAGCGAAACAGCTGTCAACCGACTGTACTGTAGTAACCAGATCTGCAGTGTCAAGGGTGAACATGAATCCAAAGTATGCCATACTTGATCAAGCATTAGAAGAGCAAGAGTATGTTTTCGTTGATGAGGAAATTCACCTATCGGAACCATTTTGCAGCAAAAATCAAAACCAACGACCAAGGTATGATGACATGATCTATATTAT
Source organism: Siphonodentalium dalli (assembly GCA_032622095.1). Classification (NCBI taxonomy): domain Eukaryota; kingdom Metazoa; phylum Mollusca; class Scaphopoda; order Gadilida; family Siphonodentaliidae; genus Siphonodentalium; species Siphonodentalium dalli. The sequence goes on from CP136062.1 coordinate 200,989,181, forward strand.
AAATCTAATTTATAATTCACCCATTTACCCAGATTTATCATTTATTTTTTGAGTGACACGCAGGTGATTTGAAATAGCTGACATCCTATATATGTTGGCCCCTGTATGCTTGTATGATCAGAGATCATTGATATGATCATAGATCGTTCATTGATCAAGATATAATTTATTTTGCTTTTGTTTAATATTTATAATTTATTTATTATTTATTTTAATTAATACTTATGTATATTAATAGTATTTTATGTTTTAGTTTTATGTTATTTTCATTTCCATTTTCTTTTTCTTTTGTTTGTATACAGATTTATTTCATAGGAAAATAGTTCAACAAACACAATACATTGTCATGGACAGGTTTCAAGACAGTGATTAGAATAAAGGTGCGTATGTGAACATCTGACATGATGCAGCCATTCATCAATATTTCAATGCATCACAAATTAACAATTTACATTGACATTGAATACAATATCCATAGAATATTGTGTGTAAACCTTAGTATCACATTAATTAGGAAGCAAAATATAAATAATGGATACTGATTTGCAATATAATTAGTAACTGTAGAATTAATTTATCAGTTTAGTTTAATTGATGCAATCAATTGTTTAATATTGAAACTCAACATTCATTCGTTTAATCGTTTTTAGTTTTCATTCTATTTGTTTGTTTTCAATTATTTTATATTTATATCCTCTCTCTGTCCTCTCAGTTTTAAAGCCAAGGCCCAAAATCACTTTATAAAGAACAAGTTTTATATTAATATATCTTAATACTATGTGTTGAATATGATGGAACATATGAAGTCTCCAGACGTACATCTATATCTTTATTTCGTAAACCATCGATTGATGGTACATCAAAATTACAATTTACACATAATGCAACACAATACAATCATATTATGAATACATAGACATCCATTATTTGGTGGAAACCTGATAAATAACAGATAATATAGTTTTGTTATTGTGTTCCCCATTTACTTAACATGTTATTTTAGCTGTTATTTTCTTGTCACCAAATATAACAGATAATTGTACGAAAGATCTATATATTTGCCATTTAACTGTCATATAACTGTCAGATTATGATGGAAAGGTATGTTTGTTTATTAGATTCTACGAAAACATGCACCTCAGCCAACCAATTGACATTTACAAATTCTGCCCTGGAGGAAGTTGTGTAACGTTAGCATGCATCGTTCGAGTCCGTTCTGGCAGGGAACCGGATCAGTTTCTTACCGAGGCAGCTCAATTTATGACCTCCGAGGTCATGAAAACGAACTTCAAGGAATACCACACACGGTTCCAAAGGAGGCAATTCAGAGACCGACTGAGTAACTTGGTATCGGGTATGTTTAAATATATGGATTTTGGTCATTTCCACATGCATATATACAAATCACTGTTTATATAGTATCAGTATATGTATTTTTATAACAATATTCAGTGGCGGATCTAGGATTTTTGGAAAGGGGGGGGGATATGATGTGATACGCGATCACAGTACAAATAATCCAGCACACAATGTGTACTAAATAAATAAATGAGCGTTTAGTGATACTGTAGGCGACTGCGGCCATTAGTATAGTCCCACATAGCGATGTATTGTCTATGCAACCACAGATGACACCCGCTTGCATCCACACTTAGAGTAGAATAAATAAAGAGCGTGTCTGCACGATGATGGTTTGGGTGTATAATTAATAAGTAAGGGCGCCTTTACTCCCTCTAGATGCATATCAGATATCAGAGTCCTCGCGTAGGCCTATTTGAGATGCACCCGAACACGGCGCCGTTGGCGTGTCTACAGGCTGGTGTAGTATAGCCATTTATTTGACGTCGGGTGAGCCTTCGACGCCATAGCGTATCTATGGAAATAAAAGGGGGGCTGCCCTTGATATTAAAACACATATGTGACGATTTGTTAGTTCAGACTTCTATTCAATTTCAGTATAAAACCTATAGTGTACTTATTTGGTGTGATAGAGTCAAAAGGACCAAGACTGTTTGCTACACAATACACATATATTATGTATTCCATGATTTTATTACCAATGTAGTTGGAGTGTCATTGTCTCTACTATATACATTGCAGTACAATGATATCCATATTTGTATGGTTTTATTGAGACAGACCCAAGATAATTTAGGCTGTTGCAGCTTTATTTGGCCGGTTTGTTGGGTAAAGGGTTAACATTTAAACAAATTACGTTAAATCCAAAAACATTGTCACAATGTTAACGGACAAACTTTCAACATGGCAGATGTGTTTGATGCGGAGCCGATTTTTGAATCAGATAAAAGGTGCCGACCGAGTTATGTTAAGACAATGCATGAAACACGTGCACGTGGTGTAAAAGTCTTTGACTTGTTGTGACTGAACGCTTGTAAGTTGCAACACTGCAACAATATATATAATAGCGATGATTATTAACTAAATTTAGATCGATGGATAATAATTGCTGTCAAATAGACTTGGGAGTATACTGAGCCACGGTGAGTTTTACATGGTGTCATCACAGACTGACAGTTTAGTTTAAACAGTATTTATTCCATGCAATTTCATTATATATACAATTACAAATATAGGATGAATCAATATTTCATGGATCGGATCCGACAGCAAGCGTATTTGCTTATATGAGTCGTTTCCGTGTATGATTTCCCCCATCCCACCACGCGGCAGCAGCCAGTATTAAATGATGAGTCTTTGTTGGTGTTTTTGTTATTGTTGATAACGAGCTCGTCGAGAAAGAGATTATATGATATGCACGCGTGGTGGGAAGGGGGGTGACGATAGGATATTTCAGATTTCTTGTATAAACGTAGAACTAGTGACAGTCTGTCATGTTTCAGCTATACCATATGTTCCATTTAATTATTTGTTTATGTCGTCAAAGTATATTCCTTTAAACTGTATTCAATGTTATAATTTTAAACATATTTCCCAAAAGCCCTCATTTTAGATATGCAAAGCCCCATCACCGTTGATGTTCGCGGCTGTACTAATTCATTCAGTGTGTGTTTCAAGTTATTGACATGCTCGACAGGAAACTACAATGAAATAAGGTCAGCTGTTTACAGGTTTCTTTGAGTCTATTTCGTATCCGCACGATTGAACACATAACGACAAAGGTGGATAGGTGTATTGTATCTATAATCATATCAGACTGTTTGGACGATGCCAGTAGCTTCTTTTTAGACTGTTGCAACTGTTTAAATCTAGAGTCAATACAACGGTTGTATTGCGTACGTTTATTAAAGTGTGCATATTGGCTTAGGTACTATAACAGATTTTTTTGTTTTGGCAATCGGTAAAAGCCGATGTTCAACTGCGAGTTTCGATTAATATCCTACCCGATTCCGATTATCGGAACATCACTAGTAGTAACAAACATTTGCAGTCAGATGCTCGTAGCTTGTTTATATATAACCATGGGTATATGCGAGAAATACACAAGGAAAACACACTCCACAGATTGGATCGATAATAATTGTCCGTGTATTTTTATGTTGCGTTTTTTGACGATCGGTCGTCCGTAAAATTGTGACAACACAATTATCTCCTAATAGGGTTGCACGACGTTACCGTGTGATCTCGTCGGAAATATTTTTTATTTGGTGCGCGGTTGTGTGTTGTCGAAATTAAAGGAGCTATGCCGAAAGCAAAAGCCAAAACTCGAGGGGTATCTCAGATTGAGTCTGGGGTTATTGGCACCACACGCAAAGGGCGCGGTATCGCATTCTCGGAAGATGAGAAAGCATCATTATTGGACTTAGTTGGCAGCGATATTGCTACTTTGGAGAAGAAGACGACAGACAGCAGGAACCAAGGGGCCAAAAACCAGGCATGGGCTGTGATAGTCAACAAAATGCACGAAAGGCACCCGGATAAGCCTAAGCGGAAAGTTGCGTATAGAGAGTTCTGGCGAAGAATTAAAGGCAAAGCGAAACAGACAGTTCGTTCCAAGAAATTGGATGTTAATGGTACTGGTGGGGGTTCTCCTACAGTGGGTGAAATTGATGATGATACGGCTCGTATTGTTGGCATGGTTCCTGGTGAATTTTCTGAAGTAGCAAGTCGTTATGATGACGATTCCACGGAACAGCAAGCAACACCACTACAGGCGAGTCAAATCAGTGTGGTGCCTAACCACGAGGAGCCCGCCATTCCAGAACCCGCAATTGCAGGCCCCAGTGGGGTGATTTGTGCTCAGACTAACACAGAACCAAGCGTTGGAATGGATACTGCAACGATAAGGTAATATATTTAGTATAGCGAATATCAACACCACCAGACATGGCTATGGTGTCTCCGTCGGGGGGGGGGGGGTGTCCGCCTTGAAATTTCCAACAGCCCCCTCCCCACTTGAATGGACAGAATAAACTCCCTGGTTCTTGCAACTTATCAAATGGTATTTAAAACTTTCCAACTGTTGAAAATTTACAACCTTACCCCCCCCCCCCCCCATAACGTTGGAGTTAAAATTCTCAACTGTATTAACACTGGACCAAAGTTGGAGAGTTAGACGCCCACAACCCATGTCCCAACGTATCTGTGTTTCATACATGTTGAGGTTGACTTTCGTAGCAAATGTAAGATTATTTCAACGGAAAATAAGTTTTTTGTTCAACATGGTTCAACGTCTGGCATTTTGGTTAAGTCGTCAATTGATGACTTAAACAGTGGGTGGGTTCCAGGTTAAAATTTTCCAATATAAGTACCAGTTTAATATTCCATCACATTGTAGGTATGACCATGAAGGCCCCCACATTTGGAATGACGGCCTGATTCCATGAGAGTGGGGGAGGGTAGTGCAGAGTTGGATGTCCCAACAGACCCCCTACCGCGTCCGTGTCGGGGCCGTTAGCATGTTAAATTTTGACGCAAAGGTTTACAGTCGGCTATGAAAAGTGGCACCATTATATACGCATCCATTTGGATGGAATGTGATTGAGTCTCCTTTCGCTGATGGTTGTACGCGCGGTAGAGTTCAACCACTTGAATCACTGATGAATGAGTGACTGTTAGAGTTATACCTCTTGAATCACTTGACACTGCAACACAATTTATGTCTTCGTGTCGCATTGCAACATCATCGATATTGTTTTTAACATTTCATGATGTTTTTGGATATTAGTTTGGCACAATATACTACTTGACTTAGTTGGGAATGTATCTGTTATTCAACATGATGGATCCTCACCAGCAATTAGACAAGACTAGTAAGGAATTTTATTTTTGCCGGTGATATGATGGCGTAGTGGGGACTGGGGCTTTCCCCAACAGACAATGTCCGTCAAAATTTATAATAAATGTTAAAAAGTAATTCGCATATACAATATTTCATAATATAATTTTTGTTCTCTCTAATTTCAATGTTGGGGATCAGATTTCAGATTTTGTTGTGGTAGTAACAATGACCATATATCATGCTTCTTTCCAGTGATGTGGCTCATCCAGAGAGAATCATCCCTTCGTCTTTGGGCGCCAGGGTCGAAAGAAGTCGACTGTTTTGGAGAAAACGGACAAGGCATTAGCTTATATGGATATAGAACACCAGGCCAAGATGAAGCTTATTGCCACAAAGCAAGCAGCTGCAGAGGCGAAGAATGCTTATTATGAAGCCAAGCTCAGGTGCAATAAATTTATTTTAATACTGTATTTGAATATCATTTTTTCTCGTAATAATGGTGCATTCTTATTACTATACATTTTAAGACAATTGTTGTAATTTACTCATGTCTCAAATGCTTGTCGAATGTACTGGTCGCGAAAGTTGACGGCATCTGGATCATCTGGCAGCGTTCGGCCCTCGGCTACATCGCCTTCTACCGCATCAACATAGTCGTCTGGTTCTGGATCATGTGTGGTCATTTTCAAGTTGTGTAAGCAGCCAGTTGCAATTATTGTATCCATACACCTGTCCAACTGAAGACAAAAAGAGGTTATTGGTCATTTGGAAATGGGAAAATCGCATTTTGTAGTGCAATAGAGAACGCAAGACCAGCACAGTAGTCTCGACAAAATTTCAGACAAAGTGCCAGTGTGTGCACGTAGCCTAAAGGCAATTTTGTTAATTTGTTAACTTAGTACAGAATGTCGCATAGCTGCCGATGAAGCAAAAGCTCTGAATTAAGAAGATAACATCAACAAGCCAAATATTATTTTGAATTTAAATATGGAATTTTGTTCAGAAATGTCGCATACATGTATACGTATTCATGTGATAATGTGTTCGTGTTCACTAGGTCACACACCATTTAATTATTCAAGGGGTATGTATCAATTGGAAGTGATTTGTATATATTGTTTGAACATACATGTAGCTACATTCTGTTCAGCTATTATAATTGATACTCAACAGCGACGCGGAGAGAGGGGAGATGGGTTGGGGGGATAATGACATGTCCGGTACAGTCATTAGTTAAATTTTCTGACCGAAATAGTATGCAATTTGTCTGATAGCCAAATGTTTTCAGATCAAAAGTATAATAATTTTCGATTTTGTCTTACTTGTTTTGTCCTGAGTGTCAGCTGGAAAGTTTTCTACCATTACGGGATGTCAATCGAAAATTTTCCAACAGTTGGTACTTTGATGGTAAACGGTTTGAAAAATTCAACCCAAGGCAATCAAATTCATTTCCCCACATGTAATTGGAATTTTGGGGTTCACGTGTCTGCAGTTGTAAATTCCAAGCCGGCACCCCTTCCTCAATAATTAGCCTCTACCCACATACATGAACTCCGAACTAACCTACAGTTGTCCCCCTAAATCAGACCATGTCAGTTAGATTAGTTTGGTACTCACTCTTAGACGAAGCCGGTTCCCGAAAGCTACAGAAGGAAACCTCGTTTGTACACACCAAAGCTCCTCTCAACAATGTTTCTGGTAGCCATGTGTGCCTTGTTATAATTTCTCTCAGCTGCAGTTGCTGGAGTCCTTACTCCATCGAATTCACCAGCTTCAAACCTCGTCATTATTCTTGATTCGGCAAATACGCGCGAGCCATGTGCTGAGCCATACCACCTGGCAACTACATTGCGAAATTTCAACTGATGATCGCAAATTATCTGACAGTTTAAACTGAACCATCCCTTCCGGTTGATGAAACGCTGTGCATGAGGACCACCCGGGTTTAATATCGGGACGTGTGTACAATCTATACAACCAATGACGCCTGGCATCCCGGCATGTTAAAAAAATCGATCTTTAATTGTGTTGATTTCCTCTCCACTTGGCATCTTAATAAACTGTCCCTTTTTCATGCAAATCGCCTCCGTAACCACAGAAGTCATTCTGCTAATGGCGGGTTGTGACATGCCATGCAAATCTCCGGCAACTGTTTGAAAACAGCCAGTTGCATAAAAACGCAGTGCAGCGTACAACTTTAAGATAGCAGGGACGGCATGATTTCTTTCCGTTTTTTTTTCTATTTCAGGGACTATAAGTCCAAGCAACTCGAGCGTTACTTCCTTCGACAGTCGGTATCTCTGCAGGAACTCTTCGTCATCGAAATGTTCCAATGGATTGGTTCGATCTCTAAATACCCTTAAACCCACATGACGTGCTCTTTCCTCACGCTCCTGCTGTGCAAATTCTAGTATAAAAAGTGCGTCTATTCCCGACATTGTTCAAACATTAAAACTGACCACACACGCCAAGACATAAAAACCGCTAAGGCCATTATAATTTTAACAACACAAGCCGTGCATAACTACCACTCAACCAATAACACGGTACCAGGTTATATACGCTCAACCACAAGCACATAAACCATAGCTAATTACACAGCCAAAAGAACGCTGGTTTTTTTGTTCGGTTATATTTTGCATATACACATGGTTATATATAAACAAGCTACGAGCATCTGACTGCTTGTCTTTTTTTCGGTTGCTGTTCATCTTGGCTTGAGAGCTCACTCTCTTCCACAGATTGTGGTAATTTCTGCCTGGCCTTCTCATAGTCTGCTGCAGGTTGTGAGATAATAAACATGGGAAGAGTATCTATGAGTTCTTGATTGAGGTAAAACTTGTTTATCAGTGAAGTGAAGGAGAAGTGACTTTCTCATATACCAGTATGCATATATATAAACAATCTTGAGTAATATGGTTTTACGACATTACCAAGTGCCATAACTATTCGCTACTAAATAGTGTGAAGATATAATTTTGTCACTCATTTGACAAGTTGTCTCAAGATAGACTGATATGGGGCCTAATATCAAACCAACCAAGTAATACCCTCTAAGTATTTACTAATTGTAATTATGGACTCTTTTGTTGCATATTCCATCATAGAACGGTGATGTCTGGGTGAAAATTTAGCTCTAAACATGAATCCAAGGGTTCCAGTGTGGGGGTGGGGGGTCCATAAAACGAACCATTATTTTTTGGTGCAAAATATAAACGGGACGTAAATCAATATAAAGAGTTGTTTTGTACCAGTCCGGTTGTATTTTATTTACCAGGCACCAATGCCTCAAGCTGCAACAGATCGAAGAAAAGCGGGCAATAACATTCGTAGTTCGGTCCAAGTGGCCGTTAATGAATACGGGACTCTTTGCCAAATGTTCCGAAAATTTCCCCACCAAGCAGAGTGAAAACTTAAATTTGACCCACTATTTTGGATTTGACCAAAAAAAATTTGGCCGAAGTGGCCGTTTATGACTCCGAACTTGTTTCGGACAATTTCCGCTTATTTTCGGACTATGCCTATTTTCGAGGCATTTTGGAACTTTGACCCGGATTTGTTTTTCACCCAAAATTTCATCTCACCTTTCTGAAGACGTTGCCAAGGTCATTTGCCACATTCCCCCCAAATTGTTCGAATAAGTAACGGAATTCACGCTGCTCCTATTCGAAGCTATATGTAACACCATTCCAATTCGAAATTATATATCACACTATTCCAATTCGAAGCTATATTTCACACCATTCCAATTCGAAGCTATATTTCACACCATTCCAATTCGAAGCTATGTCACACCATTCCAATTCGAAGCTATATGTCACCATTCTAATTCGAACCTATATTTCACACCATTCTAATTCGAACCTATATTTCACATCATTCCAATTCGAAGCTATATGTCACGCCATTCCAATTCGAAGCTATATGGCACACCATTCCAATTCGAAGCTGTCACACCATTCCATTTCGAAGCTACATGTCACACCATTCCAATTCGAAGCTACATGTCACACCATTCCAATTCGAAGCTATATGTCACACCATTCCAATTCGAAGCGGTTGATATTTCTCTCAGTGCTATCTTTTTCTCAAAGCGGTACATCTCATCAAGTTCATGTTGAAAGGATTTAAAGGTCGACTTTATTTTCGAATCACAAGATCACATTATATACAACATATTCCGTAAATATTATATAGGAAGTTGAAATAGGAATGTGCTATGGGCATTCGAAAATTAAGTGGGCATTTAATGGATAACCTGTCGCGGTTGAATTTGGTTTTGTACATGTAATATTTAAGCAATATCAGAAATATTTTTTGACTGAAATTTTGCTGGCGGGAAAAACTGAACAGTATTTTTTTTATTAGTGATAGAGATGTCCAACTTGTGTTTATCCAGCCATTTCTGTTTGTCATTTATAAATAGTTTAACAGCGGAAAATTCATGGAATATATGGGCAATGTTCTCCGGTAAATAACACCGCAACCGGATATCTTCATAAAAATAGCAACCATTTTGTTCCCAAAATGAAGATTGTAAAAATCCTTACGTCCATGTTTGCTTTGTTAGCAGGTGAATATTGTTTGGCGTGATCAGGGGTCTCATTGGTATAGCGAGAAGTCTTGTACATACCACGGAATGAAGGGATGTGCTCACAATATTACCTAGGGTGTGGACAAAAGGCAGTATTATCAGGAATTATACAACTTTTATCGGTGGATTGCATGGATCACGAAAGCCTGGGTACGTTACAAAAAGCGGCTGAAAAATAAGAAAGGCGAATATTCTATAGTTGTGAGGGTCCCCACTTAATCCTTGATTACACCACGGACTGAATGGATATGGACTCAATATCAACGGAAGGTATGGACACATGGCTATTTTAGTAGGAAACATACAATTTGGGACACCTTACCCAAAGCGGCTGGCAAATAAATTAGTTTTTTATCTTCAATGTTTTGGGACTCCAATCCTATTTAGTGTAGTCTCTTGGTTCTGGGTTGTGTACCCTTATTTTGACTTCAGATGTTTATATGGATATCCACATCGCCATATTAAATATGTGTGCTAACTATTTTCCAATATTTCACCTCACCCAGAAATGGCGGCTTCTGATTGGTCGAGAGCTATGCCCTACAAGATGTAGTGTTGTACAAACTACTATAACAAACTCGCATGCAAAAAACCACGAACAGAGGCAAAACTCTCGAGAACATATATACAGAAATATGTCCACCAGTGTCCACCATTAGCGTGTCTAAAAGAAATTAAAACCTTTCTGTGGATAATATTGTCACGGGAACAACGTCAACTTGCGAAGTGAAAAGATTAGGTTGAATTCACCTTGTGGTACAGTTTCGGATTTTCGTGCATTCAAAACAAAACCTAAATACTGCGCGTTTCGGTTTATTGATCTAGATTTCAACACGTTCTTGCAACGAATATGTTTCTCTTAAATTGTTTATCGTTAAGTGTATATCTTATTATACTCAGTAAAACGTTCTACTTGATTTATGTTAACGTCTTATGAATGGAACTTGAACAGTCCATGGATTGGTGTTGGTAGGATACAGTTACATAATATGTAGTATGCTTGCTAAAAGTTCCAATTGTTCGGTGAAATATATTTAACAGAGGTATAGTTCCCAGTGGGATGGTATAGTTCACTCCGCTTCGTGAACTAGACCCACCCACTGGGCATTATACCCGCGTAGATAATCAACCACAAGCCATGCTCTATTTATTAAATATCCGTCCTGACAGCTTGTTATGTTGCCTCTTTTACGTGGCTGATTCAGCAATTGGTTGAAATAAGCACTGTAGTACATGATACATAAATTGCGCATAGGAAATGTATACATTCGCATCTTTAACAATTCTTCTATACGAAAAACTAATCCAAAATAACATGATTTCCAAACATGTTGTACTATATTTATACATCATGTCATCCTTTGGTGTGTCAAGCTCCAGCATTAGCGTATATGATGCATTTTAGTTCATTCTCCACACAATTATTCCCCTGACTGCCCAGAATGGATCAAATGAGCAGTTCAACTACTTAAATGTTCTCTGACTCTTAATATTTGGAATATGACCTAAAATGCAGATGGAATGAGCATTTCCTAAAATGTTAGCTTTCTAGATATTAAAAATCTCTAAAAATCAGAATTCACGCAAAACTCAGAATTATCGATACTCTTTTGACCAATAACGCATATTATGAAAATAAACTAGCTAGTGGATCATAATGTACATATCTCAAATGCCCAAAGTGTGGAAATATTAACTAAATCTGAGAGGGTCGCGTTTTTTATGAATTTTGTCTGAACTGGGTTTATATATGGCGCATATTTTAATTTATCACGATCAAAGAATACAATGGTATATCATTTTTTTCGTTGTGTACACAATATGTAGATAAAATATATACATGTAACATATATAATAATGCACATATTTACAACACTCAACTGCTTTGTCTAAAATGCTCAGAAGGAAATCAGTTCCTAGCGAAAATGAGACTGGCGGTCCAGCTTAATTGTTATTCATAATGTGATATTGTGGGTTCAGGTTATACTGTTAGTATATACAAGGCGAATTGGACGTTATCCCACTAAAATATACCAATAATATAGTGACAGGGCGTATTATAAATAACAATTCTGAAGAAAGAGGTCACGAGTCATTGCACACTCCACAACAATAACATGCACAACTGATACTGTTGTGGTCTGGTGTTACCAGATCCCCCATCTCAGCTACATTGAAGTTTTTTAGAGCCCGAAGCCTCAGACACCCTGGTCACTTGGTGAAATCTCTGATGCAAAGAGAATGGTGTAAAGGGTGTATCCACATGTGAGTTGATATACACGATGGCTCTGGATTGTCGGCTTACGCGACCACAGCTCCCAACTTCCTTACAATAACATTAAACTGTTTGTTGCACCCAATGTACAACCGGTCCTATATCAGGAATGTCAACGCCCATGTCGAATGTCACCGTGACGACAACGCATCTGATCTTCGAGTCAGATGTTATTAACTCTCGGGTATCTTGTCCTTTGTGTCATCTTCTCTATCTCCGTGAAACATGTTAACTGCATCACAAGTGTCTATTGGCAGCCCGTCGCATAGTTGAGGCCCAGTTTTAACACTGCTGCAATATTCCTGAATGAAGAGAGATAATTAATACAGAATTGATTACCTTATATAATAGTAGCTATTGATTTTCGACAATTATACTCACCTAAAAAAATAACTATTTTCTCCGTCCCATAACCATTGTAAATTTCCATTGGTCCACCCTTACAAGTTACCAGCTATAGGAATATGTTTGGTCTGAAAGGGAACACAAAATAAAAAACATTTTAAATAATAAAAACTATAATCTGTATAGTACAGATTCTTCAACAAATGCAGAGAGCAATAAATTAATTATTTAAGCATCGTATCGAGTTATTATTATCAAATTGGAATTGAAAATCGAGCTGAAAATGCATGATTTCTAAACCATTTACATCGTTACTCACAAACAACCAAATAGAGTTTGAATCCCCGACGCCCGGGTCAGGCCTATATCGCAATTGGATTCATCAAATGTTCCAGTTTTAGAGACAGACAATTAAATGGTACTCTCAACTCCAATTCATGTTAACACCATTCCGTTGCTATACTAGTAGTGAAGAGAACCATATCAACCTATCAGGATTAAGCGCCACGAAAGTGGCCCCCTCTGGGATAAGGAGTTTCTTTTATATCACTCATGATCGTCTCCGTCACTGGTGGTCAGCGATAACACCGGAACTTCGCTGAATACTGTCCCGAGAATGTGCAAGTCTTTAAAGGTACGGTTGGCCTTGGCGGTGGGTATCCTGTGAAAATATTTCCACCCGTCAAAAACCGCCTCAAACAGAAAGAACATCAAAATGTAGACAGACTTTGTCCGTATACAAATAAGAAATATCGCACAAACAGTATGTTATTGTCAAATGTTTGACCATTGTTATGTAAACAAATGCATAAAAAGTTACTTTTCTGGTGTTTGTTTATATTATGATAGTAAACATAAAGAGCGTTCTTTGTTGGTGAATTCCTGATATGGAACTAATAAAGAGCGTTTATGCCATTTGTGTGTGATTAGCCAGTAGCATTGTCCTGTCTTCTGTAACACAATCAGGCTCTTGCTTAGGTAACATATAGTAGGTCTTTATGATAACATGCTGTTTACGTGATGGTCATGGTATATATGAACGAAACTATGCGTTTTAATGTTTTTCTGTTTACGGTGATTAGAACAAATATGAATATTTTCGACAACTAAGGCCTCACGTGCCTTTAAACTCAGATCTGAAATCTTCTCCCCTGAAAAGTACAACAGATAACGTTGAAAACCGTAAACATGCCAGTATATGTGTCAGTACTTATACGTGTGTTGCCCAATGGTCATCAGTTGGATCTTCACACAGCAGGTGAATAAGAAAAATCGCTCAATTCGCCCATATAAGAAAATTAAGAGTTCTATAACTCAACAGCATACACACATATATTCCACTTTCCCGAGAATGTGCAAGTCTTTAAACTCAGGTCTGAAATCTTCTCCCCTGAAAAGTACAACAGATAACGTTGAAAAACTTAAACATGCCAGTATATGTGTCAGTACTTATACATGTGTTGCCTAATGGTCATCAGTTGGATCTTCACACAGCAGGTGAATAAAAAAATCGCTCAATTCGCCCATATAAGAACATTAAGAGTTCTATAACTCAACAGTATACACACGTTGGAATTTATTTGTGGAAACTGAAGAATAATGCAAAATAGTTCGATGCAAATCGATTTTCAACTACATTAAATACATTTACTGGGCGCTATAGGCCCATATCAAGGTATATGTCCACTGCAATGTTCCTATAGCTTAGTTTTAGAATAATTTAAAAGTAAATATCGTTACCATTCTGAATTGCAATGAATGCATCAACCGCCAGAACACATATCTTCGACTACCACGAAGGCACCTTAAACCTGTCTAACCACATAGACGACACAGCCGATTCTGTCTAACCACCTAGACGACAAAGCCGATTATGGCGAGACGTTCTGCATTCTCGATATCTGAAGATAAAACATAACATAAATTCAGATGTCGGTTTCAAATATATCTCAAGTACATGTATATAACGATTACGTACACATACGATTAATGTATGTAGCCAAACAATGAAGATGAATACAGGTTATAGTTTTGTTCATGAAGACCATTATACATTACCTCGAATATCATCATTGGTCATTTGAGTGGGATCAGTAATGAATACAGCCTTTACACTACGAGTCCTGCAATATTCCGACTGATCTTTAATAATAGAAATCAATCAAGTGATCACCAGAGTGATTGTTGTTGCATAAATGCCTCATAAATAGATAGAAAGATATTTTATTACTCTTCAATTGGATGTATCCCGTCTAAAAATTGGTTTAGAAGAACCCCGGTTAAAGGCACGTGAGGCCTTAGTTGTCGAAAATATTCATATTTGTTCCAATCACCGTAAACAGAAAAACATTAAAACGCATACAGTTTCGTTCATATATACCATGACCATCGCGTAAACAGCATGTTATCATAAAGATTTACTATATTTTACCTAAGCAAGAGCCTGATTGTGTTACAGAAGACAGCACAATGCTACTGGCTAATCACACACAAATGGCATAAACGCTCTTTATTAGTTCCATATCAGGAATTCACCAACAAAGAACGCTCTTTATGTTTACTATCATAATATAAACAAACACCAGAAAAGTAACTTTTTATGCTTTTGTTTACATAACAATTGTCAAACATTTGACAATAACATACTGTTTATGCGATATTTCTTATTTGTATACGGACAAAGTCTGTCTACATTTTGATGTTCTTTCTGTTTGTGGCGGTTTTTGACGGGTGGAAATATTTTCACAGGATACCCACCGCCAAGGCCAACCGTACCTTTAAGAGCACGGGTCTGACGCAAACTGTTTTCTTCACTTGTTCGACATGGTGTCTGTAACTGTGTTGTCAAATACTCGCCTTTTTATTAATAATCGCGCCTTAAAGGCACTTCCAACGATAAGACACTGAATTGTTTACTGACCCACTAAAATAAAACACGCCACATAACTGCCCCGTATCTCGTGTTTATCGAAAATTTCAGTTCCATGCACCAGGAAGCGATCAACTAAATTTAAAAAAAACCGCCATCTTTTGCGAGTCTACCGTGAGTAATATTTGATGTAAACAGTATATATTCCATATAATTCAAAAACAATGCATGGTACAAAATATGAAGCATGAATATTGGTTGTATGGAGGGGATCCGACATCAATCATAAAGCTTATGGGGGTCGTTTCCGATTACGTGTGAATAAGACCACACTGTGGGAATGATGACATATTTGGTAATGGGTGTTCATAATACGTATAGAACCGTTGGAACGGCAGGAAAATGCAACATGGACAAAACGTACGTAAATATCAGTTATCTGCGAAGATTGAAATTGAAGACGGCATTATTTACAAGTCAGTTTTTTAGTTTTGTTTTATTTTCCTCGACAACAGCAAATGAGCCGATACAACTCGTCTGCTGTAATGAAATTGGACATATATCGTCTATGGAAAATACCATTGTATAACGTTTCCATGATACCGAGAGAGTACTGTGGTGTTGATTCTGATGCATATATTCCACTGTTTCCTTCCCCGTGTGAGCCCGGTGTAGAATATGCCTACCGCCCCACTGCTAGGGGTAAGAATCCCCTAATGTGTCACTCTGTTTGCCGTGGGGTGCATCCTGTGATGCGTGGTGGATGTGTACTTGGGTGGCATATCACGTGAGGTATCGACCTGCGAATGCGATATAGCTGATTCCTCCGAGTCAGAGATATTGGCTGAGTTAGCACCACAGGGAGTTACAGAAGTCCGTAGATTTACGAAGACAGTTGATGGTCAAAAAGTTCAGTTCAGCAGTTACCTTCTAACCCTCAATTGTTGCGAACACCCACCGACATTGAAGGTTGGGTATATGCAGATGGATTTCAGTACATATGTTCCAAGGCCATTGCGATGTTTTAAGTGTCATGGGTACGGCCAGGAACACTGTAAAAGTAAAGCAACCATATGTGCACGATGTTCTGGTCATGATCATAAAGGACGAATCTTAAGAAATGTTCAAACTGTCAAGGTTCACATGCTGCAATGGATCGTCCATGTCCCATTTGGGACTATGAATTCAAGATTCAACGATGTAAAGTTGAGAAGCATCTGTCATATATAGATGCTAAGAAAATAGTTGGTCCTCGACCATCCATTCCACGGGTCACATACTCAGCATTCATGTCTTCTAAAGTGTTTTGATGCCAACATTCAGACAGTGAGTCAAACCAAACTCGTCAGTATATCACTACATGTAGCAACACAAGTTGAGGAGACTGGTATTATTCCTGTTCCAGAACATATAGAGCAGGCTACATTCATCTAGACATTTCCTCCGAAACAATATATGCAACTCGATCCTATTGTTCCAAAAGAAAAATCGCCTGTTGCCTCGAAATAAAGAACGCCAAAGTCACTCAAACGTTTCGACTCTCAGAATGAGAGGTACATCTTTGAGCTTTCAAAATTTGACCGCTGATTGAAGAGAAACTGTTAACTCTCAAAGACAAGACATTGTGGGTCGCGGCTGTCGGTTGTGTGAAGGGTGACAGTCTGTCTCACCCACCCGACCATCAGTTGGACGCTTTGATAAAGGTTCATGTGCGATTAATCATATATTATTAATACCTTATCGCTGCAAAATCTGATTTTAAAAGCTACTCTACATATTTCGTGTTCTTTATTTGCTATTTATTGTCTTCTTGTATTACCTTTATACGTTTTATAGTATGATTGCACATTATTCAGTTCTTGAATTTATATTCCTAACTCCAAGTGGAAACATTCCTCTTGGGTTCTTTGATTTGCATATAGCTCATCGTTGCACTATTTTAATCTATTCCACTGTCTGATTTCTCTACACAGTTGCTTCGCTGCGATCTTTTGTGATCCCTGATTCTGTTCTTGGTCGTGATATGGCCTAGCGGATAAAACGACGTAAACCCTCAATCAATCAATCAATCCACTTTTTTCCTATTCCACTTCCGGTTATCGAATGTACACAATGTACATGGTCGACTGAGAAGCCAATGATTTATTCTCCCAAGTAGGTCAATACTACCTTTTGGGAGCCAATGATTGGAAAATGTGGCACAAACTATGTGCTATCATCCGGTCCCAGATTGAGCAGGTAATGTAGTTTTTTGTTATCATGGATTTCAGATGAGAGGAACTGATCTACTGATCGAGACTTGTAGATGCCACTGAAATGCGTCAGCCATGCTCGAGTAATATGATCGTTGTATATTCTGGACTTCAGAATCACACAAAATGTGTGAAAACTGGCGGTTCGGTGTAATTTTAATATTATGGGTATCAGCATTGCACTGAAGCTGGAAGTATCACAATGGACGATCCGTGTACCGAGAGAAACAAATGGCTGGATGTCTGGGCTATTCCTTTCTCCATTATATATGTCGTTTACCAATCTGGGTGTGAAAACACATATCAGAATCTCTGATAAGTTAACTACACAAACTATACAAACGCTCATCAGTGGCATAAGTTAACTATACAAACGCCTATCAGTTCCATAACATTTTCAAAATAGGTTCCCGTGTCTCACAACCCCACCCCTCCCCTAAAACAAAAATCCAAACTTGCCAGTCTTCTCATTCTGATCATCGATCGATTATACAACCATGTCTTCAAGCTCATTGGAGCAACGGCAATGAATCCACTGATGTGTAGCAGGCATGACATGCATCTTGAAATTATTGGCACGGACGAGCCCCCATAATGTAACGGAACGGTTCCAAACTTAGACCCGTTGAAGAAACCGTCCATTGGTAGTAGGTTATTCCAAACCCTTCAGAAACTGAAACCAGTTTAAATTATTGATTTAATTTATAAATTAATAATACATGCACTTTTATCACTACCTTATGGCCAGGTGCAAACAAAAAGCACCATAAACACCAATGACTAAACAAGTCAATATACGGAAATAACAGACGAGTCAATCGTCTTTTTCTGTCATATAAGCTAGATACTAGAATAGTGATAACAAAAAGGTTCAACCAAAGAGACACTACCAGTTCACAAAGCCACCGATAATGGTGTGAATCTGTGTGGCAGCAATACGTCAGATGTCTTATTATGTGTTGTCGGTCAATAAAGAGCGTTCCGCCACACTCCTAAAGCTCAGCCTGTTCTCCCGAAAAATCTCACATTATCTGCTTATAAATAACTTGTTTTAGGCAGATCATCTGCTTAGAATCGCCTCAATTTGAGTCGATAATGTGCTGAAAGTGAGAGTTTTTAGTCACATTATCGACCCAGAGTATGTGCGGACAATGACACAAATAAGCCAACACAAGACTTTCCAGGTGTACGCTCTTCGCTGTGGCCCGCGCCATAAAATGAATTAACGACTATGACTCCATTATCTGGTTATATCAGAACCAAATAATCACATTATGTACATATTTCACATTATAGGTCGATTGTGTGGGTATTTGCGGGAGGATATGGTACAAACAAATCATCTTGGACTTCCAAAAGTTGTGTCACATACGAGTGTTTTGCAAGGAATTCATTTTTTTCTGAACTGCAGCTCTAGGTTATTTTTCTCCGTAGGTCTACCCGACTGTCCCGGATCAATACGTTCAAACACGTTGAATACCACACTGGTCATGCTCACAGGATGCTGATGTATCTCGGCAAACGATATCTGGTTTCTGATCGCCGATATACATAGCTCTCTAAACAACGAACTAAGTTAATGTGACAGTGCTATTTTATATACCAAAACAGTATATGCCTTTATCACATGCTACACATGTATACTAACTCAGTTACGGAACCTAACTCACTAATATACATTGTATAGCCGCATTGCAATCATTTCATTCCGCGTACTTGGCTCATTCCATTCCGCGCTATTCCGGTCTATACATTTCCCGTTCCCACTTGCATTCATGTTCTGCATTTCGCTAATTCATATTCTTAACTCAGCCCAATAACGTGTCCACTAGTCTATTCTCTATCTAATATGCAGCGCCCAATCTGAGACCAAACAGTCGGACACTATTGGATTTCAGCCAATCACAGGTAACGTTATTTGCCGCGCTTTTCAGTCGATAATTTGCGTTCAAACTGTCAACGTCGTTCCGTCGTATTACGCACTCAGTGTTATCAATATTTCTCCATGGTCGAAGAATGTAATAAGTATTTGAAATGATTACTACGTAATGACATCTGACTTATGCTTCCCCAGTATGGTGTGTGATATTTGTTATATGTTTTACTCGTTATCATGTTTTTAATTATATTATTGTCTTCGTTTTTGGAAGTTCAGAGTATGTCACATTTGCAATATTCATATTTGCCCCATAATGTAGGGATTGTCGAAATCGCACGCTGCGTTCATAATGCCCCTTTTATACTAGAATATAGGTTTTGTTTCTAACTGTTCGTCACAGTTAGGATTGTGTCAAAATAGTTGTTATATCGACAATAGGGAAGTTGGTTTATTGACACAATCACATTTCACATTTTTATTCATATCCATTCTGGATATGTATTTAGGCAGCAATTACAACCTATGTATTTGTTCGCCAGGGTCTGTCATCTTCGTCTCTATCTCGATTGATGTCTGGTGTGTGATGTTGTTCTCAAGTTAGCCTATAGGGTCCTATAGATGTGTTGTGATGTCGTCTCCATGTTGTGATGCTTGTTGGGTGTGTTCCGTTTGATAAATGAGGACGAATAAATATATAGAAGACTTTTAAGGTAGGCTTAGTGTTTCCATAGACCCTGCCTGATGGGAGCTCATAAAAGCCGAACACAACCGAACATAACCGAACACAAGTCCAAATAATGGGAAATTTCACGAATAAAGTTCATAGGCATATGTATTCATGTTCACACTATTACTATACGAAGTTTGGTGGAGTTCGGGCCAATAATAAGTGTTTTATTCGATATTTTGTAAAACGCGTTTAGTGTTCGGCATAGAAAAGCCGAACACAAGTTTATGTTCGACACTCAGTCACCGGTAATTAATTAATACATAGATATGCATAGATGTGGCGTTAGCTGGCGTTTGAGATATATAACTCTATATACAGTCTACTAAATATAAGACCACCTTGTAAAGTTCATAGGCATATGTATTCACGTTCATACTATTACTATACGAAGTTTGGTGGAGTTTGGTTCAATAATGAGTGTTTTGTTGGGTGTTTTGTATAACGCGTTTGTGTTTGGCATAGAAAAGCCGAACACAAACTTCTGTCTCATGGATTAGATTATCCGCTGATAAGTGATAATTAATATCTGCCAGAAGGGATTTGGCAGGTTTAATTCGCGAGAAAAAACGTGTTTTGTTGTCCATTTTCGTCTGCATTCTCACTAAAATGTTACCCCCCCCCCCCCGTTATTATTACAAGTCATTTCGTACAATGTGGTAGTTTAGATGGATCATACTGGACAAATGCGAACAAATCAGCACGCCCCGGACTTCTAAGTAGTAAATCGGTTGTCGAGTTAAGATACTCATGCGGAAATGGTTCGGAGAATATAATACTAACCACAAAACAAATAGTTTATTGCAATCATAAGTAAACATTGTAAAATTATATATAATAGTGTTCTTGTTGGCGACATAACATCTCTTGGTGGTGGTGCAGGGAATTCTGGTGGAATTGATGTCAATCATAGTATATGTTCAAAGTACTATACAATATACTATACAATATACTTATATGCAAATTCTGTCCTCGGCGGAACGGATTTGGGCAGAGTTTGTTCTCCTTGAAGTCAGTGGATGGAAATGGCTCTGATGCGTGCCTAACTTTTGTGTATATATCATGCTGTATGGTGGAAGCCGATATAAAGCCAGTGTTCAACTTATCGTAGAAACACATGCAATCGAATACCTGTCTGAATACGAATAAAGAGCGTTTCGTATTGTATCTTTTTAAAAGTCTGATATGCAGGAATTTAAGATCGTTTTCAAAAATGTGCCTGATATGACAGGAATGTGATATGAAAGGAATAATTATTTTGCGCCAAGATACCTTCTGACGCTTGCTAGGGTTGATTGATCTAGTTTTGCATGCCTTTACTCTTTTAGTCTGACATGGCTTCTTGGCAATAGCCACGGTTTTCGGTATCGTCAAACGTCCGTCAGTCGAAATTTGCCGAAGATTCTGGCATAAATTAAATTGGTCACCAAGCGATGACTTAGTAAAAAGTCATTGATTTTCAATTGCTGGCACTCTACATGAAACCATCGATCACACATATCGTGACATTCCTGTGAACAAACACCACATGGGTAAATCAATTTGGAATTAGGCATTGTAGAATTTTCAGACCTGTGATCAGAATGCCAAATACTGCTGAGATTGTGATTTGCCAAATAATATCATACCACATTCTTATATAGAACTTCTCGGATATTGCACCATGAACTCACTTTCTTGTCACTCAAATATTGTTTTTACAATCGTACGTTGTCTTTCATGGCGGGGCCCACCAAAAGCATGTTGTTTCTATAATAGTAGGCGCCATCAAATACTGATTGCAACTAACTGTCAAAACACTGAACTACAATAGGTGAGAGATCGCCACCAACAACAATTAAAGCCTTTCGGCTTAGTGACCATATATCTGATATTAATTATCACCTAGCTAGACAGCCGTTATAGACTAATACACGAGAGAAGCTTGTGTTCGGCTTTTCTATGCCGAACACTGAACGCGTTTTACAAAATATCGAATAAAACACTTATTATTGGCCCGAACTCCACCAAACTTCGTATATTAATAGTGTGAACATGAATACATATGCCTATGAACTTTATTCGTTATATTTCCCATTATTTGGCCTTGTGTTCGGTTATGTTCGGTTGTGTTCGGTTGTGTTCGGCTTTTATACGCACCGTGCCTGATGTTTGGACTCAGAGCCCCACAAATGTTTGTGATATAGCATGATGGTTCACTGAAGACCCACCCCTGTGCTCTACCACATTAACACAAACCAGATATTCTTCCTCAATTTCTATTCGGAATACCTGATGCCTAACGTTAGTTTATTTTTTCACCGGAAGTAGCTTGAAGGTGGTTGGAGGTCAAGGTTTCTGTTGCTTTCAAGGACGAATTTGGTGCAAGTCCTTGGAAATCTGGAGAAAACGGAGGGGAGAACATCGCTTTTATTGCAGTCAGCAGTTTTTCATCTGACCAGAAATAGCATAGACCCGTTGTCACAAGTAAAGGTAAAAGGATGGCGAAGTATACACTGGTCCTAGTCCGCCATGGCGAGAGTGAGTGGAACCAGCAAAATCTGTTCTGCGGCTGGCACGATGCCGATTTATCAGAAACCGGTATAAATGAAGCAAAAAATTCAGGAAAGGTTAGTTTAAATTATTTACATGACTTATTTAAATGTATACTGGGTAATCAGTAAATCACTGGTATATCATAGACATTCATGGTTGATTTAATAAGACCCTTCCAGACAGCAGTTTCCTTGCAAAGTTGCGCGTCAAAATTTCAAAAGTCAAGTGTTTTGCCAACTTGTGGCATCTACCACTATTGCACTAATTTATCTATCTATCTACGAATACTACGATACTCGATCCATCACCCTCAATGTGCTGAGGAGGGTACAGGACATTTCGTACCATGGTCGTTTCGTACTTGGTCGATTCGTACCATTCTGGCATCTGGTCGTTTCGTACCATATTTCTTGGTCGTTTCGTACCGCATTGTTTGGTCGTTTCGTACCATGTAGAAAATCATGAGATTTGCTTACATCGAATGTGAATAACAATCACGCTGACAATAGTATTCATCTGATTGACTGCGGGAAAGATCTTATGAGATGTTTTTACAACAAGTGTTAATACTAATCACGCTGTATAAACAAGAGGTGAGCTCTTACTGATTACCACTAATTACCACCTGGCTTCTTGATCACACCTTTTCATGAGTTGTTTTTGTTGGAATCCTATAAGTAACATGAGATCCCCCATCATTTCATCATTCATCTCACAATCATGTCTGACTTTCTCTCCGACGTTAATTGTATAGACTGTTCCAGAGAGGTTCGTCCGCGTCAACACGGTCTTCAATGTGAAGGTTAGTACTCGTATATATTATACAATTTTATTTTGAACATCAACTTAACTTAATATTTAAAAACAATCTGTAAAATGTATATATATTATAAATAGAAGTTTACCGATATGCCATAAAGACAAGGCGACACATTGGTGGTGTTCTCATCGCCAAAAGACTGGAGCCTGCCCAGCTACCATCACAGAGAAAGATGATGTCTTCACCGCAGGCCCAAAACTCCATAACCATCAACCTGATAATGTGACCGGCATCGAGATTTCAGTGCGTCTGCGACAATTGGCCGTCAGAAAGGAACAGATTTTCGTCCCTGCGTCACTCTGGCTGAAGATTTAATGCGGGATGAGTTCGACAAGAACCCCAGCGCCGACCTGCCAAAGCCAGATAATTTGATCCGCCAAGCTAATCGAAGGCGACAGAAGGTGAAGCCGAAACCACCACAAAGATTATGATATGGTACGCATCATTTATACATTATGAGTTTTCAAGATAATAGTTTCAAATATAATTTCTACAATTAACTTAATTCAGGTAACTAAATAAAATGAGTTTGTTCACAAATAATTTGGAAATATTACAATATGACATTTAATTATAACATGATATTTATTTCATTTAAATATTACAACATGATATTTTGTCATTTCAGGTCTTCGAATCACTGCTAAAACTACTACCAGATGAACTTGCGGTGAAGACAGTGACAATGGACTTTGAAAAGGCAACATGGAAGTCCATACAAAAGCTACTACCAGAGGTGGAAAGACGTGGTTGTTATTTTCACTGGACCCAGGCCGTGAATAGGCAGATTCAAAAGAAAGGGCTGATCGAACTGTACAACAAAAAAGGAGACGAATACAGGTAAATATTTGTTCTCATAGAATAGAATTGTATGAATAAAATAATAGAATTGTATGATTAAATGAATTTTTTCAAAATATAACTTATATGATTTTATTTTTATTTCAATTATATAAGTAGAATAATGCTATTATTTCAATATTGTTGTGTAAAATAATGTTGTTAATGTTAATATGTTATTTTAAAATAAAGAATAAAGTATGAAATTAATACTGTTTTCCCCCATTCCCAACATGGTACAACACACGGTACGAAACGACCAATTGATTTTTCTACATGGTACGAAACGACCAATTGATTTTCTACATGGTACGAAACGACCAAACAATGCGGTACGAAACGACCAAGAAATATGGTACGAAACGACCAGATGGTACGAAACGTCCAGGTACGAAACGACCATGGTACGAAACGTCTAGAAGCCGCTGAGGATTATGTGGAGGTCCAGGTGCTACCACGGCTGAGTAACTTTATAACCCTGTGGTGACTCCAGTAGTGGCAGTACGGCAGTAGCATTCTTTAACGTGCACACACCGAGGCGTGTACACGGGTCAGCCATTATGCCAGCGTACTGCACCCACGACAACATAAGTGTTGTAATACTAATGGAGGGAAGTCGGCATTTTGCATTCGGATCTTTATTCAGTGAATTCGAATGAGACTTTTCATTCTGACAAACTTGGTATCTGACCGAGTTCTGATTTTTGTCAGAATACCCTGACCAGGTTGCGATCCCCTGTCCTATAGCACGAGAGACCAGTACGCTACCGACTTCCCAACCTTATTGAGTCTAGTGTTGAAACGATTAGTCGATTTAGTCGAAATCGACGCGATTTATATTAAATTAGTCGATCACGAAATATGCTAGTCGACTAGTCGAGAAAAAGCACTACCTAAGTGCTATCATGACAGCAGTGCCATTGCATGGCAATATTATCATGTAATCTGTAACAGTTAATACTAGTACATATTAACTTCTTAGAGCTTATTGCATTGTTCCTTTAACGATGCCACTGCCAGTCATGCACGAGCGGTGAACTCAATGAACTGAACCCAATGTATGAGCATGTACCGGTATGCGCGGTTTCTGTTATGTTGATCATCAAAGACATGAAGTGTCGCTGCCAACCGAACACTGTCTAGTTCAATGGGACACAAATTGACCAGTGATAACTTCTAGAGTAATGATGCAACAAAATGGCTTCAATGATATATAAAACATAATTCGCTACATGTCAAGCTGGTAAAGTCAGCTCAGTAACTGAATAGATCCTAGATCATTCTAATTCCCATACCCCCACCCCGCGACATGAGGCGCCAATTCAGTGAAACAATAGAACACACCAGACATCTCGTTAACGAGACTTACTAACGAGACTTGCCTATTTATTTCCTGGTTACTGGCGAGAATTTTGTTTATATAAAATGTTTTATTACCTGCATTCCCCAACCCATGAGATTATATGGAGGTTGCAGGAGCGCCGGGTTTAAGACATCAAATTGGGAGACATACGGGCAAAACGGGAGATTATATAGTTCACGTGCTTTCTGTTTTAACAATCTGAAACGAAGAGTAGGATACTCAAAACTGCGATGCCACATGGCCCTTTTTATACGTCATATGGGCATAGAAACGGGAACTCTTAGAAGGGGTCCGACTAGTCGACTAGTAGTCGATTACCTCTGGCGACTAGTCGATTCCTTAAAAACGTTAATCGTTTCAACACTAATTGGTAATAGATTGCGTGAAATGAAATCAAAACCAAACTAGTGTTCCTTTATGAATTTTCAGCACACATATGTACATTATTGAATTGGCCACTACAATTACAAGCTTATCATATTTGCAAGAATCACAGGTGATGAACACCTATGGAAGTAAGACACATTACATTGAGGTGCCCAATCAGGACATATAGACAAAAGATCACACCGATATCAACAAAATCTTGGTCGAGAAGAGAACGATACTTACAAAATGTAATGACTTCCTTGTTAGTATGTTACCAATGGCAAACTTATGAAAGAAATGTTTGTCTTTACATGTAAATGTATTTGCCCAAACCGTTACATTAGATGAGGGTTGTGCCAACTTGTGGGTTATATGCAGGTGTTAAGGATCAAATCAGCAGACTCATGTGTAAAGCAGGAGATTAACCGCGCCTGTCAGCATGCTAATATACCAGTACTAGGAAATACTGATTAAAAATGATTTTGTTTTTATCATCAAAAGTGGTTCCGGAGCCTGTGTCGGAATAGTGGAATCCCTGGAGAAAACTTCCGCTTCTAACGTCTTGTCCATTTGGATAAACCGCTGGCATCCATTTACCAGAAATAATTTGTCGAAAGTACCCTTGGGCTCCAAATAAACATGCATGCATGTTTATTATTTGCTTGGGTAATCCCCCCCCCCCCCCTGCACAGTGCTTATATGGGTCTGCATGTTTATGAGGCATAGCTTTGAGGCTATGAAAATTTAAATCAGCACAAACTCAAGATTTCTATATTATTCTGATATAAAAATGGTGAGCTTACAGGTATAACTTTATGCATGTACTTGTTCAAGTATATAGCATTATAGGCTTACAAGTGAACATTTGTATATTGAATAAAACACCACATGACACATACTACATTTTGTATATTGATTCCTGTACTTGACCTACTATAAAAATTATTTGTTGATGTTTTGCTCAGAGTTCCACAGGTCTGCACTATTATTTGGGTCTGCATGTGCCACGTTTATTAACTTTCAATGGAATTTCCTCCCTTCACTATTACTTGGGCTTGCACTTTTATTTGGAGCCCAAGAGTAACCGATCTGCTTGATTGAGCTACCGGTATGTCAGCTTAAAGGCACGTGCGGCCTTAATTGTCGAAAATATTCATATTTGTTCCAAACACCGTAAACAGAAAACCATTAAAACGTATACAATTTCGTTCATATATACCATGACCATCGCGTAAACAGCATGTTATCATAAAGACCTACTACAGTTTACCCAAGCTAGAGCCTGATTGTGTTACAGAAGACAGCACAATGCTACTGGCTAATCACACACAAATGACATAAACGCTCTTTATTAGTTCCATATCAGGAATTCACCAACAAAGAGCGCTCTTTATGTTTACCATCATAATATAAACAAACACCATGAAAGTAACTTTTTATGCCTTTGTTTACATAACAATGGTCAAATATATGACAATAACATACTGTTTATGCGATATTTCTTATTTGTATACGGACAAAGTCTGTCTACATTTGATGTTCTTTCTGTTTGTGGCGGTTTTTGACGGGTGGAAATATTTTCACAGTATACCCACCGCCAAGGCCAACCGTACCTTTAAATGAGCTATTTGGCTAATTTGGCACATGTTGCTGTGCCTGACCTGTCTATGGTGGTAAATATTGATATATTTTATTATTTCGTTATGACTCGGCCTCAGACAGTCACTCAGACGAACCGTGCAGTACACATCACCAGATTCTGTGGCAACATTTTCTAAAAATTTTGCGATTCGCTCGCTTCATAACTCATGGCTTCTGCAAGGCTTGAAGCAGTCATTGTGTGTTGTAATGTATATACAAATATGCCCGATTCGCTTGTAGTTGTGACATGTGTATGATGTGATGTCGTTGAACAGTTCACATTGCAAGTTGTGTGGAAGGCCCTTTGGATTCTAGTTTTTCGTACCATGGTCGTTTCATACCATCTGGTCTTTTCGTACCAAATTTTGTTGGTCATTTAGTAACCGATTTTTTGGTCGTCAAGTACCATCTTGGGAACGTGGAAAACACATCAACATTATACACATATTGTGCATGTAGATTGGAATATTAAACGAATATTATATAACATCAGTCTTCGAAATTGGCCATGGCCATAACGAATGCGTGGCAATATGTGGAATATATGTATGTAATGCCACAGCATTAAATTTGCTGCAGGACATTTTTCCTAATTTCAAGGGCTGTAACATTATAGAACATGTTACATTGCAGTACAATATGCATTTACCCAGGTGACAGCATCTACTGTCCAGAGTGAACAACTTCGCGCTGGCCTTGAGCAGCTCGTTGTGTCGTTGGTTGCTCAGAAATAGTTCTAAATATAGAAATGATGACGCCCAAGTTACCATTTACCATTATGTTTAGTCTTTATGGGCTAAAAGCCTTTTGACTGGTCTTTATCATCTTCTTTATTGTTAGCCTATTTTACTTTCTTCATGTGCATTTTCAAGCTGTACTGTGGTCGGTTATGTATTTGTACGAGTCGTAAATTGAGTTGATACTTTTCTTGAATAGATGGGATCAGGATTTTTGAGGATGAAGTCAGGTAGATGGTTCCATACCTCAACCACTCTGTGTGTGATCGTGTTCTCTCTGATTTTGAAGTTGGCTGACTCGGGTCACTCGGCTCTCTGCAGAGTTTTAGCTTATATTCTCGAGTGATATTAGTTATAGACGGTGGAAGCAATTCTTTGTTTAAAGTTTATCTGTTGTGGTCTTGTGGAGTATCTTGACAAAGTTTTGTGTCTATCATATCTGTCCTGGCTCATCGATATGTCATTGATGGAAGTAGCATACTAGTAGCTCTCATTCTGAATCTGTCTTCGTCTGTTAGAGATGAAACTAATTTTATTGCCTAAGTTATGCTGAAATTTCTCTATCTTTTCTGAGTCATTCTTGTTAATTGATCTCCATGCTAAGTTTCCATACTCCAAATGTCATGTGTTTCTCTGCGAGCAACACAAATATTCCGATGAATCATGATCTCTAATAGTAACACTAAACAAATTATCAAATTATTTAAAGGTGCATCCTATAGATATATATAGAGACTAGAGTTCATTGAATCTCTCTCCGCATCAAACTAATAATCGGCTAAAGTCAAAGTGTAGTGTTTTTTCACTGAGTACTAGCTAATAGTCGAATGTGGCTATTGAACATTGAGAACCCAGTATACTACCCATAGCTAGAGCAACCACGTTTGAGATACATGTGTAATTAATGTTGTCACCAATTATGGAACTTAATGGCTATTAAAACAGTATCATGCGTAAATTATTAGTATTTGGGTCAAAATATTTGACATTGTAGACAACAAAGTTGAATAAACTAATAGTTTGTCACTATAGGACAAAGATTACCTGAATAAGATGCCATGTCATCCATGATACTTAACTCTTGTTACCATGTGCAACACACCATGCTGACAAGAGGCCGCAATGTGAGTAAAATAGTTTTTTTATTATGGAATGGAGTGTACCATCATATGAAACGTGTATCATTAAAACAGGAAACTTTGGACATGGTTAGCAGAAACCCATAGAAAGTTGGCAGTGATTCACTGAAGGAGTTCAGCAATAATTTCAAATTATTTTTGCATTGACCAGCTGATGATCGCGCACTGAGCATTCTGATCGTTGATTGGTTAAGCAGGCAGCATGCCCATTTTGTCTTCTGCAAAGTCACTTCATAAAAGTCGAGAGATTTAAATTTGTTCCAGTTCATGAGAGGGATGGATGTTTGTTCAAGTTCTAAGTGACAATTTTGTATTTTCTAATTTCAGATCCTCAAAGAGAAAGGTTATGTATTTGATGTTGCTTTCACCAGTGTGTTGCAGAGAGCGATAAAAACTTTATACCACATACAGAATGGAACAGACTTGCATTGGATACCAGTACACAGGCATTGGCGGCTCAATGAGAGACATTATGGAGCTCTGCAAGGTCTCAATAAGAGCGAAACAGCAGTCAAATATGGTGAAGATCAGGTCAAGGTTGGTCCAATGATTATTTTTAGTCAAGTTTTTTCGAGGTCGGCGGGTGGGCGGGCGATCGTCCGGGTTGGGCGGGAGACTGTTAGCATGATAGCTAAAACAAACGTTGAACGATCTAATTGATATCTGGTATATGTGTTTGTTGCAACAATATCTAGCTCGAGTTCGAAAATCAGAAGTGGTGAAAGATGGTCTGGTAAAGATTCAAGATATGGTGTAAGTTAAAACATAGTTAATATCCTGTACATGTGTATGGGGCGATCAAGGCCAATTTATGACCTCCAGATTTGAATATACAAAATAAAAAATGTTCATATGTGTGTGTCACATTGTCCCTGTCATGATCCTTGCCCCATGTTTTCTCTGTCAATGTTCAAGACAAACGTTGAACGATCTAATTGATATCTGGTATATGTGTTTGTTGCAACAATATCTAGCTCGAGTTCGAAAATCAGGTTTGTCCAAAAAATTGGCCAAAAGATTTTTCAGCCCAGCTTGAACACTGCTTCCAATAACCTCAACTCTGATTTACTTTGCAGATCTGGAGGCGTTCTTATGATACTCAACCACCACCACTTGAGCGAAGTGATGAAAGATGGTCTGGTAAAGATTCAAGATATGGTGTAAGTTAAAACATAGTTAATATCCTGTACATGTGTATGGGGCGATCAAGGCCAATTTATGACCTCCAGATTTGAATATACAAAATAAAAAATGTTCATATGTGTGTGTCACATTGTCCCTATCATGATCCTTGCCCCATGTTTTCTCTGTCAATGTTCAAGATTCTGTGGTGAAACCTCCTATGGCATTGTTTTATCAACTGAGTCATAAGTTGTAGTCAGTAACAGTAACATACTGAATATTAAGTAATGTTGCTTCTGGTACTCTCAGGTTTCTAATAATCATGATGGCCTAATAATAGTGATGGATGGTGATTTATGCTGAAAATAATAATAGTGATGGATGGTGATTTATGCTGAAAATAATAATAGTGATATCATTGGGATTTTTTCCAAAATTAAT
Organism: Siphonodentalium dalli; assembly: GCA_032622095.1. Taxonomy (NCBI): domain Eukaryota; kingdom Metazoa; phylum Mollusca; class Scaphopoda; order Gadilida; family Siphonodentaliidae; genus Siphonodentalium; species Siphonodentalium dalli. The sequence goes on from CP136062.1 coordinate 201,020,329, forward strand.
AAGCATGACGACACTATCATTAGGCACTTGAGAGTAAATTATTATTGAAACATACATGTACATGTACACAGGCAATAATCTACCGATCAACTGTTTCAATAAACTATGACAACAGACAACAGTCTAAAATTTGTATGCCCTAATCCAGTCATTGGTGATGCTTGTAAACTTTTTTTTGGTCCTGTCGGAAGTTTGCCGATCCCCTAGACTCAGATTTTTACAAAGCTTCTATACATGCAGGGCAATTCCACGACGGAGAATGAAATTTGTGAAAAAATTATATCTTGAATATTGGCTAAAGAGTTTGAAAATCTGATAGTTATGGTATTCAAGTTATTGAAAACAGTTTTTCTCTGTCATATTCATCATTTTAGTGATGAAAGCATATGCCATTGTTAACCCACATGTGCTACTAAAATATATGCCCAAAGTGGCTTGTAAGTAATTGAGCAAATATTAACAATTATTTTAGATTGACCTGTCGTATTTCAGTATTTAAATAGGTTGATGTATGCTATAACACATCTTGTGTTTATATTCCTGTGCCTGATGTCCATATGGGAATTTTTTTGTTGTTGAAATCTACATACTATATGTAATGTCAGTCACGAAAATACCACCATTGTTGTTATAAAACTATGATGCATGACAATATAATAACACTCAATATACCTGAGCCTGAATGTCTGTGCTCAAAATAGGCACCATTCGATGTCTGAGTTGACCGCTAGCAAGAGTTGAAATATGTAATGTCAGTCACGCGTAATGTCAGTCACGGCATGTAATGTCAGTCACGATTTGCAAATTGTTCCTATTCTGGTAGATGACTTAAATATCTTGTAAGAAAACATACTAGTCATTGGATTTATAAACATATGCAGTTGCCACTGTTGCATATAGGTACATCTACTACTGGTAAATTTTAATACTCTTCTCATAATGTATCATATGTGAGCATTGAATGTATGAAAAACATACTTTTGGGTCAAAAACTCATCAAATGCTTTCTAACAACACTCAAGAATTCAGCTTCTCAACATTTATTTCCCAGAGTGACATCAATTTCATCAATGAGAAAGAAAGTACATAGGTAATTTTACTAATTTACCCATCCTAATTGCACGAATCGGGTTGGTTACCATTTGGGCAATGAGCAACTTGATCCCTGAATTAATTCATAGATACAGTGACAACTAGCAATTGTGCATCGTGGTGCACAGCGCATTGTGTCCCGTAGCTAGTGGAAAATGGTAGATTGGCCGTGTACGGGAACAAAACCAGGAGTCCATAAGCTTTGATAACTTTTATATTTTTGAATAAGTCTTTGTCGATAAGAACAGCAAGCATCGGTAGATGAACAGAGGAGTTGGTGGATCGGCGGTCAGAGCGGGAGTGTCTCGATATTTCTCGACATGAGTAGTTATTCCAACATATGGTATATCATGCGTCCAAATAAGGTCTGAGATACCATGATACCATTGGCTATGACGTGTAACATACTATTGTTTCTTATAGAATGATACTGGTTTGATCCTCCCTTACTTATACAATGGTAGCTACCAGCCTACCAGTCATAACCAATTAAGAATAATATCTTGTTAATTATGCTTGTGTGTTCTTAGACTATATCATTACAAAATCACGGGGGAAAGGAAGTGTATCCTAGATCCGGGAACACATTTAACAAAAACTATTATTATACCTCATATTAAAAGCCTATGAAACATTGCCGGTCACCATTTTTTGCAATGTTTACCGCTCCGACCGAAAGAGCCCGAACATGTTCACGGAAGCACCCGAACGAAATTTTATGACGTATTTTGACCGTGACATTCAAACCGGAAACCCCAAATCGTCATGATTCAGACGACTTCCGCATCATGGATGCCGGTTAAATTTTCAGAACTGCTGACATGGTTATTCGGTATAATAAAAACAATGGTGACCTGGCTCGAGGGCAACATTGCGGATAGTCTCCCCTTGGAACCAATGTCTGCCTCGGTTCCGCCTCGGGAGACATTGGTTCCTCGGGGTGACAATCCGCAATGTTGCCCTCGAGCCAGGTCACCATTTTTATACTATCTTATGTGCTATCGGACACATCGAAGCATAAACATTGCGATGTGAACTTCTGCATTGTTACAGCCCTAACTACAAGTGTGCTGAAAATTATCAGCTTGGTTATATATTCGGTAATTCATGTCCCCATGTACTACGAGAAAGTCCACAGTATGACGATTCTTATCCACTTACTAGTATTTATTTATTCAACTTGTATAAATATATCTCACTAAATACTGGTAAACAAACTATACAGGGAAAATTTACAACTGAAATGTCATACATGTAGGCATGAAATATTTGTTGAAAATGTTTGCCAAAGTAAGACAACCTACATGTATGCAAACCATGTCCCATTTCCCCCGGTCTCCAAACGCTATTATTTGAAAAATGTGTGCAAAAGGTAATTAATATTTTGTTCTTTTTTCATAGGTTAATAATGTTAGGCACAAATTTAATAACATAATATCAGACACAGACATATTAGTCTGTCCATAAACAAATTTAAATACCAACTAAAATAATTGAAAAAGGTGTTCATACCGGTATTAAAGTATTTGAATGTCAAACAACTTAAATTTTAAACCCAGTTACCATGTATCTTGGATAAAATTGTGTTATGTCAGTCACGCTTACATTAGTCAATGTCATGTTCATGTGCAGTATATGGTAATAAAATATATTAAATGCATTTAAACCTAGGGTCCTGCGAATTGGATATTTTGATCGAATTGAATATCGAATCGAATTCACGAAATCGAATCGAATATCGAATCGAATCGAATCATATCTGTGTGTTGCATTCTCAATTAGGTATGTTTTGTCAACGATTAGATTATTTGTGAAACGTTCTATGAAATACATGCATGAAGTTCCATCAGAACTTATGTGGCGATAAATCGTCGTTTGATATACTATTAACTTCAATTTATAATTGTCAAGAAAACAAAGCAGATTAAAACGTCCATGCGGCCATCACAACGATTAATATATTACCACTAAACGGATTATCAAACTAAAATCACACGAAATTTCTACAGTTTGCATGTACATGCAAAATTGCAAATCGGCATTCGGAAACACCCGTTGTTATAAACTTGAAGACGCAACAACAGTCGCAGTGTAGCCTCTTCATGTATTGGTCGATGCTTCTTGAACAGATGATTCCATAGATGGGTCATTGTCCCAGATTCTTGCGATTTATACACCATGCATGTTGCATTCATCACACGTGCCTGCAGCTTTATCATGTTTAAAATAAACATGAATGATGGACGACATTTTGTCCATTGTAAAAGAAAACTCTGAAACTGAAAGTCAACTTCAAAAGAGAACAGTGCCAAAATGCACTTTTCGACACCAGGAACATGTGTTGTTTACATTCTCACCCATATTACATAACGCGGAATCGAATAGATGATGGATAACGCTATCGGTAGCCCAGTCTCATAGCTATTATAATTTACCGCGTCGTCGGTCCATTGGCTATCTGCTAGCTTTTGCTAAAATTTTAAAGCTATATAATTCAGACGTATTTAGTCGTCCTATCGTGGCTAATTGTTGGCTATGTACAATAAGAATTATAATGTGCATATATACATAATTTTCTGGAATTAAATGCCACAAACAGCTAAGATCGACATGTGTACTTGTCCTGAAACAGCCTACTTTTCCGTCATAGTATATTCGAAATTTCGAGTTGGCAATTTCGACTCGAATTCGAATCGAATTTGACTTTCGAATCGAATCTCGAATCGAATATCGATTATTCGCAGGAGCCTATTTAAACCCCATAAAATTTGATTGTTGGGCAATAATTACTCATTTGGATCGGAAACTGTTGGAAATATTTAATATATTTCATAGCGTAATGTCAGTCACGAAATTAGTGTAATATATGTCAGTCACGCATAACACATAATATTTCTTGTTAATATAGCTTGTTAATTCATGTGCATGATTTAGAGAATAAAATATGTTTACACTAAATAATATTTCATGTTAGTTCTAAGCTTAAATTTTGCTTTTACATTATCTTGAAATATCTACCACGAAAATTTTACAAAGAAAATCATACGAGTTTCTGTAAATTTAGGACAAATTTAATTTGAAAACAAGTTCGCACTGTACCTTGATATTTTCATGTAATGTCAGTCACGCTATAATTGAACGATGCCATTTTATCATCGCTTGACTAAACTCAGAATAATGCACAGTTTTGGGTGCAACCTGGCACAAGCTAACATCACAAATAGAAATAAGATTATATATTTATAAATGTTGCTCTATTCATCACAATGAATCTCGAAATAGTTCTTTGAATGTAATGTCAGTCACGTGGAATTGCCCTGAATGTCATTACCTTACTCGTATTTATATTCACGCAATATTATTTTTCGCTCAGTTTTGAAGTCGCGCGAATTAAAAACTGACATGAATATTCTTGTAATAGTGTTGTATCCTGTCGTAAATTTGGTTCTTAATCTTTCCTGGCATTAAATTGCAGACCACAAAATGTAAATATTCCACAAGAAGAATACAATTCATGATTTGGTTGTGATTATGGGTATATCTGCTGCTCTTGGTCAAATATCGTATTATGGTATTTAAATAGTTCTGGGAACCATTGACATGAAATTGAAAAGGAGTAAAAAGGACAAAGGTGAATCACTCTGGTCTATGCATGCACTCGCATAATAATTACAGTAATGCTCTAAGTAATCGACTCCTTAACCACAGCAGAATTATGGGTAACTTTTCAGGATTTAGTCGGAAATATGGCTTGTTGCCATTCATCGGAAAGCTCTCGGGGAGAGCTTTCCGATGAATGGCAACAAGCCATATCTCCGACTAAATCTTGAAAAGTTACCCATAATTCTGCTGTGGTTAAGAAGTCGATTACTTAGAGCATTACTGTACAGGACTTGTTTTGTCATGTGTGGTTGATTCTTTTATTTTATAGTTTAGGTTTCATGGTTGAGTCAAACATCATTTATGTTGTATGTTGTCAACAGGATGCATTTGGAACAGGTGTGGCATACAGATTTGTAATTGTATATACAACACAGCAAGAACACTGTAATTATAGGAACAAGCATGTAATAAAATGCCAAAAGACTTAGTGAGAGCTTTCCGATAAATGGCAACAAGCCATATTTCAGACTAAATCCTGAAAAGTTACCCATAATTCTGCTGTGGTTAAGGAGTCGATTACTTAGAGCATTACTGTAACTGAATATTCTGACATATGCTTATTGTTGATATTGACTGATTGCATACATAAAATTGTTCACGCAGTGCAATATCCCCAATATAAGAAATCATACAGAGTAAAAACCCCCTTATCCCCTATAGATTCGCTATATAAACTCAATATCCTACTATTTTTCGCTCAGTTTTAAGTTCGCGCATCGATGTGTTAGCGAAAGATAGTACTGCAGAAATATAATTACGAGTAATACCATTACATGTAGTTCATCGCTTATTTCAGAATCTAGATCAGAGTGTTATTCCTCCTTGTGAGTGTTTGAAAGACACAGTAGCCAGAGTATTGCCATACTGGCATGACATAATCGTTCCAACTATAAAGGTATGTACATGTATATGTGGTTTTATTTTTGTAAATTTCAGACCTGTTCAACAACCCTGGGCTCATTAGTGTTAGATTATGTTCAGAGTTACCAATTACACCATAACTTTTATAAAACCCAATTTTAAAACTACAGTTTGTCAATTTTGTATAAAAAAAATTACATAAATTTGTAAATTATCCTTTTAAATCTTTTTAAAAATTATCCTTGTAAATCTTTTTGTGAGATTTGAATTTTATTGTACATGATTTGACAGGTGACAGCTTGTTAACAGTTTGAATAGTAAAATCCTTTATTGTCTCGTACAAAAATATAACTATTTATAACCTGATTAACCAGTTTGGAATATTATATTGACACAAGAGGATTGCGCATCAAAAATGACGTGTTTTATAAACACATTTTTTTGCTTTCTGGTATGAAGTTACTATGAACTGACATGAACAAATTGATTTGTTATTTTTGGTTGTGTTATAACTATTTAGTCTTGGTTTATTGTCAACATGCCTTGTTCTTGATTTCAATGAAAATAAAAAAAATAAAAATAACTATTAGTCTCGGGTCCTCACATCTGACAGGGTATCTTTAAAACGGTATCGAGCAGCGACATATGCATGAAACTGTCCCGGTTAGCCAGGGGATGTGGCTTTTCTGACTGAGTTCCGGCTAATCTGTTGAACGTTACTCACTGGCTGGTGGTCAGACTGCGTCCCTTTTCTAATATATGCATACTCCTTCCGGACCTTCGATCTGTACCCAGGGGCGGATCTAGAAGGTGGAACTGAGTGCTGCTGACCATCTTGGCCGAAGGCCAAGCCGCAGGCCGCAGGCCGCAGGCCAAGCGGGGGAGGGTACGGGAGGGGGTTGTCCCCCTCCCATTGGCGGGGGGTTCCGGGGGACCTCCCCCGGGAAAATTTTAGAAATATGATGCACTGAAATCGAATTCTGGGCCTATTGTTGTATTTATAACTCAGTTTAGATCATTTTCGCTGTTTTTTTTCCGGTAGCGAAATAGCTAATATACCCTTGGGATAATGATCAGTAACAAATAAAATAAGTTCAATTTTTACAATTATGCTCTCCCGGAAAGAAATTAATTTTGGACATAAACCTATGGCCACTCAGGTATTTCAGGAATTTCCAACGGCAATTTCAGGTAATAATAATAATATATAAAATTTTGTGTGTGAATTTCTCATTTTGTTATCTGGAATTCTGGAATGGCATGCTTGAATTTAACAGAAACTAATAAAATGACACTAATATTATCATCAATCTGAGTTTGACTTAGTTGTCATGTAATATAAATTTAAAATACCTGTATTATATTTAATCAAGCACAATGTCCTTTAATAACATACGACGAGGATGTCTCCTTGCGAAGTCGTCAATTATGTCCGGTTAAGATATGTCCATATTGGGGTACGTGTGCATAAGAGCAAGGCCATTCAGCCGTTCCTCTCCCATGGTTGCTCTCATATACGACTTCAGGCGTCTTAAAGTGGATACAGATCTCTCACATTCACAGGATGTGATGGGCATTGTAACCAAAATGCGCAACACACGCGCGACATTTGGAAATAACTGTTCGTCCATATTCTCCAACGTCCTGGTTGCGGTGAGTGGCACATTTTTAACTGTGTCTTTAGATGACCAAAGCATGTGCCACATATCCAACTCTGAGTTGAGCGTTTGTATAGTTTCTGGTGGCTTGTCATCATTTTCTGCTCCTGTTCTAACTTTTGGTCTAAAGTACTTCAACATTGTTGAGGCGTTTCGTTTCATGTTGCTCGATAAACTATCAAAATCAAAATGACGCAGATATACAATGTACAAGGGCGAAAGCTCCCTGCTGACAAGCACCTGTCATAGAAAACCTCTGGGAATTCTCATTCCACAGCGATAGAAAACCACAAATGGACACCTGCCCATATGGTAAGAAGCAATAAATGTGTCCAAGTGTGGAAATATGCCCCAAGCGAAACGTGCTTATTCCTGCTATAGATACCACTACAGGGGATTGAGGGAACTGCATGCCTGTGTTAACTATGCATAAAAGCAGATTGGTGCCAATTACAGCAATGTTTGTAGAGACATCATTCATCAAGGGTTGACATCCAATGATATGGTTATCACACTCAATGAAATCGAATACAAAGAGCCACATCAGGGGGGCACCAACTTATAAACAGGTTGGCATCAGATAACATTGTTTAATGTTTTATTAATTGGTAGTCTTATACTCAGTTCCTTCAGGTTGTGCCTCTTGGTGGTGATTTCTATAAACTATAAAATATATTATCTGAGTACCGCTCAAGCAGCACGTGCGGCAGGCTAAATCCGCCCCTGGTACCCCATGCACTTACATGACAATTTGACAAAATCAACATCCATTACTTATATATCACTTTCAACCTGAACTGACAAAATTTAGCGCTCATTTCCAACAATGCTTTAGTAGAGAGCATGGAAGTTTCGATAGCAAAGTAAGTATGGGGTTGTGTGCGACGTGCAAGTATGGCCTTTGGGGACCAAGTTCGATCTCAGGTTTTCTTCGGCCAATCACCAGTAAGCACGCTAGCCCACCAAAGTAAATTTATCGGGAAAGAACTTTTTTTATAATTGCTAATTTACGACTGATCTTACTTTGAGGACAAGGGGACTCAAATGTCCAGATTCAAAATAGGGTGTTGCTATTTGTCCGGTCGGATGGACAAATAGTCTATATACCATTTGTCGCTATTCGTCTGGGTGGGTGGCTGGTAAAATAGCCAAGAAGCTATTTGTCCGGCCAGCCAGATGGATAGCCCAGATGCTATTTGTATGGGTGGCCGGATAAATAGCCAATAAGGCCACACCAATAAAATAGCCTGATTCTCTACCATTTGGGTTGAAAAATAGTAGCTGCAAGAGGGGGGGGATTTAAATTAAATTACGCATCACCACAACAACTAATGATTAAGAGCTCACGATAAGTTTGACTCAGATTATAAAAATAGTTTCAGGTATTTCTTCACATAAAACTGTTTAATTAAATGAAAAGAAGGAGAAATCAAAAGAGACTCTGCCGTCAAATATTTTCTTCACCACATAAACCAATCATATAAAAAAGTTTAATTTTTTTTACAAAATTGAGGAAAAAGTTGTTGGAGTGGTAAACCAGCCTATTAAATTACTGGGCCTAATAAGCTACTTTTCGCCATGGGGCTATTTGTCTGGCCAGACGGATGAATCTTGCCCAGAAGCCATGTGTTGCTATTTGTCTGGCTGGCCAGATGAATAGCCCAGGAGCTAATTGTCACCCAGAAGCCACTTGTTGGCCGGATGAAAAGTATAGGAGCTATTTATCGGTTAGCTGGATTAATTATGGGAGGCCAAATTGACACTTATTACCTATGATGCTTAAGCATACCCATTACCCTTTAAGCTCAGATTTTCCTTTACGAGTTCTTAAGCGTACTTTTTCTATTATTCTTGCACTTAAGCTTAATTCAGACACTCGCTCTCAATACTCCCCTCAGGTCGAAATGGGTGAAACATTGACATTGAGTCAAACTAATTCTAGAAAAGCATATAGGTCAGGCACTGCCCGCAATTATAGAATTTTAGATCATACCATGTTATCCATGGTAAGAATAGTAGAGATCCCAATTACGCTTAAGCATGACAAATTACACACAATACTCTTAACCATAATCTGGCCGCCTGACAAATAGTCAGAGCTATTCGTCCGACTGAAAGCCACTTCATATTAAATAACCTCTTGCTCATGGACTTTTGTAGACTATATATAAAGCACACCTGCTTAATATGGAATTTCTTTTACAGTCTGGACAGAGAATTGTGATCGCAGCTCACGGTAACAGCTTACGAGCGCTGGTTAAATATCTCGACGAGATCCCTGATTCTGAGATTGTAGGTCTCAACATACCAACAGGTTTGTTTTTGTAATTATTTGATTTCTTATTTGGGATAAAACCTGGGTTTCAGAGAGACACAAAAATTCAGCTTACATAAGCAGCCCTGTTTATTATCAGATATTTGCTCAGGCTAAAAAATTGCATGGGCCAGATATTTTTCCTTGCCTAAAAAGCCTAGGATCCACAGTTGCATGCTTCACACATATAACTTTAGTTTACAATTGGAACTTAGGTCATTATCATGGTAGACTTTGGTTGGATCTGGCTTTAAATTGTTGATTATGAAGAATGAATTTTTGCTGTCTGCAGACTTCCACTGCGTGACACTAAGACAATATCCGCAGCAATTTGTTTAAATTTTGCACAAAACTTTCACAAGTTCTGAAATTGCCTCAGCCAAAATATTTTGCCTCCACTCAGTTGATAGTCGACGTTAATTAGCAGGGCTGTATAGGAAATGAATGGTTTTAATTGCGATAAATTGTTCATTGTTAAGCTATGTGCTAAGGCAATAAAAGGTCGCCGCCAGAAAATTAAGTTATGAAGTTATTCAACAAAATCTATGTGTCTGACAACTGAATTTATTATAGAACCCAAATTTGGCCTGTTTTTAAAGAATGACATCAATGAATAATTGGTTCAGATATAATTTTACTCCTAGTTTGTACAAATTAGGATATTCGAAACCTATACCTGTTCCATGGGGAATTTGGCAGAGAGATTATCGTTCCAACAATGCAGGGAAAACAACCTATTGTGGTCATTTTTGAATATTCATGAGAAAGTAATCTAGTCCTAAGGTACTCACCATTTCAACTTTTTTTTTGTCATTCTTTGCTTTGAAGAACACAACTGCAATTATGCATACAAATAATTCTACTTCTGTTCATCCAAAGTGCTCTGGGAGACTAACTGAATGGAAATTGAGCTGTCTCAACTGATATCACAAGCTGTTTTAGAATAAGGAAACATGATCTATAATCAACTTTAATCATTTTGTTTTGACTTATTACAGGTATACCACTAGTTTATGAATTGGATGAGAATCTCAAACCGATTAAGCACTTCTATCTAGCTGACGAAGCTGATGTCAAGGCTGCCATGGACAAAGTAGCCAATCAAGGAAAGGCAAAGTAGGCACATTCATCGTCACAACAAAACTGCTCCTTTGTGCTCATCAGATATGTTTTGGCAGAGGTTGAAATTTGAATTTGAATTTTTAAACAATTGACTGAAAGTATTCTCTACAATTGTGAAAAGAATTAAATTGTTGTTCTGACACTTGTGACATTTTCGCTCATTTCAGTCAAATAACACCAAATAAGCCTTTGCATAAAACTAAATTCTAAACGAAATTACAGTCACAGTAAGCTCCTGTTAGCATATTTAATCTCAGTTTCCACATTGGTCTCTCAAAAATATTCTCATCCAGTTTTTCCTGTGAGCAATTTACTGTGGTATATAATTATAATCTTGTTAGTAATATCATAGTATGACTTCATAGTCATACAACAGTCCAGTAGTTGTCAGTATCAATTGCCATCCTTTTGTGATATTGGAGATTTTTTACTTCCTGTGTACTAGTGCTTAATCAATGTGTTACACATTTGGTCCTATGCTGTTCCAAAAATGCTCATGTAGTCTTAGACTAGCTTGTTTGTTAACATGTTGACTGCTGACTCCCATTTAATTGCTTGCAAAAAGTATGAGATAACTCGTAGTCAGCGGTCAACATGTTGAAGAACTCGTAGTAGGAAGTCAACATGTTAACCCTTTTAGTGCCAGGGGCCGATCTCATCGGCCCTAATTTATGGTCTATAGAGTTCCCTAAAAAAAATAAAAAAATGAATTTTGTTTTTGTTTTGTTAGGCCAATGCATTCTCTTATATATGCGAGGCGACCTATGGTCGACTCGCATATATAAGAGAATGCATTGGCACAGGGTATATGGGTCGATACAAAAATCGGACCTGGCACTCAAAGGGTTAAAGACACAAAGTGTCGAGTCAAACTAAACTTACACGTTAGGATTGATGGTGAGGTGTATTCTCATCATTTTGTTGAAATCATTTATACCTTTTATTTATTTGGAATGGGTTCATTTCATACTGCTATACTAAACATTCTATACCAATGATTCTTGAATCTTTGTAGATATGGACTTGTTTTATCTTGTCAAGTTTCAAGCTGTATTTATCAAAATAACCATGTATATGAATACTAGTATGAAATTGCAGTGGAATTTGAACCGTTTCCTTGTGTGCCATGTTATTGTTTTACCCCCTAATGTGTGTAGCAATGCACAATCTGTGGCTAGAGACTATTAAAGTTTTACACTGAAAATGTTTGTTTTAATCCTTTTGTGATATTACTGTCGGGGACGTCTAGTTGTCAAGTCTTGAAGTAGCAGTTTATAATTTCCAACTATTTTGGCCAACCTGGTAGGGTGTACTTGAAATCTACACTCGGGGGTTTGTTACATGAGCCGGGACAACTCATGTTGCTGTAACAACTCAGTTGTGCGGTTAGATGAGCCGATACATCTCTGTTAGCTGGGACAACTTGTTCTAGCTGTCAATCACGACATCAGTTATCAATGGTGGTACGCCCACAAACTTTTATTCCAGTGGCGTGGTCACTAAACATCACTCACATGATGGGAACATTTTACCCGATGACGTCATGTCAAGTCACAATGAATCTCTACGTTCCAGGTTCTCATACCGTCTATCCCACTTTGCCCCGACCCATGTAACAGCATGCCATGTTTTATTAAGAAAACACAGGAGACCAGGCCACCCAACACACCAAGTTGTTATTAATTTCTTTTCATCTTTAATAATATTTATTATGCTGATGATTTCAAGTAACAATTATCAGAGGTGCCATGTTGATACCTTTCCCTAAATTTTGTAACTTCTATTAAGGAAAATGAACTCACTTCAACTTCTATAATATACCCTATGAAATTACAAGATCAATGGATCTCATAGATTGGGATTTACATTTTGTTCAAATAGGGGCAGAAATAGGATATTTAACACTCCTAAACCGACCCTATATATGCTGTGAGTTAGAGTTTGGTACTTGTATATAGATTCCTATATTACATGTAATAATTTTGATATGCCCGTGTTATCAGTGAGGCTTTGTCCAGTTGGGAGGTAATGGTCAAGGAGATGGTTTCTACTGGTTTCTTCAATCAAATCACTGAGACTTATTAAAACATCTTCTGAGGAACCACTGTGCTGATTAATCTGACATTTGGTGTAAAGGGACCTTGGATGATAGGGATTTAGATTTGCTAAAATGAGACCGACCTATTAAAAAGGGCCAGAGCTGGTGTCACACTTTCCAAGTGACCCCACTCCCTCCCCCAAATGCTCGTCGGTTAACTCTTTCTTGCTTTGACAATAAGCATTTCAGGCTGCTTGAGTTAATTATCTCACCACATGCCATCATGTCAGATTTGATCTTATCTGACATATTTGAATAAACAAATAAGTTCCACAGAGCTGCATGGGCAGGGCTCTACCAGTATGTCACTGTATTTGTTAATAACCACTTAGCCAGGTGAATTTACTTTATATCCAGACCAATAGATATCTAGGTCCTTGTGTGATTGGACTGGATCAACAGGGCTGAGATAGGAGATTTAACTTTTTTTATTAATTGAACTTTTGAATTTTTCAAAGATTTACTCCTGACGCCGTTATAACATTTGCCAGGGTACCCAGAGTCACAACACCAAATTTAGTCTCCATACCCTTGCCCATTGATGGGTCAAACACCCCAGTTATGAAACACTTGTATTGTTTTAGTTATTTAGCATTACCAAATTCTTTGAAAACCGCTGGCACTGACAACAATATAAAGCATACCAAAGTCCTGTGTGGATGGTAATCATCTAATCTTATCTGGCATGTTTGATAAACAAACAAATACTGGGGAGAATGGTGGTCATTAAAGTACAATTTAAATACCAGATGGAATCCCATGTACTGTTCTAAGCAGCCTAGCTTTGCCAACAAATTATTATCTTTAGATGTGAGATGGTATTGGTAACCATATAATCCATAATATGGATTTGTTTGAATCTCTGGCCAGTCAAAACTGGCAGAGATATGGATATTAACACTTTTGCTTCCAATGAGTTGACCTAAACATTTCCTCTGAAATCACTACACCAGAGCTACGAGATTTAAAACTACTCCCACACCCACCCCAAATACATTAACCCCCTCATGAAGGGAGTTGCTCTGGTGCAGCATTAAAAATCCTATACCAATGCATTCTCTTATTTACGAGAGGGTCCCATACTGACCCATAGAGAGCCTTGCATATATAAGAAAATGCACTGGCTTGTACGGTCAAGGTAACTATTGTTAGGCCAATGTATTCTCTTATATATGCAAGCCTCCCTATGGGAGATTCGCATATATAAGAGAATGCATTGGCACAGGGTTTTTCGCAAAATTTCAGGAAGCTCCAGTCATGGAAGGGTTAAGACAAATTATTTGAGCTTTTGAATTAAAGTTGGGTAGTATAGATGATTAATATTTTTGATAAATTATCCGCTATAAATTGAATAGGTGCTACATTATTATGGTATTTAAGAAATAGCTCGTTACGATTAAGGTTATGCAGTTATAACCGAAAAGTTTGAAGAGAAATTCTATAAGGCGCGTAGAGCAGTTATAGAAAATTTATCTTCAAACTTTTCAGTTATAACTCATAACCTTAATCGAAACAAGACTTATTTCTTATAATTTAATCCGTCATTTCACAAGAGAACCACCAAAAGTAGAAGTCAGAAGTATAACAAGCGTACAACATAGGACTATTTCCAATGAAAAAGACACGTGAAGTTGAAAGAAACACCTGTCTCTCAAAACTTGTGCTTATCGTTGATCACGTTGCATCGGTATTTGAGCGTTTTTGATTGGCTTGTCACAACTGATCACACATCGCGAGGCACCGACAGCTGCAGTGGCAGGTAGGATTGATATTTGACCATAATGGCACAAACCCTTGTTAGATTTCATTTCTTTGCAAATGTTCCATCTAGTTGTTATTGTCAATGCAGTCATACCCAAAGGAATTATGATGCAGCACCATAATGTCACGTTAAATGGTAAGAAGCATCGAACAGTTTCCATGTTCATTAGTTGCACATGGGATTGATATATTCGACACAAACCCGTGTTGGTTTTAATTTCAGTGTTCACTTCTTTGCAATGTTCAATCTTGTTACTTGTGCACTGAATATTGGCATCTGATACGGTTATTGTCAATAGTCATACCCAAAGGAATAATGATGCAGCACCAACATTTCATGTTAAATCGTAGGAAGTATCGAACACTATCCATGTACATTTTTAGGCATGCGGTATAGGCATGGTCACTCAGCACTGCTGTCATTTCTGTAGCGGGAAAGTAATCAAGAAATTTAGGTTATCGAGAAATAACCTAAATGGCAAAGTGTGTGGCAGCCAATTGTTTTACAGTATATTCCATGGATTGACAGCTTATGATTAAATTATGTATATATAGATTTAACTCTTTTCGGCTATGCCAATGAGGAAGAGACTTTTTATGCTGATAATTTCAAGGAAAAAATTATCAGTGGCGTCATGCTGATAATCCTTCCCTAAATTTTGTAACTACTTTTGAGGAAAATGAATTCACTTCAACAATTAAAATATACTGTTGAAATTTCTCGAAGAATGGATCTCATAGATTGGAATTTACATTGGTTCAAAAAGGGGCAGAGATAAGAGAATTAACTTTTCCCCCACGCACCCAATCTATGCTGTTGAATTCTAGTTTGGCACTGCATGGTTACTAATATTCATAATGATTTCTAAGCTGATTGGGGGGGGGGGGAAGGTAGGTGAGGGCAATGTTAGGGACAATGGGGAGGGAGTGTAGATAGGAGTTGGAGTTTTGACCTCCTACTTAGATAAAAATGTTCAACAGTTGGAAATTTCATGCCTGAAACATCAGTTGTAAATTTGATTTTCACACCAAAAATAGGTTAGATTTGTTCTCAGATATTCCAACCAGAAGTACTAGTTATCAATTCCAACCTAAGAGGGATATGCATAAGCAATTTTGAGAATTTATGACTGGTCTGGTTAAGGCCTATTCAGACAGCGATGCGACTTATGTGTCAACGCTCAATTAGGAAAAAGATAAATCACTGATGAATTCACACAACGTCGCGAACAAAGCATCAATCACAAAAATAGGATTTGTTCTAATTGAGCAACACAACACAATCAGAGCATTAAGTATTTTCGGCTTTTTCAATGTGACGGAGATAGGTCAAGTTACCGGATGTGGGATCCATCAGCATTTCCAAGTTCATTCGAGGTAAACAGAATGGCTAGTTCATATCCAATATCTATCGCAGAATTTATGAAGTATTAAATAATGAAAGTGTCAATGATACTGTAGCTCAACTTGGAAAGGGAATAATTTAATGTATTAGTCAATGGAGCGATTAGGAAAGTTGAATGTCTAATACTAGTTTATAGACATGAAGAGAAAAGTCAAAGCCAAGATGGCTTCTGGTGGCCATGTTTTCGGCCGAATGACCCCAAAATAAGTCGTTCCCATCTACATGTCATCGTTAACATCCATGACAAATTTTATGACGATCAGACTAAAGGTATGACCTGTAGCCCATGCTAAAGAATTTAGTCATACAAAGAGTAAAATCCAAGATGGCTGCTGGCGGCCATGTTTTTTGGCCAAATGACCCCAAAATTACTCGTTCCCATCTACATGTCAATATTAAC
This sequence comes from Siphonodentalium dalli, assembly GCA_032622095.1. NCBI lineage: Eukaryota > Metazoa > Mollusca > Scaphopoda > Gadilida > Siphonodentaliidae > Siphonodentalium > Siphonodentalium dalli. The sequence goes on from CP136062.1 coordinate 201,036,703, forward strand.
ATCCATGACAAATTTCATGATGATCAGACGAACAGTACAACCTGTGGCCCATGCTAATGGATTAAATTTTGAAATCCAAGATGGCCGCTGGCGGCCATGTTTTTTGTCCGAATGACCCCAAAATGACTCGTCCCATCTACATTACAATTTCAACAGCCATGACAAATTTTATGATGATCAGAATAAAGGTACAATCTGTAGCCCGTGCTAAAGGATTTAGTCGTACAAAGAGTAAAATCCAAGATGGCTGCTGGCGACCATGTTTTTCGGCCGAATGACCCCAAAATTACTCGTTCCCATCTACAAGTCATTGTTAACATCCATGACAAATTTTATGATGATCAGACTAATGGTACGACCTGCAGCCCGTGCTAAATAATTTAGTCATACAAAGAGTAAAATCCAAGATGGCTGCTGGTGGCCATGTTTTTTGGTCGAATGACCCCAAAATTACTCGTTCCCATCTACATGTCAATATTAACATCCATGACAAATTTCATGACAATAAGAAAAACAGTACAGCCTGTAGCCCGTGCTAATGGATTGAATTTTGAAATCCAAAATGGCCACTGGCGGCCATGTTTTTCAGCCGAATGACCCCAAAATGACTCGTTCCCATCTACATGTCAATGTCAACATCCATGACAAATTTCATAATAATCGGACCAAAGGTACGAACTGTAGCCCGTGCTAAAGGAAATTGTTGACGCACACACACACAAGCACGACGGATACCAAGCCATGGCAATAGTCAAACTTTACAAAGTAAAGTTGAGCTAAAAATGCATCATACAAAACATCTAAAGAGAATGTATGGAATATGGATAAACATTGCATCCCGTCTACAAGTGAATGGTATAATTAAACTGGCATTTTATTTTTTATTAGAAGTCATATTTGAGTGTTATGTTGGACCAGTGGGCCCTTGGGGGAGGGGGAAACTACCAGATATATACCATATGTGATGACTGCAAAGTGGCCATTTGAAACCAAAAACAAATGAGAAGAACCCCCAATGTATGACGGAATTTCATTGAGAATATTTTGGCGCCTGCATCGCAGTATAAGGACTTTTAGGGCAGGGTGCTTGGCGATTGGTCAGTGGTGTGCAATTAGAAATTTTAAGGTGAAGACCCCTGCTCAAAGGCGAACATCTAGCTACCGGAGTATGTCACTGTTTAGAACTAATTTGTTTTAAGTGATTTTGACAAGTACTGACTGTTGTAGTCTTCAGTCCCAGTCTTCTCAGTCAGTTAATTTTTGGGTTTTCCAGATGACAACGGAAACAATGTTTAATTTCTTGATATTTCGTTAATAGTTCAGGTCAGATCATGGTCCAATGATTTGTAACAAGACTTATGTGACTTTCTTCGACTAAGATATCATAATGTTCGCATGATAACTTGAGCAGTTTTCAAAAGAATCTCTTGATATTTGGTGTGTGTGTGTATCGCCTTTGAGAGCACGCAGGTCATAGTCACCACAATTCTTTGGTTGTTTGGATGTTGAGCAATATTCATCAAATACATTCAACAAATTAGTGGAATTCAACATTACATCATATTGCAATAAATCTTACTATAGCCTTTGGTCAGATTATCTGTGACTATTGACAAGATGTTTACTTAAATTGAAGGGAAGAGATTATTCAACCAATATGAAAATGTTATTCACTTCTGCAACAAGAATGTAAGTGTCAATGACACTGTAGCTCAACTTGGGGAGGCGTTAAATTTTGTATGCTGAGCGGAAAAATTTGACAGCTTCCATCTAAAGGTCACTCGAAAGAATCATATGAAGTTTGGATGAGGGATGTGGCATGTAGAGTGTGGCAAATGATTTTAGTCATGAACAGAGTAAAATCCAAGATAGCCACTGGTGACCATGAAAATATCGTTGGCTCCCATCTAGAGGTCACCCCAAAGATCTTTATGAAGTTTCGTGATGATTGGATGAGGTATGTGGCCTGTAGGTTGTGCGGAAGGATTTAGTCGTGTAAAGAGTAAAATCCAAGATAGCCCCTGGCAGCCATGTTTTTTAACAAATATCGGAAAACATAAATGCCTGCCATCTAGCGGTAACCCCGAAAATCCATATGAAGTTTAGTGTTTATTAGATGAGGGATGTGGCCAAAGGATTTAGTCATGCAAAGAGTAAAATTCAAGATGGCTGCTGGTGGCCATGTTTTTCATCGAAAATCACTAAAATTTTACAGCTCCCATCTAGAGGTGATTCTTATCATCTCCTGTAAATTTACAAAACATTTCTTCAGCATATATATGCAGGGTGTGCCGATGGATTGAAATTTGAAATCCAAGATAGCTGCTAGTTTTCTTTTTTTTAACGAGTTTCAGAAATAATCAATGGCTCCCATCTAGAGGTCACTCCGAAGATCCGTATGAAGTTTGGTTATGAGGGATGTGGCCTGTAGGGTATACCGCAGGATTAAGTCATTTAAAGAGTAAAATCCAAAATGTCGGCTGATGGCCATGTTTTAAAAAAAATTTCGAAATAAAATTGATGGCTCCCATCTAGAAGTCACCCCAAAGATCCATATGAAGTTTGGTGATGTGATGAGGACTGTAGTGTGAGTCAAAGGAAATTGTTGACAGACAGATGATGGATGCCAACCCATGGCAATAGCTCAAGCTTGACTTCGTCAAGTAAGTTGAGCTAAAAAGTGGTTGGGAAAATTGAGCAAGAAGAAGCATTTTTTTCATATTTTTATACAAAAATGTACATAATTATAACAATGACGCTCATCAGCTTTAATGAGTTTGAAATGAAGAATACATGTCACCATCAGCTTGAACATAAAACAACTTAAAAACAAGAGAAAAAATTTACTTTCACTGTTATCATCTTGAAGCGGTGTCAATTCTTCAAATTAAATTCCCTTTTATGAGAATTCAGATATATCAATATATTTCTATTCTATAATGAGATTACTGACCAGTGAGTTCCTAAGAAAATTTTGATAAGGTGACATCATGTGAGAATATGCAATGATGATGTATAGCTGATTAATGTTAATATCAAATAAATGAACAACTCAATGGAACAAACATATATCCCATGCTTGCAGTATTTTAAAATTCATTGTCAAGATGTTATGTCATCTGTGTTATCCCCAAGTTGCAAGCTATTTACCAGACATACACCAGTATTAGAATTGTTCAGTGGGAAAATATTTTTTGTGGAATTTTTTGAAAATATATGTTCTTGAACTAGAGTATTTCATCTCACTTATCATTCTGGCAGAACTAAACTATCTCTGGAAATGTTGTGGATACATGCAGATTTGTTAATTTATCTATTTTGTATATTTATTAAATGCAAAAAAACTATTTTAGGGCAAAATATTGTGCATTAATGTGCAAGCACAATTTTAAATATTTAGAGCCCAATTTGTCATATCCGAGTTGGTTTCATCAAATTGCTCTCTATAGGCAAGTGTTAACACAATTATAAATGAGATGGTACACAATTAGAGGCTAATTATTACTGATCTGAGTCCAGTTTCTGTTCAAAAGGTAAATATTATAATTGGCCTTTAATGGTGTGCCGTATCATTGATAGTTTATTTCATCTTGCAGTGTCTTTAATTATAGTTTGATAGCAAAACATGCGTACTTGGTAAGCTGACCAATTTAATGTGATAAAAAATATACAGGTATGTTGATTTGATCAAATCTATCATTATCTATGTCACGTTTTTATTCTGAACTATTATATATTTACTCTGCTAGTCCAAAATCATGCCATGTGATATGCCTTAATTTTTGGGTTTATATAGAGAAAAATAAATTGTGGCCTAAAAGTCATTGATGCTGAAGCTGTATGAACCATCATGGTACACTGAACATGTGTCCTTATCAATCAGCTGTACTGGAGCAGGTTCTGAATCGCCCATCTACAGTAATGCCCTAAATAATCGACTCCTTACCCACAGCAGAATTATGGGTAATTTTTCAGGATTTAGTCGGAAATATGGCTTGTTGCCATTCATCGGAAAGCTCTCAGAGCTTTCCAATGAATGACAACAAGCCATATTTCCGACTAAATCCTGAAAAATTACCCATAATTCTGCTGTGGTTAAGGAGTCGTTTATTTAGGCCATTACTGTATACTATACTGGAGTAGGTAAGCCACTCATTTCTGCATGGCACTCATCGTAGGATTCCTGGTAGTTCTCATGTGGTTTGACTAGAGCTGCTACTGTCGTCCGAACTCCACATCCGGAACCAAGATCCTTAAAATAATTAAATTGTATGGTTAGTTGGCAAGTTTTAGGACTTGAAATCTATGACCATATCATGACATTGTAAATTTTGGTACTGGAGTAAGACAGTGTAGTGTATTAATTTCACCTCCAAATCACTTAATTGTATGCATAAGCCAATACTTGGTATTAAAGCAACAGAAATCTTTATTTTAACCCTTCCATGACTAGAGCTTCCATAAATTTTGCATAACCCTGTGTCAATGAATTCTCTTATATATGCGAGTATCTGATAGGAAGCCTCACATATATAAAAGAATACATTGGCCTAACACATATTTACATTGACCTGTTGAGCCAGTGCATTCTCTTATATATGCGAGGCTCCCTGTGGATTCGATAATTCAAGTCTGTGTCATTTCAGGCTATGTAGCCCAGATTTTCAATTTTGAGGTGAACTGTCACTCCTGCGCATCATCGCTTCCTCGATTTTCATCTTCACAAGTTAATGTGAACATGCCTTGGTTTCATCAGGTGAGCGAAAAATATGATGATAAAATACAGATACAGGGAAGATGGGAATGGGTTAATTAATACAGTATATCTATGGGACTTTTATATACGCTAATAACCGAAATTACTTTAAACAGTAGCGCTTTGTGGAAATTTCAATAATTTCTGAGAATTCCGATGGAAGTCAGCAGATGTCAAAGGGAAGTGATATTTCTGACTATTGCTATTTACTGTTCAATGGCAAAATATTATCTCTGTTCTATGATATATAGCGTGCATCACTACAAGCAAGCCATATGATATATAGCTCTAGCGGCCATGCACATACCTCTTTTGTTGGTATAAAGCAGTAGGGAATTCCAGCTTCCTCACAGATCACTGGGAAATGACTGATGCAGTCAATCGGGAAGACATCACCCGCCAATAGCATGATCCTGGAAGAAAAAGATGTTACAAAATTAGATTTTTATGCCATGAATAAAATATTTTAGGGCTAAAATTGTTACTGGATTTTCGTGACCTGTTAACCATTTGAATTAACTGAGGTTAACCACAATCATATATACATTTGTGAACGTTTGCCTGACGTCGGGGAAATCGGCAAACCTTGAAATTGGCAAACCTGTGGAGTTCGGAATGAAACATGGGTGGTTCCTATTACCTCTCTTGCAGCGTAATATCGTCGTGATGTAATTTAAACTGTAATGAGTATGTTGCTAAGAGCAAAGACATGTCGCTAAGACCAAAGACCAAGACAACCCAGCTGAAAGCTCTGATGTAAAAATGTTGCAATATTAACAACTTGATACAGCCTGTTATCATAATTATTCTTGCTGTAATAACATGTCCCAAATTGTTGCCAAATAGTTCATTTTGACTGAGGTGTGTTAACCCTTGGGATCCCAGCATTATTTTACATGTATCTGACTATATGTTGGTGTTTAAGCACTGTAGTGTTGAAACAATTAGCGATTTTAAGGAATAGACTAGACGCCAGAGGTAATCGACTACTAGTCGAACCCCTTCTAAGAGTTCCCGTTTCTATGCCCATATGACGTATAAAATGGGCCATGTGGCATTGCAGTTTCGAGTATCCAACTCTTCCGTGTCAGAACGTTCAAACGGAAAGCACGTGAACTATGTAATATCTGTTTTGCCCGTGAGTCTCCCAATATGATGTATTAAACCCGGCTCTCCTGCAACCTCCATATAATCTCACGGTTTGGGGAATGCAGGTAATAAAAAATTTTATTTAAACAAAAATTGTCGCCGGTAACCTGGAAATAAATAAGCAAGTCTCGTTCGTAAGTCTCGCTAACGAGATGTCGGGTGTGTTCTATTGTCTCTCTGAATTGGCGCCTCATGTGTCGCAGGGGGGGGGGGGGGGGGGGGGGGGGGGGGGGGGGGGGGGGGGGGGGGGGGGTTGGGGTTATGGTTATAAGAATGATCTAGAATTTATTCAGTTACTGAGTTGGCTTTACCAGCTTGACTTGTCGCGAATTATGTTTTGTATATCATTGAAGCCATTTTGTTGCATCATTACTCTAGTATTACACGTGCGACAGTGAGAAGTTATCACTGGTCAATTGCGTCCCATGGAACTACATGTAGACAGTGTTCAGTCGGCAGCGACACTTTTAACATATCTTTGATGATCAACATAAAAGAAACTGCGCCTACACGTGCATACATTGGGTTCAGTTCAGGTCATGCAGGTTCACCGCCCTTGCATGACTGGCAGTGGCATAGTTAAAGGAACAATGCAATAAGGCTTTAACCCTTTGAACCTTGGCTCCCCACAACGATCGACACCCTGACCCTGGGCTCCCAGTGGTATTTTTTATATTGTGGCCAGTGTTTAGATGTATGGTGTTGTTTATGTTCAAGTGGTGTCACATTTCTGAAACTTTAGATGTATGTTCCCCATGGACCAACTGATTATTTTACGATCTGGTTACATTGCCACGTGGTCACTCCCTGGTAATGGATGCTGGGCATCTACCCGATATTGAAAGTAAAATACAATTATAGCTTTTACGGTCATAATTCAGCCCAAGGAAATGGCGTTTCTGATGCAGTCAACACCCTATTGTGAAATTTGAGATATATCTGGCCAGAAGTCTAATCCTAACTTGTATTTAAGGGTAGCAACGGTTGCTAAGCAAATACCCCAAATGATCGAATGACACCATTGCCCTGTGTATCCAATTGTATTATGCCCCAATTTAGACATTCTTGGCATGCACATGCTGATGGTTATGTTCAAATGGTGCTACAGGTCTGAAATTTAACAGGTATGTTCCCATGGGCCATTGTGTATTTTTTTTAGAACAGTATACTTTGCCACTCGATCCTCCCTGGTAACGGTTTCTAAGCAACTACCCGGAACTGAAAGTATAATGCAATTATAGCTTATAGCGTCGTATAATTCCGCGCTAAGAAACGGCATTTTCTATGCAGTCAATACCCTATTGTGAAACTGAAGATACATCAGGTCAGAAGTTTGAACCTACATGTAGTTTGTATTTAACGGTATCAATGGTTGCTAAGCATATAGCCCAAGTGATCGAATGACACCACTTCCCTGTGCATTCAATGGCATTACGTCCCGTTTTAGACATCACCTATACGGTGATGGTCATGTTCAAATGGTGCCACGAGTCTTAAACTTTACATAATTGTTCAATAATGCACAATTTGACCATGTGTTTGTAATGTGCACGCGCAAGTAGATCGGACTAGATGGTATTGTGACCATGCAACCCATTTCCATAGTACTACTCTGGTGCAATGTCAAAACGTGCAGCTGTATAACGCAAATTTATGTACTATGGAGATCCTTGATGTGATTGTATCATTTCACAAAAATCCATACATTTATCATTATATCCTATGCGCATGCGTGAAACAAATCGACTCAAATAAGTAACTGCGTGCGCCTTCCTCACATATGACAGAACACTGATTTAAACCAAAAAGAGTGATCGAAATGGTGTCTTTCTACAATCCTGCGAACCGCGCAACAATGTAGAGCTTTACCCGAATTGCTTCAAATAATGTACGTTTGTTGAATTCTGCGCTGTGCGCATGCGCATGTTTTTCTACCCCAACTAGTTGGCAACAAACTCATACACATGCACCCATGGCACTGCTGAAGTTCCTTGGGATCATGTACATAGATATAAGTGGATATACCAATGGTTATAACATGTATACACATGCTACATATGTTTATGATGTCACTGAATGCTGCTGGCCGCTTTTGCGGCCAGTCGGGTGTATGAACGTTTTCTGGCTGGAACAGTCTGGTTCAAAGGGTTAAGAAGTTAATATGTGTTACTGTAAAATCCTTTTTATTTGTGGGGGTTCATTGTTGATTCGTGGTTCGACCCAACCACGAAATCTAAACCCAACGAAATAATTATTGACTAGAGTAAATCAGAGAAAACAATCGTGTCGATGGCATTGTTCATGACTTACGTTGCTGCAGTATGTTGTGCATCACTGATTATTTTCGGATTGGGAAGACCAGCAGTGTCCGGAGATCGAGTTTCGACTTTTCCACATTTTAAACACGAAGTAAGAGACATAAAATTTTGTTAGTGGCCTATTCATATTTGTTTGTATATAACAGTCTGCTCCCTGCGATAATAATTTGTATAAACAATGCGTACTGAATTGATCTCTTAAATAAAGGCTAATGGTTTCATCACGTGCAGGTTACATAAAACAATAAATGACTATACCTCACTAGCGTGTGAAATGAAGCCGATAGCTATTAGTACATTGATTGCGTAATGCCCTTTCGGCAACGGATATCTGTTGGCCCGATATCTCAATGATCATGATGTCAACTCTCAATGATGTCAGAAGCCTGCTATTGTAGGAGCTGTTGGTGAAGATAAATATGACACCTGATCCACGAATTCATGTCCCCACGAAATAGCCCTTTTATAAGAAACCACGAAATTTGAAGCCGACGAAATTAAAGCCAATCACAGTAACTGTTACAGATTACATGATAATTTGGCCGTGCAATGGCACTGCTGTCATGATAGCACATACAATGTAGGTACTGCTTTTTGCTGACTAGTCGATTGTAAACATGTTATTTGTGTAAAATGCAAAAATTTACAGACAATAATAAGCTCCTCCCAGTAATCAACCTTGTGAGTGGTCTGCGATTGTCTCCTACTTTTGCGTTGCCGATTGGCCAGCCATCTAAAATGTGACACATGGCATTAATCAATGGCGTTTCAGCCCTAAAATGACAGACTGAGAATTATTGACATTGACAGCTCTAATCACTTTATAATGACCTCAGGCTCAAATCAACATGCATGGCAGGTATACAATGGAATAGGAAGCATGTGCCAGGACCCATGTAGTGATGTATTGTTAAAACATAACGTTTCTCATAAATAAGCTAACACAGGAAACATGAACAAAATATGGTCAAAATATCAAAATAAATTGTAGAATTAACGTTTTTTACCTATTTGACCCTCCACACAAAATATAAGTCATTTTAAGAATTACTATTGAGGGAAACTTCAAAGAGCTATGTCCCTGGCTCCGCCCCTATTTGACCCGGTGACCCCATTTGAACAAATCTAAATTCCAGTCACCTAGGAAATTTCCATATAAAATATTAGCCCATTCGGTCAAATGGTTTTGGAGAAGAAGTTTTTTAAAGAATTGTAGACGGATGGACGAACGGACAGGGAGTGATGACTATAGCTCCACCAGAGACGAAATAAGATACACCAAATATGAGCCTTGTATGATAATGGAATAATGACGACTATTTCGTAACAATATTCAAATCTAGTCCCGAATGTTCTGACATATAAGTGATTGTAAACATGTTTTTCTCCTACTCTTGCGTTGCCCAGCCATCTAAAATGTGTCACATAGCATTAATCAATAGTAAGTCATTCAAGAAATAAGGCAATCATCGTATGAAAAAATTCTCATTTTGCTATGTTACGGTGAACATGGGTACACATATTGAGAGAGGTTTTAAGTCCAAACACTGGTTCTTTAATATTTATGATTTGATCAATGGTTTTAAAGGTACTCAATCCGATCAGATGCTCCTAAATTACTATTTCTTTGGCTTCGGGGGTAAACAACATTTGATCATCAAAGCTCAGAGTGATCAGATATCGATTTTTGAAGTTTGTTATTTCTCGAGATTTGTAATAATACTAGTATGTGGCCCAGAAACACGTGGTCAAAAATTGCGGATGAAGATGGATAACTCTAAAATTAAGTGGTAATATGGTCAAATTTCATGATACTTTAGTGATATTACGGCCATATTTTGTTGAACAAAATGTTGATAAATAACAAGTTTTGGGAAATTTGATACCATAGTTGACAGTGGTTAGCATTATTTTGTTGCAATAAATCGATTCTGATAACTAAAGCGTATATTTTAAAGAAATGCTGTTGTTGTATCTTGATGGTATGGGGACAGTCTGATTGGATTGAGTACCTTTAATAAAGTTCTATCAGACAATCCAAATAAGATCAGTATGGCATACTTTTAATACCTACTTCAGGAAAGTGTTCAGTGTTAAACTGTTAATAATCACTTTAAGATTACTTACCCCTTTTCACCCTTCCTGATAGATTTTTGAGCAACCTTCACTCCAAGCTTCACCTTTTTTTCTTTGATAGCTGAAAAGAAATTCCAAACTTCAGGTAAATCAATGATAATCAATCCTCGCCTTTTCAAATTTTGTAAATAGAATGGGCCTGAATAAAGCCCAATTTTTTCCTTCACCTTCACGATGACTCAATAAACAGCGTTCCTTGTCAAGTGTATTCCTAATATGGCATGAATAAAGAGCGTTTAATAAACCAGAAATTGCTGACTTTGACAGGTATATAATATAACAAGAGCATCGCTAGGGCGTGGCAAAATACGCCCTTTAGCCATTTCGAATTGTACTATCGCAAAATAAGATAATACTTTGAGCTTACATTTGAAGAAAATCTGATATACCCCTAATTTCAATGCCAAAATGTGGTCAAATTCTAAGTCGAAAAAATGGCCATAACTCATGTAAAAATAATTAGACAGAACCTATATTCAAACTTGGTCTGTAGTTTTAGATGGGAAATACACATACCAGCTTTGGTTCAGCTCAAATAATCAAAACTGGAGTTATCGGTCGGAAACCAAAATGTTATGAAATTGGTCAAATTCTAAGTCGAAAAAGGGCTGTAACTCATGTAAAAATAATTGGACGGAACCCATATTCGAACTTGGCCTGTATCTTTAGCTGGGAAATACACATACCAACTTTGGTTCAGATCAAATAATCCAAACTGGAGTTATCGGTCGGAAACCAAAAATGTTAAATGACAGTCAAATTCTAAGTCGAAAAAGGGCCGTAACTCATGTAAAAATAATTGGACGGAACCCATATTCGAACTTGGCCTGTATCTTTAGCTGGGAAATACACATACCAACTTTGGTTCAGATCAAATAATCCAAACTGGAGTTATCGGTCGGAAACCAAAAATGTTAAATGACGGTCAAATTCTAAGTCGAAAAAGGGCCGTAACTCATGTAAAAATATTTGGACGGAACCTATATTCGAACTTAGCCTGTATCTTTAGCTGGGAAATACACATACCAACTTTGGTTCAGATCAAATAATCCAAACTGGAGTTATCGATCGGAAACCGAAAATGTTAACGGACGGACGGACAGACAGACGGACGGACGGACAGACGGACAGACTGATAACATAATACGACCTTTTTTCAAAAAGGGCGTATAAAAAGCATGTATATCAAAAGTTTGTGTACATGTATTTATATATGTTATCCCTCCTTCGAAAAGTGTTATATATAATTGGATGTTCAAACCAACCACGGCCAATGTTTATATCGACGTTAGTGTCGCTTTTATAATGCTATCGTATTATGCGTAATTGACACAAAGAGGTTGATAATATATGCACAAAGCCATATATACATAGTTAGATAAGCTGGCAAACAGAAACAGCATGTGACAAGTTGGTTAGTTATCCAAAATGGATATCACTTTGTTTTGATTACATATTGGTTATTGCGCACATGTACCAAAAGCAGCCTATAAATATCAGAATAGCTAGTAGTGTTGAAATGACTAGCGTATTTCATAGTCGACACCTACTATATATAGAACGATAAAAATCCCACACAGGATTATCAAAGTATGTTCTTGGACATTGAGGATTTGCCCATTTCAACGTGTTGGAATGTCGTAAATATATCATTATATTTATTGATGTAATGATGTTGACAGCCTAATGACAGGTAAGTATCATATCATATAATATTGGGGTAAACTTCAGCGTTGGAGTAATGTTCCGCGAATTCCCGACAAAGTGACAGTCATAAATACTATTGAGAGCAGGAGTCCATTTAACTAAAAAAAATTGGATAGCATTTTGCAATACTGGGTAGATTATGTATAGCATTTCCTACCAATACATGTTTTTTAATTGTCAGTTGATTAGCAGAAATTGGAAATTGCATCGAGCCCTGATAGAGACTTTGATATGCCGGTAGCTGGATGCAGCAAGCTTTCTAACTCCTGGCATGCATGCGAAGTCTATTTTGCGCTTGACGATATCACAATTGTGCCTGTATATTACACGGTTATATGTGTTATAGGTATAACATTTTACGTAACATTCAGTGAGCTATATACCTTGTAACCCGTTGGTCTGCTTTATAGGGTGTGTGGGTTATATGGCAATGAGTCAATGACTTGATTAGAAATATGACTGATATATTATACTTATTCCAGCACAATATAAACCACATATATATCAACGCCCAGTCAGCAGTGAGTGAACACATGGTCACGTAAAAATTTGTTTGATCATGTATCAGTCATGTGTCGTCAACAATTATAACCATTCTACAGCCCTCATAATTGGTTATGGCAATCAGCAATGCCAAAGTCATTTGCTGAAGCAAACTGGTCCACAGCAAAGGGTTACCGAAGCCAAACAATCTGAATTAAGAGTGCTGTTTCTATTGACACGTCGGACGTAGAACTTGGCCATCGATCAAAGGCATGCACTTTCAATATGTGAACATGTACAGTAACTCTGCTGATGCGCCATAGCTTAACAATTGGATTGTGATGAGTCATCAGAAGTGTCCTGCTATCCCCCGCATGACGACTATAAATATCTAGAGCAGCAACATGTTTTTTTATAATACTGCAACCGCGTCCAGGTGGTCATATTTGGGGTCCATCACAATCGCAATCACCTGTGCTTTATACAATACGGAAGAATATTGCATGAAGCAATGATTGTTATAGAGGTACCACAATTATTGATTTTTATAATCGGTCGTCAATAATCGATTAATCTTACCGAATACCATCAGTGGAGTATTCCGTAATATGGCCTATTGGCTGGGGTGCTGGTTAACTGCACTGTCGCTGGTTGACCTTGAGGCATCGGCTGATGTCATTTTTACGTTAATAAAGTGCATGATAAATCACTGTTAATGACTAATGAACACAATGTATTCAATACCAGCACAATTCTCGGCAATGTTATGGTTATAATATTTGTGAGTTCATTAGAACGAACGTAGCCATTAATTTCAGTGTTATGACTAGCCAAACAATGGCAAACATACAAACAATATCAAAGTAGGAATGCACGACGGATGGCCGACGGTACCTAAAAAAAAAGTTAACTATAAGTTTCATCAAACTTCGAGAGTGTGGATAACAATCACAAAGGTGTGCCCCAGTCCTTCGATTTTGAGGCGCGCAATTGCGCTTGCGCGCCTTGGCGCACGCGGATCTAAAAACCAGCGAGTTATTAAATGCGCACGCCGAAAAATTTAAATGCGCGCGTCGGAATTTGCAGCCAGTGAACGAGATTTTAACAAACAGCACATCAATGGTTAAACGCCGACAAGACAATTCACCGTGTGTCTTTCTCAGTAGCGATGACGTTGATTACGAACATAATAACAAAGATCAAAGCTGCCGCCGGCGTCATTCTCACTCAATGATTGGGGTACACCTCGTCACAACTACTGCACGTGCGAGTTCCCGCAAAAAACAGTGTCAATTCTTTGGCAGCCTCGTTTCAGTTGATGTTTCGGCATGCGGGATTCGCCGATTCATTTGAATATTATTGCTATAGATTAGGTTTTAAGTTTAACTATACTTCGAAGCTATGCTTAGAAGCCAGTATCTTTCGACTCGGAGAAAAACGAAAAATGGACATTGGAGCCTCCTCAAATACCGACTCTATCAAAACGAAAGAGAGCCCCGGTTGATTCGTCGGATTCCGGTGAATCTGATTGCGGTAACGATTCCACTTCCGAGTTTGAAGTTTTAAGCGACTGCGAGTCTGGTGAGCATGCGCTCTCAGACGCGGAAGTGGACTCATTACCGTGATTAGATTCACCTGGATTGCCAGATAATCGGATTATTGTGGACTAGATATTGTACTACAATATAAACATATGTTTTTATTTCTGTTTTCACTTTAAGTTGCCAAAGGCACACTTGGAATTACACGTGTGTATCATTATAATTGTGTTTGTCTTTATTCAGTAATCATTTCATCCATGTTAATTTGAATTGTGCTCCCGCAAAAAAGGCGCGCGCAAATTCCAAAAGCTCCGAGCGATATATCGCGCACCTACGTTTTCCAAATTCGAAGGACTGGTGCCCCCACCCGCAAATTGCATGACTCAGAACAAGTTAAGTATTTGATAATATTGAGCTTCATCAGCATTCACTGCATGATACGCGATAGCCTGTACCGGTACTAGTAACATCTAAGTATATTTATGCAAACAAAGTATACTCGCAAATGACGTCGCGGAGAACATCGCTGATTAAAATGCCGTAGGTTCCCTGGTTTCCAGAGAATGTCAACTCCCCATTGGTTCAATCAGATGAGATTCAAGGGCAAGTGCATTCAGTTCATTGAACACGGTGACAGTCGGCATATTTCAAAGATGTAGTGCCGCATTTCAATTATAAATATACAATGACGTCTCCATAAGTTTAAAGCTGCAGTGCCGCAAATTTGTAGAATATACAACGTCCCGAAGAGTAACCATGTCGCATCATCAAATGAACTGCCAACTATTTGCAACATATTAAAAGTTAGTATATATAGTACTCATGTTGTCGGAATCTCGTTTGATATGCGATCAAAGGTTGTTAACCCATCGGTTGTAGATTAAACTGTCTAAAACAAACACGGTATTCAATAATACCCAGCATTTTCCAATGTCAAAATAAATAATGCAGATTAATCAACGATGGAAATGGTAATCGATTATAGGCTTTATCAACGGTTCATCGATTATACGATTAATCGTGGCACCCCTATCATTGTTACCAATTAAATTTTACTAGTATCTATAGACCTACCTTTCTGAGAAATATGGCAATTAGTCGACTACTAGTAAGAGATTGCTAATCGATTATCACATAAATTCTAGATGACTAATCATTTTGACACTAATAGCTAGCACTTAAACTATTTAAAGTTGATCATAAACACTACTTGTGTTGAAGCACAGTTACTGGACATATTAAATGTCCCAAAAAAAAAGGTTTTAATCAAATTTATAAACCGGTATCCTAATATGATTCTATATTATTAGGATACTGATTTACAAATTCGATTAAAACCTTATTTTTGGGACTTTATGTCCAGTAACTGTCACTTACTGTGGATAGTGTGGTCACATTTACTGGACATAAAGTCCCAAAATAAGGGTTTAATAGAGTTTATAAATCGGTATCCTAATATAATATTATATATATATAATATTAATATATAATATTAAGATACCGAATTATAAACTTGATTAAACCCTTATTTTGGAACTTTATGTCCAGTAACTGTGCTCTGGTTGAAGTTTACGCAGTAGGATCAGGGTCGATTCGGTCCAGGGCTGATTCGGCCCATGGTTTGGACCGAATCGTCTCACCTAAAAAAAAATTTATCAGTAGGATATTTGGATGTTTATATATATTTTTCTTTCGTATGTTATTTTATTATTATAATAAAGCATTTAATATTTTTGATTGAAGTGTATAAAAGGGTATCATTGCTCTAGTTTATTATATATATCTTTATCTTATGATTTGATTTAATATTCTTACCTGTGATTTGTCTGTGAGAAAGTTTATAATAAAATTGTACATATAATATGTTTCTACATAGATAGGTACATGTATCTACCTTTTTTACACTCAGAATGGCTTCTGACATGTTTGTTTGAACAAGATCAAATGGTGATTGATCTGAGTTGAGTTGAGAATCACTTGGTTGGTGAGTTGTTTGTTTAAGTGAGGCTTGTTCATGCCATCACAACATGTTTGTTTAAGTGAGGCTTGTTCATGCCTATCACAACATTATTTCCATCATATTTAAGGGTAGCGTGTAAGCCCCAACACCATATCCCATTAGTTCTTCAAATTGATTAACAATGAGCCGAAGATACAGTTTACAAAGACCGTAGACGGTACCTACAAAGACGGTACCATCAAAACAACAGAATTTCTGAAGGATGTCAACACAATTTACAAGAACGGCCAATCAAAGAACTAAAGAAGACCAACAGAAGAAAGAAGAAGAAAAGAAGACCAACGTACGCCATGTTTTTAATTTTAATAAATAAATAATGTATTGACTGATTCTTCCATGTTTTATCTTGTTTTTAATCAATAAATAATCAGATGTTTTATCATGTAAAATGTATATATTGACTGATTCTTCCATGTTATAACTTGTTTTTAAATCAATAAATATTCGAATGTAAAATGTATATATTCATGTCATTTTTGAATTTGTTGATGTTTGTTAATTGCTATGTATACAGTAATGCTCTAAGTAATCTCGGGGAGAGCTTTCCGATGAATGGCAACAAGCCATATTTCTGACTAAATCCTGAAAAGTTACCCATAATTCTGCTGTACTAGTAGTTAAAGAGTCGATTACTTAGAGCATTACTGTATATTCATTAATATTGTTGCCAAAACATTACACATATAATCTCCATTGTCATAAAAAGACCGGTCCCAAATTAAAGGCAATTAAAATAAAATGTCGTCCATTTAACACCCACGCTACCTACTAGTAATTACCCGAATTGAATAGGGGCCGAATCAGTCCGGCCGAAAAAGCCCTGGACCAAAAAGTCCAAGCCCGAATCGACCCGCTCCCACGCAGTATTACGTTTATTTTGAACTAGCACTTAGTGAACGTTCAGACGACCACGATACAATCGTAAGTGGAAAGATTTCCGTCGTAGGAAGTAACCGGTAGTTGGACTGCGCATGCTCACGTCAAAATTGTAGGTAAAAAAATATCAAGCACTGTTTGATTTTAGATGCGAAATCGTGGCGTATCATAATGTACAACGAGATCGCAATCATCTGAACAAACTATCCACGATCTCGTCGGGCCCGATTCCTCCACTTACGATTGAATCGTGGTCGTCTGAACGTTCACTTAACATAAGATTTTGTGGTCATTTTCCGAAGCTTTTTTTTGTAAATTAACTTTTGTGGATACAACTGCTGATTTGAATGACTTGTGATTTACAATTGACAATATTTTATTGCAATCGCGTAATTTCGACGACATGATGATGATGATTTATTATAGCACACACCTTTCTTGCATGTTTTTAGAAGCCTTTTGGTCAGTTTTCTTGGTGCCAATGGCTGGGAGATTGGGCTAAGGTATTTAGTTTTCTCTAACCACACTTCTTTCTTGTCACCATCGTCCTCACCACCTTCGGATTGTCTTTTATCTTTCTTAGATTTACCCATACTTTTTCAGCGTTGTGTTTTCGATCACCACGTGTTGTGACAACGCAAGGTGGACTTTCTTCCCTGGTGAAGATCCCCCGATGATTCCCGAGGCCATTCGGTATGTTTCGGAAATACACAATAATAAAAAAAATTGCCGCTGCAGTTTTGAAATTGTTTTAACATTTCCTCGACACGTGTTTCACATTAAAGGAGATTGCACAGTACAATACATTAATAACTATAATGCTCAATCCGATCAACCATCACAGAGAAAACGGAGTAATAGAGACTGATAGTGATAGTGATTGAAATTATAAACAAAAATACAAAAAAAATTCTTTTACCATGCAATTATATTTTATTCATGCGCCCCCTAATAATCCTCAGTTCATTGAGGGTATGGGGTATACTGTAGATAGAAATTGAAATTCGCAATGTGGGCGCTTCAAAACAACATTTATGAATGAACTGTGACGTCACATGGAATCGCGTGCAAACATTCCAACGTATATTCATGCGCACTATAACAAAATATTTCCTAGTTTGTATCATTATTTGAATGCCCCCCCCATGGTAGATAATACGATAAAACATTTCAGAAAGTAACTACTATATATGTTGAGTATTTTAGTATATAAAAAACACAGGTGTTGGAGATTTTGTCCATACAAATTCAATTTTTGTTAGACATAAGTATGCGCGTGCCGTTGCAGGTTATGAGAATTTAGCAAATCGAGTTAATCGTGTGATACAAACAAACTTGCAGGTTGGGACAATTTACTCAAGAAAACTAATCCAATAATTTTGGCTTTAAAAAAAACCTCTTACATTACAATGACATGGATTCGGTCACACGAATGGTAGATAACGTGTTATATGCACAGTGTGCTTGTACCAAGAATCTCCGTCGCAGTTTCGGTAGTGATGTTCGGGAATCTTCGGGGGATCTTCACACCGAGTGATGATCGGGAATCTTCGGGGGATCTTCACCAGGGAAGAAAGACCAAAATGCCGTGTTGTGTTGTTTATGTACCGGTGTTAGCATATTACATAAATATTGCCCGGACATATATTTTGTTGCAAGCGGAAATTTTAACTCTAAACTCTTTTAATTTAAATGTGTAATTAATTACGAGGAATGATATATATTTCCATATTATCCATATAGGACCATTTTTTTTATAGTTTATTCACAATGATATTTTGTTGAAAATTGAAATAAATATCTCAGCACTTTCCACACGTCTAAATTAATGCGCACCGGGTGTCACGTGAATCCTCATACGGGACATGCGCAAACGCCACTGCAATAATTTGGAAAATGGCTTTTCCTGCGATGAATGTGAATGGGTTTTCCGAGAATAATGACACTAATTCGGTAAAACTTTGTCTTTAAATGTATCAGTTACAGTTAGATTTATTGGAAATGTGATATGTCGTTTGTTTTATGGCATTATTTTCATCATTTCATTACCGTCCTACAACATACCTCGAAAACAAGTGACTTCCCACTGCCAATCCGGGTGAATCCCACTCCAAGATTGCAAGTTTACTTCAGTGAACGTTCAGACGACAACGAGTCAGTCGTAAGTGGAAAGATTTCCGTCATAGGAAGTAACCGCTATTGGACTGTGCATGCTCATGTCAACATCGCAATTCAAAAATAATATCAAGCACTGACCCCTGTTTGATTTTATTATTTATATGCGAAATCGTGGTGTATCCTTAGCTACCTCCACGTCCGATGTAATCGCAGTCATGTGTACATAAAAATCATAGCTTGAAAGATTGTAGGGTAGTCAATCACAAGCTTACGAACAACCACGATATCATATATGACGACATCGCAATCGATTGAACACGATTTTGTTAGGCCCGATTCCTCCACTTATGATTAAATCGTGGTCGTCTGAACGTTCACTCATTGTTGGCAATAGGTTGGGTTGGCTCCACAACAAAAGTCGGGCGGTTGGGCCAATGGATCTGCACCAACCTTTTGCAATATACCGTACATGTCCACAGTAGATTCACTTTGTATGTGTTTGTTCATTATTTATTATTTCATGCAATATTATATGATGATGGTCACTAGAATGTGTGGGGTCGGCAACACCATAATCTTTGAACATGACAACATGCCTTTTGAGTTTGAGACCTATAACGTTCAGACTAACAAGTGCGAGCATGGCTTCAACCAAACTAGAGCAATCCCCCCATATAAATCTTAGTTGTAAACCAGAAGAACAATTTTGCGTCCTCATTATTATGAGCGCTTTCTTCCAAACTTGAAAATAGGAACCCAGGCAATATTGCTCCTGCTAATAAAAAGTGTTTATCTAGTATGTGATGATTGTGATCGTTGTTAAATGAGCTGGCTGCAAAAAAGTTTGGTTCAATTTATACTATTTTCACTCACTCAGTAGCATTTAGACTTGAGAAAATGGCACAGATAATAAAGAACAATAGAACCTTCAGTACATGTTTGCATCTGCTGAACCACAGAACTCTTTGTGGATAAGAAATCCTTTATGGCAATGACTACCAAAGACGGTGCTCACTTCACGAAAATCTTTTTTCATAAATGAAAGCTAAATAGTGTAAACTTACTTTTACCTATACCTTTTAATCTCAGCTTTCACTCACACCAAAGTTGTTGGTTTATATCGAAAAATGTTCCCATGCGATGGGAAACACATGTAACATTTAACGTGTTTTTTTGTGTGACCGATATGGATTCGTTGTTAAAAAAATCTCAAATTGAGAACGATTGGATTTCCTACCAAATATAGCTCTCGTTCTTGGAAACAATGGCGATACCAATGATGGGATTGTAAATGACATTTGTCTTATGACAGCATTTCTGCTCAGTGCTTTCATGTTGCATAGACAAAGTTTTTTTTATTAGAGTCGGGTATTTTGACAAGGTTGGCTGCATTCTTGTGGAAAGAATATGTTTCATTGCAATCGGGGCCAAGGAACTCCTGTAAATATACGCAGTGTGCAGCAGCTATGAAAAAATTAAAGCGGTGTACGGTAGTGCTGGGCGGTTTCCCGATTAATCAACAATACCCGGTTAAAATTTCAATATCGTCAATAATATCGTCTAAACTAAAATAATCATAATAATGATAATATCGTCGGCAATCAGTGGGTGCCAGCCAATCATAAGCGTGTACAAACAAATAATTTAACTCAAGCCTAAATCAAGTTATTTAAGTTTTAAAATCCCAGCCTAACATCCAGGCGTGCAATCAAAACACAGAATAGAAAACATGGTCAGATTGGGAGGGAGGCTTCATTAGCATTGTGCTTGAATTAAGTATGGTCCACATTTTGTGTGTTGATTGAGAATTGGAGAAGACAGTTTATTCAGTACAGCGTAGTACTATGATTACGCAACCCTGAGAAATGAATGTCAGTTATGCCACGCCTCTTCCTTCAGCACAAAGATGCACATGCACCATCAATCACAATAATCAATGGGCGAAGATACGCCCTCTTCTCATCTAGAAGAAACCACTCACTGCGATTGGTTAAAACCAATTGTATAGAATTAGAGCTTCAAACCGCCCAAAAATACATGGTGTCCTGCTTGCTTGGCCGAATTCCAAAGATTTGTGTACTACGTGTGTTTGGACTTCGCTAAAAGACTGAACCTCATTGTCAAATTTGTCTTACAGGTTAACCACATTTCCATTTGTCAAGCGACAATAACATATTTATACCCCCACTTTCGAAGAAAATGGGGGGTATACTGGATTGACTGCGTCCGTCAGTCACGCTTTCTCCCATGTTTGTCCGTCCGACCTCATAACTCGAACAACTATGAACCGATTTCAATAATTTTTTGTATGCAATCTCCTTAGGACTGCCTCTCAGCATGATGCTAAATGTGGTTCGGTCCGACTTTTTTTTTAAAGTTTCGCCTCATTTTCGACTTATTTTGACTTAGAAAATTCTGTCCGACTTAATAACTTTAACAAATATGAACCGATTTCAATAATTTTTGGTATCCATGCTGCTCACAATACCCTCTCTACATGATGTGGCTAGGGATTGGCTCAGACTGTTTTTCGTAATATTACACTTCATTTTCGACTTATTTTGATTTAGAAAATTCTGTCCGACTTACTCTAGTGATCCGAATAACCGTACCCGTACGATTGTTAATTTTGGAGAAAAAATCCACCCCCTACGATTCTTATTCAAGCCCCTACGATTATTTAATTTTGATCACCCATACTCCATGAATGATCGCATTATTCGTAGTTTTTAATCAAATGGCATGCATGAAACGGAATACGTTCAAAGAATTCGCGCAACCGTCTGGCATCGCAATATAATCAATGATTTGATCCATGGGAAGTAACTCCATCCTCGCACGTGTCGCTATTTTGCAATTCGTGCGACCCTATTGCAATAGACAGACCCCCCTCTGCGGGTATTGTTTATCGTTCAGTGAGGCGAACAAAGGTGACAACGCGTTATGTCTGTGTTTTTTTTTTACAATTGACGCGTTATTAACTAAGAAGTTAATCAACGTCTGGGGCTCACGTTTGAAAGTTTCTTTAATTAGAACACAATTGAGTAGTTGGTGGACCGATTCCGACCAAAGAAAATTAATAGCATGAAAGTAAACCTTCTGCGTACCTCCGTCAAATAACTTGTGGTGTACGGGTCACGCGAGTTGTCAATGTCACATGACTACAGACGAAACTTATACAACTGGGTGTTATGTTCTGATAAGAAAGGGACACCATACCCTTCCCGCATGTGTTACCGCTCAGGATCCCCTGAGTGTTAGATTTTTCGAGCCTTGTGCTGGAACTGAAAATTCGTATAAAAGTGTTGACGCAGTGTTCTCCGTTCAAATCAATGACATTGAAAAGGTTCTGCAAGAACCAGACGTTGTCCGTGCTGGGTCGAGGAGTGTTTATTATAAGTTTTTGTTTGATAATTAAATCAGTGTTCTTCAATGATCTCCTTTTTCATTGACATTTCCACCCCCTACTATTATTCCGACCCCTACTATTATTAAAATTTGGCAAATTTTCCACCCCCTACTATTATTCCGACCCCTACTATTATTCGGATCACTAGAGTAATAACTTTAACAATTTTTACTAAATCACCGGTATAAACCAGAATTTGTAAAGTCACCGGAACTAAATTGTCCGAATAGCGGAATTTAACCTGTGAATTTAATTTTTCATTCCGAGGGTGTCACTGGTTGAGTGGTTACTGGTCACTGGTTTAAAGTGTATGTTATTCCCGACATCAACTTGTCAAATTTAATGCCAATGATGTGATTCTATCAAACAGTGAGAAATGGTTTTCAGTCTCTAGTATGTGTTTTAAAAAAAAACACGATTATATCGTTAACCGCAGTTTTAATTTAAAAAATCGCAGTTTTTATTTTTGTAAATATCATCCAGCCCTAGTGTACAGCGGTCGTGGTAATTAACTTTTTGAAGCAGTTAACAAAATTATAACAACGGTAAGGTTATAGGCCGATGTCGTGTGTCAACTGCTAGCATTTGCAGTGATTCAGCTTGACCGCGGTCTAGTGGCAGTATGACTACACTCATAACTGGCCTACAACCTTGCTAAAGGGGTCATTTAATTAGAGCTGTATTTTGCCTACCTGGTTTTATACGCCCTTCTGAAAAAAGGTCATATTATGTTATCCGTCTGTCCATCCGTAAACATTTTTGGTTTCCGATCGATTTATACGCCCTTTTGAAAAAAGGTCGTATTATGTTATCAGTCTGTCCGTCTGTCTGTCATATCGTTAACATTTTTGTTTCCGATCGATAACTCCAGTTTGGATTATTTGATCTGAACCAAAGTTGGTATGTGTAGTTCCCAGCTAAAGATACAGGCCAAGTTCGAATATGGGTTCCGTCCAATTATTTTTACATGAGTTACGGCCCTTTTTCGACTTAGAATTTGACTGTCTGTTAACATTTTTGGTTTCCGACCGATAACTCCAGTTTTGATTATTTGATCTGAACCAAAGCTGGTATGTGTATTTCCCAGCTAAAACTACATGCCAATTTTGAATATAGGTTCTGTCTATTATTTTCACATTTTTCGACATATATCTCAGCCATAAGTTATATCTTTGTGCCATTTGCCAGTTATGTTCAACAGTAGTGTCAATTTGTTACTTACTCACTTTATATTTTTGCAGTCGATGGATGAACCATGGATGATGGCTATGAAACTAGAAACTGGTATGTGGGACTTTTTGACTTTTACCATTCCCTATTGACCCAACTTCTTCAATGTACAGTGTACACTTGTACGTTCCTACCTTGTACTTGAATTTACATCTGGGGAAATTTGAGTACAAGTAGTTAAATTGTTCTGACAGATTCAAAGTTCACATGGGACTAAATGACCAAGTCAGAAGATTATGTATTAATAACAGATCTTTGAGTGACAATAGCATTAAAATGCTATGTTTTTGGTGTGCTAATTAAAACTTCTTTCGGTGCCTGTTAATTATGTGCTTAAATGTGTTGCAATCACCTTGATAGTGTGTCCCCATTTGATGCAGCATTGTGACTTCACATATATATTGTACTAGTACGGTTGTACAATTAACGGTATACATTTTCTTGATAAAGGATCACCATAGAGCATATATATCGAGGTTATTGTCTCTTCTTATCTATTGATATATAATGCTCTTTCCTAGCTATTTGTCCCCGCATGAACTTTGTATGGGTCAGAACCATTTTAATGGAAGGTATCGCAGCTCATCCTGGAAATTAGAAATTCCCTAATTATGCTGGATCTTGTCCAACTTTA
Organism: Siphonodentalium dalli; assembly: GCA_032622095.1. Lineage (NCBI taxonomy): Eukaryota > Metazoa > Mollusca > Scaphopoda > Gadilida > Siphonodentaliidae > Siphonodentalium > Siphonodentalium dalli. The sequence continues at coordinate 201,061,080 of CP136062.1, forward strand.
TTGAGAATATAAAATTAAATTTGAAGCTTCAGGTGAACAACTTGCATTTTCACAAGTTATCTTCATCTTGTGAGGAGATTACTTTTAAATGGACAATTTTCTGCATTATGTCTACTGTGTGAAGCTCATTTAGCCTTGTTGCCTGCAGCTGTATGTTATAGCTCTATAGTTTATTATGATTTGTACCTTTACGATATGTGATATTATTTGTTGACAGGTGCTACTATTGACTGATTTGCTTTTCTTTCATTTTATATTTCAGATCAGTAGTTTGTGGTGTAAACTGGATTTGCGCGTACCTATACTTTGAAATATTTCTCAGGTTTTTGGTGGTATTTTTCTTTGTAAAAGTTGTGTAATGTGGCGAATGTAATATTACATACATGTTGTACAACTTGTGTAAATGGCGATTCTACACAAAAACTATTGGAATCTGTGTTGAAGGGTGGTAGAGGCGAGGATAATAGCCTTCCTTAAAGCATCAGGCCGTGATGAAGACAGATATTATGTTACTAAAATTGGATTAGCAAAGCGACAAATGAAAGCCATTTCTGTTGAGGTTGAAGTGTGTCTGCCTCATGTACTCTTGGAATTCGAATAAAGAGTGGAAATTGTCTTAGAAGAAAATAAAAGTGAAAAAATCCTAGTAAAAACATTTTCAGATATCACATACTTTTTGTCTCATAATTTTATAAAAGTTATCATTAATCGACAGCAAGAGACATTTGAAAACACTGTAGAAAAAAAACATACTAGCACATATATTTGAGCAACTGGATCCGAGCTCGAAATTTCATCTGTTAGCAACTACTCTAATAGCCGTATGATTCTATGGGTCCAAATAATGAACCACAGATAATTACAAAATGAGTTAGAATTGTTCAAAATTAAATGATAAGAATATTATTCGATCCCAAGAGTATGGATAAATATTAAAGTATGAATAGAGTATAAATTAATTTCACCAAAGTATGACCAGAGCTCATTGAGTCATAAAATTAACTGAATAAATCATTTTATTTTAATCAGACTAGTCAAGACAATATCTAACTCAGGCTCTTCTCTGCTTTATGTATATTTCATATGGTGAGATCTTATCCGTGCAGTGCTGAAAGGAACCCAGCTGAAGAAGAACGGTTGTGACTAGGAGAAGAACACAATTCATGGGCTGAAGAATCTTCACATTTTCATCACCATGTAGCCCAGAAATGTCTTTCGTTTTGCCATTTGTAATTCATACTAGTACTTTACACCATATGTTCAGAATACTTTTATAGCTTGTGTCATAAAATACCTCAAAAGCATTCCTCTATTGTAATGCATTGTCGAAGAATTAAGTTAGAGTGTAGAAGATTGCTATTTTAACTGGCTTATCTGGAATACAAATGCAAACTAGATTACCGTATGTTTATAATGATGTTTTCAACAAATCTCTGGTGATATTAATAACAATTTAGGGAGTCAATGAAAATAGAGGAATAAGTAAGGGCGGATCCAGGATAGAGTTCCCTTGACCTGCATTCACCCTATTTTTGGATCGGTCATACCATTTTACGATGGACATCTGATTGTATCCATCATTGATTCCATATATAAAAATGGGTGCCACAAAATTGTGATCTGATCATTCCTGATTTAGAATTTTATGGATCCGCCACTGCCTTGAGAAGGATGCTACATATGGTTCTAATGCTGTGTTCTTTTCTCTGTTTACTATTTTTCATGTCGTTCCGATAACAGTGACATGGCAAGCAGGATGGTGTTCAAAAGGAACAAGCTCAGAGGATATCAGCATGAACTGTGTAATGAGGCTGTGTCAAAGGAATGACAGATGACTGTTCTCAACTCATTTGAAACTATAATTTTTTCTCCATTTTGAATGGCATGGGTACTTGTCGTGTGATCAATTTAACTTAAGTAAGGCCTGGTTAGGCCAAAAATATTATCTCTGTGTTCTCAAGAATCCTCCCAGTTACATGAGTGGTCATTCAATATTAACTCGTTTTATTTGGTAATAATTATAAAATTTCCAGCTCTCAATTGTTATCTTATTGGTGGGTCCCCTATTAATATATTACATGTATATTCATAAACAAAATATTAAAATTCATAAAAAATTATAAAAATAAATATTAGCAACAAGTTGCTATCCAGTTAGTTGGAGCATTGTTTTAACAACATTTATACCCAGTGTTTTATAAAATTTTGTCTTCAATTGTTAAATTATAGTGTAAATAAGACAGTTTGAAAATGTTGAAGTCAGAAAAGTAAAGCTGTGGTGGTACAGCATTAAAGATCCTGTTCCAGTGCATTCTCTTATATATGCGAGTCTCATAGGGAGCCTCGCATATATATGAGCATGCACTGGCTGTCAAGGTGAATATTTTGTTGGGCCAATTTATTCTCTTATATATGCAAGGCTCCCAATGGGAGACTGACATATACAAGAGAATGCATTGGCACAGGGTTTTCGCATAATTTCAGGAAGATCCAGTCATGGAAGGGTTAAAGGACCTCAACGCCTTCACAACGTGGATAGAAAGTTATTGAAATTTAGCTGATCAAATGACAACTTGTGCGAATAATACCATGTCAGCATACACTGTTTATCACCTGAAAACTTATCTGTATCTTGAGGTGTCTAAATTTTACTCATTACGATATTTGCCAGAACATTAATACAAGTGCTACCGATACATGTAATCTAACTAATGTTTTCTTTTTATTTAATACCAAAAATATAATATAAGGTGACTTGAGTGGCTCCATTGATGTTGCACATATTGGAAAGATGAAATATGCAACTCACCGCAACTCATCATGATCAATACTATCTGTATTTTAAAGTTATTCATTGCTAAAAAAAAAACGTAACTGGCTTCTCTGTTACAGTAATATTTGTAAACACTGGATTTAGGGATGCGGTCCCGACCACCTTGGACCAGTCTGCCTGGTTCTGCCACCGCCTTGGATCGGTCCAACCTCCCCTGGTCCAGTACTTTCATGTCCCTTGGGTAATGGGTATCAGACGAAATCGGAAAACGAATCATTGTGACTATCTTGTTTGCGGACATGATTGATTGATCAGTATTGTTCTGCTATTGTAGTTAACAAGTTGGCAGCTAGATGTGCTGCTTGAAGTGAACAATTTCCTCGTATAATGCATGATTGGACTTTAAATTGCACACATCACATGTAGGACTAGGCCCTTTATTTTGGAAATTGCCAACCTCAAAATCATCGCGTTAAATGGCCTGCACATTTCTTGATTTGAAATATACCTTGCCAGACTGCAGTATAGTATGGTAATACCAATATTAGTCTAATATACATTATAAGCACTAATTAGAAACATGCTTTGATGTCGATAACAGTTGTATATTGTGACAATTATATGTAGCTGGACAGTGTGCTACAGACATTATTATTGATGAACCTAATTTCAATGCTGTGGACTTGATTTTCAAGTGTTATGTTGCACTATTTGCTAAACTAAGCAATTTATTCATATAAAGGTGGACCAGACACTTTGGACTGGTCCAATCATGAGAACCAGACCATAGAGGACTGGACTGAACTGCCTTGTTAGTGAACCGGACCAATATAGGTCGTCCGATCCACATCCCTAAATGGCTTCAACATGCTGAATCTTGTCTGGTGGGTTATTCACAATGAAAATAAGAACAAATGCCTTCTATTTTTTCATTTTCTTGGTAATTTTGGTTTAACAAACTTTATAATTTTTCGTCCGTACCGACCACAATTGCCTTCCGTAGCTTTAAACCTACTTGTACCTTGTGCTTTACATTTCAGATAAGAGTGATTGGAAATGAACACAAAGGCAAGAGTGTTTCCATGGGAAAATCCAGCATTGTAACAATATTTCATAAATAAGGCAAACAAAATTAATGTTCTGTTTCTCAGACACCTCATCCTCATAATAATATGGCCCAATAAAAGAAAAGTTATAAATCATTATGCAGCTCGGTTTCACAATGCATTGTCTGCAATCTCTGTTCAATACTGGCCACTAATCTAGCTTGACTCATTATCACATATCAACTTGTATTTTATATTTTCCTTTGCTATTTCTGATAATATTAAAGTTAAATTTTTGGGTTGTTTAAACTATTTGTGCTTTGATTGTACAACAGACTGTTACATTGAAATTGTATTAAATCATTTTTCACACCCAACAATGTTTTTGATAATATGTGAGTAAACGCATAAAACCTTCCTGTAGGTATATGTCTGTCCATTTTGAAAAATGTGTCTGAGAAACATATTATAAGCTTTGTGTGGCCTTATTTGTACTTTTGTTTTGGTGCATATGGCAAAACAATTTCCTCATTCATATCATTGGATATTAACAATAACGTCAGTTGTTAGTTTCTGTTTACAGACCGCAGTAAGAACTCACTGACATTGAGATGATATTTGTTATTTGACAAAGAGGATGGCCAAAAACAAAACTTCTCATATTGCAGATCTTTGATTTTGAGAAGACCATTCACTTCTCCAGTTTCCATTAGCCCTGAAAACCAAATAATCAATGGAGAATACCTATAGTTTTTGTTTGAATACCGAAATATCTGGAAGCAAATATAAAAGTTTCACAAGCTGCGAGTGAAAATTTGATATTTCTTTCCAGACACGAATGAGATGTTTCAGATATTCAAACACAAAACTGTAGGTATTATTTTTATTATATGGAATTTATTAATGTTATGCAACATTTTTTACTTTTAATAGTACAACAATTTGAACAATACTCGGGGAGAATACTTCCTACTGATCATAAGTGCAGAATTACCTAGATAAATCAAGACTTGTGCAATGAAATGAAACACGGAATCAAAATTAACAAGTCTCTGTGTCATCACAGTCGAAATATATAAATCCCACGTGACGGGTCACAGCTGCATGGTACGTGATAAGTTATGGCTAGTCAATTAAAAATGCCGAATTGCTGACAACACTCGATTTATAGGCAAGCATATAATAAAAGAGTTTATGTGACAGAATTGAAATGCGGAATGCGTGAGAAGGATGAAAAATTTCATGGGAAACAGTTTTTGTCTGTCAGAGTTTCACTCACTCATTTTCTCTGAAAATATTTTTTGTGGAACAGTATTTTATTCCAAATTAACAGAACACAACAGACAAAGTACACATAACATGGATACATTTATAGATTCAGAACGAGGATTCACATACAAGCTACTTGTATGAGATCTTTTCCAAGAATTGATCGGCTTTGTTAGAGGTACTTTGCAGTTTGAAATTAGAATTATCTCAATTCAATATACAGTTATATTGGGATTGCCTGTCAAAATGATGGGTCGAAAGAGTTTCGCTGGTTTACTGATGCAAGCGGCATAACTCTATCTTATATTAATCATACAGATAATAGATTGCTATAGAGTTCTCTTAGTGCCCTCAGTGGCGCCCATGCTTTCGTATGCTAAAACACTCTAACCGCGGATGAAAATTTTGCCATCGCGACCCTTGGAAAATGTGCTATATCTCAGGTCGTCTTAGCCGATTAGCCTGAAAATTTCTGTGTTGTATTCTAAGATTTATCAGATCATATGTTCCAAATTTGGGCTACATTTGATGCATTGTTAAAAAGTTATAAACGCGCCATAAGTGTGCCCAAGTTACACACACACATGCACACACACAGACAGACAATGGGTTATATATATATATAGATGTTCGGCAAAAGTGTAAATGATAAAAATATTTTTTTTCAACGCGGTTGGTATCGTTGCCATTTCCTTTAACGGTAATCTGTTTAACCCTTTACCCAACAAACCGGCCAAAACCGGCCAAATAAAGCTTCAACAGCCTAAAATATCTTCGGTCTGTCTCAATAGAACCATACAAATATGGATATCATTGGAACCGGCTCCTTGACCACATTGTGATAGTTACAGTTAGCCCTGTGCCAATGCATTCTCTTATATATGCGAGTTGACCATAGGTCGCCTCGCATATATAAGAGAATGCATTGGCCTAAAACAAAACTTTTTTTAACACTTTTTACCATTTTTTCTTACATTCTTTAACAATTTTATAATTTTTAATGTGTTAAGCCAATGCATTCTCTTATATATGCGAGGCGACCTATGGTCGACTCGCATATATAAGAGAATGCATTGGCACAGGGCCGTTCTGTTGGGTAAAGGGTTAAGTGACCTATCGGCTTGTCGGTACATTTAAGATATTTTTGTTCTACATTCACCTTATCATCATGTTAACATCTGTTATAATATCATCTGAGATATATATTTTGTGATAAAATGACAATTATTTTGTATCGCAATGTCTATATTAAGATCCTGACACCTGTATTCTCAATACTTGTTGCAATCTGGTTTTGTGATCAGTTCAAAACTTCAAATAGATCAAGTTCATCCTGTATGCTAACTAGGCATCAGTTGAGATAAATGCTGGAAAAGATATTGCATCCCATGTGTCTCCTATAGGTGATGAGCTCAGTCACAGTGCTCGAATTATGTCCAGATCTGCAGTCAGGAAGTTCTCTTGCTAAACATAAAAAAATCATGCTTTAATTATCTGTTCTTTTAAAATGTCTACCATGTTGATAAATGTCTTAAAGGAGTTGTGTTTTATGAGCTCAATGATGTAAAATATGTTACTTTAGTCTTTTTCTCAGTCGCAGTAATTTGTTGAATGCAAACATACATTTTGAGGACTCTTGCCAACAGAATATTGAATGTAATCAATCAAATAACTATTTCTCATTCTAATAATAATATATATGAAGGCTGATTGTATTGAGGCATATTCTTTTGTTAATCATGTTTCACGATCCAAAAAAATGTATATGCTACACTTTAGAAAGAGATTCATCTATTCCAGCAAAGTGCGCTTCAGGAGTAGCCAGGACTTTATCTTTTCCAGTGTCTATCTTGACTGATTTCGTTAGAAAAGCTGTGGGAAACTTGGTCCATTTTTCTATGTGAATAAAGCCAAATTAATAAACTTACATTATTTTTAATCCTTTACCCAACAGAACGGCCCTGTGCCAATGCATTCTCTTATATATGTGAGGCGACCTATGGTCGACTCGCATATATAAGAGAATGCATTGGCACAGGGCATAACTGTAACTATCACAATGTGGTCAAGGAGCCGGTTCCAATGATATCCATATTTGTATGGTTCTATTGAGACAGACCGAAGATATTTTAGGCTGTTGAAGCTTTATTTGGCCGGTTTGTTGGGTAAAGGGTTAATAGCAAAAAAATTACAGATACGAGTTGAATTAATATTTTCCTTGAAGCTATCTATATTCCAATGATTCTCTTGATATGCAAGTTAATGATGGAATTCAATTTATCAGTATCAAATACTATCAAAATTTCTTTGAAATGTTGCCAAATTCCTGGTATATAAGCTAATACAACAAATGTGGTTGCTACATATGTTGACAAAGGTTGGACCAAATTGCAACTCATGTCCAAAGTATATTAATAAATTGTTTTCTTTTGGTTTCAGAGTTCTAAAGAAGAACCATTTATTGAATTTTCAAGCAGTTTATCTTCATATCAATACATGTACCTTTACATCATTCTTTATAAAATGTGTTTCGGATGATGACTGTTCAGATTGACACATGTCTAACATCAATATAACCATTTCTAGTTCACATGCTCAGATGTGGAAAGTTTGCATATGTTTGTACTCCTTTTAATAATAAGGTCAAAATAAAATTATGCATGTTTCCGGTAACCCCCGCCCGCTCCAAACTCAAAAAGCTGCAACCAAAACGATTTTTCGCGATTTTGACCTTTTTCTTCCCTGAAGATTCTTGGTTTTTTTTTTTGGTTTTTTTTTTTTTTATTACTACCAATTTTCACTTGATATGAGTTCAGTTTGCAAGCTAGTAAGATATCTTACAAAGTAAATTAAAATTGAAAACTGTCCAACCCAACCCAATTTATGTTGGACCCGTTGCAAGAAACATCTGTTTCAATTTTACCTTTCTAGAACAGTGAAATGTGGTATGTCATGCTGTGGCAAATCTTTAAAATTTCAAGTCGGCCAATAAAGCTTTCTGCGTGAAAATGATTTTCGAAACAAAGACACATTTTTGAAATTCCTTAATGTCCGACTGTCGACATATTCTACCTTTTGTCAGTTTTGACTAGTCACCTCTTGAAAGGATCCAACATTTAGAAATCTGTTCTTTCTGAAGATTCATAGATATTAATCTGAACAGGCTTCGTGAAACTTTAAAAAGATTGCTAATGTAAGTGCTTGATCAATGCACTCATGAATTCATTTTGTTTCCTATCATGATGTTGCACTGGTAATATACCCGTTACTGATATTCCTATGGAACATACTGATATCAAGAGGAGGTATGTTGCTGTACCAGTCTCTTGAATGTACATGATCATCATTTGGTTTCAGATCTTCGCACTCACAAATTTCTATTTTATGATATTGGCTATACAGAATATCAAAATTTATAGCTCCTATCTCGCGATCAATGAAATTTCTCAAAACTAATCCTCAAAATACTTGTTCATGGTATATGCTATAATTGGTTTTCATTCAGTTTAGCTCCAACTGATTTAATTGTGCGCTTTGAGTAATACATTTTGTCAACAAGGAGCTTCTGCGTTTGGTATCCTATGGATGTATATTGAGGCGATCATGATGGGTGTATGGGTATTAAAATTAATTTAAAACATCAATACGTTTCAAATTTTTGTACACTTAACACAACCAACTTGTGTGTGCTTCAATTTGGAGTGTGATGATACTTAGTAATTCTTATCAGAATACAGAGACTGCAATGAGCGCTTGCAGGTTGTATGTGACATGTACGAATTTGGTGGTTTAGTTCATACAAATTTTGTGGTTAACTGTTAGCATATGACTTGTTGGATCATTTCCTATCATAAGATTATAATTACCAGACTGGGTGTTTGTAATGAAGAATTAATTTCAGTCTTTGCAAAAACTTGAGATTTTACATCACAAATCTCTGTTGAATGGCAATTTAATTTAACCCTTTCATGATGGGAGCTGCACTGTTTCAGCATTAAATACCTGTGCAAGTACATTCTCTTATATATGTGAGTCTCGCATATATAAGAGAATGCACTGGCTTACAAGGTCAAGGTAAACATTGTTAGGCCAATGCAATCTCTTCTATATACATGTACATGGCTCTTTGGGAGATACACATAAATAAGAGAATGTATTGGCACAGGGTTTTCGCATAATTTCAGAAAGCTCCAGTCATGGAAGGGTTAACAGATACCATAGCTGACGAGTAAGGTTCCTCAGACATCACTGCTGCCAAATTCACAAGTGTTGCACACAGTCTGACAAGACCTTCAATATTTATTGATGGTTGGCATAATTCTGTTATCCCTTTACCCAACAAACCGGCCAAAAACGGCCAAATAAAGCTTCAACAGCCTAAAATATCTTCGGTCTGTCTCAATAGAACCATACACATATGGATATCATTGGAACCGGCTCCTTGACCACATTGTGATAGTTACAATTATGCCCTGTGCCAATGCATTCTCTTATATATGGGAGTCGACCAAAGGTCGCCTCGCATATATAAGAGAATGCATTGGCCTAAAAAAAATCTTTTTTTACCATTTTTTCTTACATTCTTTAACAATTTTATAATTTTTAATGTGTTAAGCCAATGCATTCTCTTATATATGCGAGGCGACCTATGGTCGACTCGCATATATAAGAGAATGCATTGGCACAGGGCCCTTCTGTTGGGTTCATTGATCAAGCACATTTTCTTGTTGAACTTTGCAGGAAGAAAGAATAGTGAGCAACAGGGAATATTCTTTCTCATGGAAAGGGTCATTGATATGTTCATAATATCTAACCATGTCCATTTATCTGTATTAAGCGATGTTCTACATTTTTACTTTTTTCTCTTTTCTCTGTGTATTTTATAAGATGCACCAGACAAAATCAGGGGTCCGTATCATCGGTCGATGCGTTTCAGCCAGCTCACACATGAATAACATTAACCCACAGCTTCAACTGATGCTCCTATCGTAGCGGTAATAATACCATTCCCTGTTGAAATATGATTGATTCTCTTCGCTGTACTTGAATGACTCTTGATATCTAGTCTTTAGTTTTATTTCCTTGAGGAATTAACTTGGTTTATACCTACGTAGAGTGTCAGCCCCTGCGTATACCCTCTTACACTATGATAAAGTGATATAATCTCCAAGCGTAAATTTTATTGCTCACACATTCACTGACACATTGCTTTATGTTTTGCAAAATACAGAATATTTCAAAACGTTCAATAAAAAAAATCTGTAGACAATACAAGCATTATGTTGACAATGCTCTTGGGATTAATTTGTTCAATTAACTCTTTCTATACTGAATGGATTCTCCAACTCAGTTATAAACATTTACACTGGAATGGTCCATTATTCATCTGGAGGGGTGTTCAGGAAAAATGTGCAGACAACAGATAATGAATGTGCAGAAGGATTATTTGTATTTTATTTATTGGAGGGAAATTTTCAGATAATAAAATCAACAAGTGACTTATTGTCATTTATTGAACTTATTATCTGAATATTTCCTACGGAACTACTCGTCGATGAGTATTTAGTAAAGAAAGGGTTAAATAAGATGCTAGTATTACCGACATCAGTTTTGGTATCGTGTAATCTGCAGTCTCCTGGGTATGCAATAAACAGGACAACATATTGGCATGAACTTTGTTAACTAGTTATTGCACTCGTTTGTCATTCAGCGAGGCACAAATCGTAGAATCACATCACTACAAACTCGTGCAATAATGTTAACCGGTTCACACTGTAGTACATATTTTATTACAAATCCATCAACAGTGTTGTATTATTAGTTCCAGCCTGTGTTGTAATTTTTTAGTTTGCTCCTCCTTACGCATGACGTAAAGGCGAAGTAACAAGAATTTCATAAATTTGTGATGTTTTTGACAAAATCATTGCAAATCTGGGAGAGGAGTGGTGGAATGTAACATGAACTATTTTGTATTCCTTGATGAACAAGTCCTGTTGCTATGTAATTTTTTAAATTAAGGAAATGTTCAGATAATAATTTCATCAATTGGCCTGTGGCTGTTTCTTCAACTTGTTATCTGAACATTTATTTACAGAACTACTTATCATTGAGTATGTAGAAATCAAAGGGTTGAAGCAGTTTTTTCCATCACCTTAGTTAGTCTCTTTGATTCTGGAAATGCAACACAGGTAAGGCCTAGAATGGGATGACACTGTGTAGATATTATAACTGAAAATGTTGAGCGTAAATTAGGGTGACAAAAACTAAGATTCTTAATTCCGTTCAGAATTATTTTCTTGGATAGAAAAAAGTCAGTCATTCAGGTACAGCTTATGTGTTGACACTCCAAGTCTTGATGAGTTTCTGGCTACCTCTGAACCAGGCAGATGTAGCTTCGTTATGGTGCCTGTTGAGATCTGATTTGCCATCATCGGTATTGGGTAATGGTCACATGTCTGTCACTTTTAAAATTAACAAATGTTGGATTAAATGTTCCTGTTAAATGTTTTTGAGGTGAAAATAGGTGTGAAACGATCAACAATTCTGGAAGTTGAATTCCATATTGGGCTATAGAAATTAAATTGAACATGGTAAATCTTTGGTTCCATCCCATTACTTTAAAAATGTCCTCCCCTATTTCATTAAAAAAAAATTGTTCTATATTTATTAATATTTTTCCTGACTACATCTTTGTCAATTTTAGTAGTCTTAATTAAGAAATACTGCAAAATAAATAATTTTGGAATTTGAGAGCTCGGGGAAAGGGTGATCAGGTTGGGGGAAAAGTTCCTGCCATATAGCTTTGGTTTATCCTGGAGAATAGGCTGGTATAGTGGTTAATGTCCTTGCTTGGAGTGAGCATTTAGGGTAGTGGCAATCAGATTGGTTCGCGTGTCAGTCTCATGCTTAATGAATATTCTGTGTCAGATCTTTAACATCAGTGCACACTGAGAGTGACAATTTGAAGACAGAATTCATACCAGATCTAGAAACTTCACACAAGTAATTTGACATTTGAGGTGATGCAAGATCCAGATCGTAGATAAGCTGTTTGTTTGTTAATATGTTAACACTTATATCAGGCCCATGCCACCCCCCCCCCCTTTCCAAAACCATGTCTTCTCTCAAACATCGTGAACATATACAATATTTTGATGCCTTTTAAATCAAATAAAACAAGGGATGTTTTTTGTGCTGGAAAAAGAATTTTCTCATGAGTAGAAAATATTATTTTCCATTTGCAGATTGCTGTGAGTGGAATAATGGTATTTTCATTCAAATAACATGGAGCTTCTTTATATTTGCATGCAGTCACATTGTTAATTATGTTCACTATAATTATATAATTAACTTTAATTTTTCTTAATTCTTTCCATTCAGAGAAGACACAAAGACTTTAAAAATAAGAACAGTGTTAAAAATCATCAAGGCGAAGATCATGGAGAAAATTCCAGAGCAGAAACAAATATAATTTTTGTTATCAGGATGGAGCAATTGCGTGATTTAAAAATATTTTTGGGCTATTACACTAAAAACATGTGTAATAAACCAATTCCAAGTGTCAATCCATCACAGTACTTTTATAGTGTGAAGTTTTTATCTTCAGTATGTTATTCTGTCTTCAATTTATATAGAACCCGCAGCTGAAACCTGTGCTAAGTTTCTCTTTTTGTTAAACAGATGAGGCGGCCAAAGTCTATCGAATGGCCGAGCAAACCGGGCAGCTCATTGAGGGTCCTGGTGCTCGGCGAGAGAAGAAACCATTCGTCCCACCAAAACTCACAACTAGTCAACAAGACCTCATACAGCGAGCCAAGAAATACGCCATGGAGCAGAGTATCAAGAGTGTGCTGGTGCGGCAAACTATTGCTCACCAACAACAGGTATAATAATAATAAATCCATCTATATAGAGCATTTTAATTCTAGTTTATTATTTGTGCTTTAAGACATATTATGGACTTGTTCGTGTGCGTGAAATTGTTAAGTTAGTACTCAGCACTATGCTGGGCTATGTAGCATTCTACTAACATCTCCAAATATTTCAAAGAAATCGACCATATCACTCCATAGAAAACATCGTCCGAACTATGCTCAATTGTAAATATTTACATCTCAATTCGGGACGCAACTATTAGTGATAAACTACCACAAATTATTTCACCACCGAGAGTCATTGCATTTAATTAACACATACGAATGATGTGTTGTCAATTTGGATTTATATTCGTAAAAAATATGAACCCTACCAGAGTGTTTCGCATCGCTTTAAAATGAGCTATCGGATTGGTTGAGAACCGTCACTTTTAATTTTGATGTTGAATACGCTCGTCAAATATGTTGTTAAGTTGTTTGGGTGTTGTTCAGAGTAACCCCATGGAATATGCCCAGAGATTGATGCACCACAAAAGGATAGTTTACCTATGGCTTATAATGGCGATAAAAACTGCTTTTCATTCAGTTTCTTTGGACTTTTTTGGTGAATTTAATTACAATGGAGCATGAAAACAACCCTGAGGCTCTGAGGTCCCCAGAGGGTGAATTTAGTGACGCTATCGCATAGCAGGCTAGCATCATCAAATTTACACTCTGGGGACCTCATTCTGCATGGCCTCATCTGCTATTGGAGACATAGGCTCAGATTGAAGTTCCCAAATGTTGGATATTGTGATGTACACCCATTGGGAACCTCGATTATGCCAATGTGTCGTCTGCCAAATATAATCTATGTGAAGAAGTTTCTATAGAAATTTGATAATAAAGCAACTTTCCAGAGAAGATGAGGCCTAAGAAGAATGAGGTCACCAGAGGGGAATTTAGTGATGCTAGCCCACTATGCAGGATAGGATCACTAAATTCACCCTCTGGGACCTCTTTCTGCAAATTACAGGCACACTAAACTCAGGCTTTCATGAAAACAGTTTGAGTTCATATACTGTTTTCATGAACGATTCCCTGAGTATCCAACTCAACAGAGTACATTATTCTCCTTATCATACCAGATCATACTGAATTTGTTTTCAATCTGATATTACTTGTTTAATTTATTAGGTACTGGTTTACTGGACAGCATGAGTAGTTCCAAGAAAATATGCTACCAAAATCCCATGTTCAACAGAAAATCGCCAGATTGCACAATCTGGTTTAATCCTTGAGTTTAATTTCAATTATAGACATGACTATATTGTGGTACGATAAACAAAACCATCTCGAGGAAAGGTGAACTAAAATGCCTAACTGAATAAAAGCATTAGAATAATTTGTAGCCACATTTGCCTCGAGAAGGTTCATTTTCCGTCTTTACCAACATTGTCTTACTGATTGCATGAACAAACTACATTCATATTTTTTTTTCAGCAAATGCAAAATTTCCAGAATACAGTACAAAGACAACAAGCTCTAGCATTAATGTGCAGGTCAGTCTGATATTCATATATGCACATGCCTGAGTTTAGGGTTTCTATGTGGGATAGTGTCACCAAATTCACCCTCTGGGGACCTCATTCTGCAAATGACAGGCATACTAAACTCAGGCTCATATATGCAATGACATGTAATACAGTCTAATTAAAATCAGACTCGGAGAGTCTAAATGATTTCACTATTATTCTTATTACTGTTGCTAAAATTAGTGTTGCTATCTGCAGGTAAACTCTGTTGTATGATGCCACATCGCACAATTAGTTTTACAATAGTTTTTGACATATATCCTTTTCGTTTTGTTTTTGCGAATAAAAAACAAGGTGTTAATAACTGGAAATTCTTGGAAATACGCTTTTTAGTGTTTAATCAGTTATTGTATTCTATAAATTTGTAAACACTGTGTAAATTTATTAAGCTATTTATAGCTATGTGGTGAGAAACTTGCAGAGAAACTTGCAGTCACTGTATAGGATTTCCTGATTGTCCAGTATTGTTGAAGTTGGATCGATAACCACAAAATTGTGATACACACAAAGGGAGGGTAGCATGATTCATGTATCTGAGAAAATAAGGTTTTCAGTTGCTTAACCCTTTTATGACTGGAGCTTCCTGAAATATTGTCCTTGTAAGCCAGTGCATTTATCTTATATATGCGAGGCTCCCTATGGGAGACTCACATATATAAGAGAATGCACTGTCACATGATCTTGAAAGGGTTAATGGGGGTTGGTTGTTTCTAAAAGCAGTGAAGTGCTTTCATTTTCCTCAGCAATTATAATATAACCGACATAATATGGCCCAGCGGCGGAAACAAACAAGCTATCTGCTAAGGATTGCCCTCATGATTGCCAATAAATAAAGATAATATTGACATATTCGCCGTCAGATATATAGACAGCCCTAATATTTCCCCTTACTTCACTATCGCAATCGAAGGTACGAAAACTGTGCAGTTTGACAAGCGGTGTACATGTATATTGGCCATGTTTAATTTCTGTTTATAATGGTTATTTGAAGTTTTATTGTCTATCATCCATTGCGGTACATAATTATACAGTCTTTAATTAGTCAGCAGAATAAGTGATTCAAGACTTTCTATGATAGGTTTTAAGATCACTTTATCTTTACGTTCCGACTATTTATGTTCCGTATTTTTATATGAATCGGATATGCAGTTCTGCGTGTTAAAAATTATTGTGCCAATATTAAAATCATATCAATATATATATATATCATTCTAGATAATCCTTATATAATGTATGGGTAGTACAATGTCATAATTTGTCATTCTTTAATCAGATTAAATTAGTTTTTATCAATTACAAAGTTATCCCTACATTTTCTGCACCTTGGAAGGTATAATAACCCATGCTTACTATGGGCAGAAAAAAATAAAAACAAAACACTCGCTCCTGCATTGATTTAAAAAAAAATTGCCTGAGAATCAAACATCTTTTTTTTGTTTGGCCTTACCATGCCAAATAATAGTGATTCTTTCCGCATGTTCCAAAAATTAATAAAAGTGACTTTATTACTATTCTAAAAGGAAAGCTCTAACTTTGATTCATTTCAGGATCTACGTTGGAAGTATCAACTTTGAAATCAAAGAAGACACAATAAAACAAGCATTCATTCCGTTCGGTCCCATCAAAAGTGTGAATCTGTCATGGGACCCAGTCACCAACAAACACAAAGGATTCGCCTTCATTGAATACGAGGTTCCTGAGGCTGCTCAACTCGCTCTGGAACAGATGAATGGTGTCATGATTGGCGGCAGAAATATCAAGGTAACATTCGGGTTCGGAATA
Organism: Siphonodentalium dalli; assembly: GCA_032622095.1. Lineage (NCBI taxonomy): Eukaryota > Metazoa > Mollusca > Scaphopoda > Gadilida > Siphonodentaliidae > Siphonodentalium > Siphonodentalium dalli. The sequence continues at coordinate 201,077,398 of CP136062.1, forward strand.
AAAAGTATTTGAACTCACCTTTCAGGGGTATTAGATTTCAATTTTAAAAATAAATCTATTGTATCCACCTTAATTTGTGTCGAGTGAGCAAAAAACTCCATTGTGTTCTGACTGAAAAGATATACACGCATGCACAGATGCCATGATGAGATTTCAAGAGGTCACCGTTAGCTGAGAATCATTTTTGAAATGAAATGATGATCACTAGAAACCAATTGGCAGTATCTTGTTGTAGTTGTTGTCCCAATACTTCCATATTAATATTCCCAATTCAGTAATCTTGTTATTAGGCATGTACATGCAGAAGTGATGACACCACACTGGTTAGATATTTGTTTACATTTCTACACTTGTGTTGGGGATATTCAGTTTGAATATCCTAATCTAACAATAAACTAACAAAGTAAAGTAACCTAATAAGAGGTGGATAGTTGACATGATAATGTATTTTCACACTCATTTATTGTCCCCCAAATTTTTGTTTTTTGAAGGACTATTAATATAGCCGGTGTCCGTCTGTGCGTGAGTCCGTGCAAAACGTTCCAGATGTGAATTTTATTTTGGTTATCAGATCGAAACCAAATTCGGCGACCTTTTATTGATACCATGTGTTTATTCCTTTACAGGTTGGTCGACCTAGTAATATGCCCCAAGCACAGCCTATAATAGAACAGCTTGGAAGGGAGGCTAAGAACTTCCACAGAATCTATATCTCATCAATTCATCAAGATCTCACCGAGGTCGACATACAAAGGTTAATAATCTAACCCACTTAAAAACAGCTGTGTCCAACAATGTTGGGTAGTGTTATGATCTTCATGGTCTTGTATATTTATGTTGTTAGAATGATAATTTGAACAATTATCAACTAATTTTGTGATATTTGGTATGGTATATGAGACGTGGGCAGAATGTCTTAGTAAATCAGTCTGGTTAACTTATTTTGGGCCACGTATCAATTTATCAATTTTTTCATGAATTTTGAGCCTGTTTGTTGGTGCATCAAAGATGGTGTATCTCTTCCTAGTAAGTTTTCTGTAGATTTGGGGTATAAACAAATTATATATATGAATCAAGGACACCTGTCTGGATAAGCTTGTATTACCTTGACCTTGTAATCCTGTGCATTCTCTTATATATGCAAGGCTACCTATCACTGGCACAGGATCTTTAATGCTGCACCAGCTCAGCTCCTTTCATGAAAGCATTAATAACTGCATATTGAAATAAACTCATAAACATTTATATCGATCGGAGTGTATTTCCTTGACACAAGTCTGTTTATTATCTCAATACCCAGTAGCTATAAAAAGTGCTTTGAACCCTGATAGTATTTTGTTTTTATTCGATATTCCATTTAATTATAATACTTTCTGTTCCACAGTGTCTTTGAAGCATTCGGCACAATAATGTCATGTCAACTGGCACCAGACCCACTGAAGCCAGCCAAACATTAGTGAGTATGGGTTTTATGTAAACATATCTCATAAGAGCCAGAAGCCAAGTAAAATGTGACTTTCACCATCAGGACTTAGTTTGAAAAAAGTTTGAGATCCCGATGTACTCCGTATTCTGTATAACACCATCTAGTATGTTATAGCTGCTGTATTGACACCAGGAACATGTGGCATTTCACGCATGTATTCGGTTGTGCAAGATACAAAGATTTGGTCCCTGGTAGTTATTTTGCTTCATGATAACAGATTAACCCTTTACCCAACAGAACGGCCCTGTGCCAATGCATTCTCTTATATATGCGAGTCGACCATAGGTCGCCTCGCATATATAAGAGAATGCATTGGCTTAACACATTAAAAATTATAAAATTGTTAAAGAATGTAAGAAAAAATGGTAAAAAGTGTTAAATTTTTTTTTTTTTTAGGCCAATGCATTCTGTTATATATGCGAGGCGACCTATGGTCGACTCTCATATATAAGAGAATGCATTGGCACAGGGCTAACTGTAACTATCACAATGTGATCAAGGAGCCGGTTCCAATGATATCCATATTTGTATGGTTCTATTGAGACAGACCGAAGATATTTTAGGCTGTTGAAGCTTTATTTGGCCGGTTTGTTGGGTAAAGGGTTAAATAAGTACATGCTGAACAAGATTGAGATCTCTGCTGGTTTCTTAATTGTGACACAAATAGTAAAAAACACATTTGAGCAAAGGCAATCGCAGTGGGTAAATATGCAAAATATATATAAGTATGTAAAACATCACCATTTAGATGAATATGGAGAAATAGATCAAGTTTATTCTTATATTCTTTTTTTGAGAGTTCAACAACGAAATTTTGGTTTTCAAACCATTAGTATGTAAACAAAACTGTTAATGATTTGTCAGCAAACATCACTAAATGTGTAGAAATTCAAATAGCTTAGTCTCAATATCATTTTCAAAATATTTTTCAGTACTTTTGACCTTTTCCAATGTTTACCTTCAAGTTTTGACTTTGGTGTCTTATTAGACTAGTTGCACTTTTATTGGTAATTCCACTGTTATGTTTACATAACAATTGTTTTGACTTGCGGAATCTCAATATTGGACAGTTCTTAATAATGAAAATAAGAAGAATAAAGTCAATCTATTTTTAGTTCAACTTGACAAAGTCAAGCTCGAGCTATTGCCATGAGCTGACATCGTCCATCCATCAACAATTTATTTGGCTCACACTACAGGTCGCATCCCTCATCACCAAACTTCTTATGGATCTTCAGGGTGACCTCTAGATGGGTGCCATCTATTTTTTCCAAACATTTGTTAAAAACAAGGCTGCCGGCAGTCATTTTGGATTTCTTGGTGAAATGTACACAATAGAAGACCTTTACCAGTCCTTTGATTTAGAAAAACACTGCTGCGCAGTTTATTGCTCCCCTGATTTTGGATCCAGGCGCACAATTTTGATATGGTGCACCTAACAGGAAATAACTTATATATGTGTACATAAACAGGTATATTATACACTCAAATAACATTGCTTTGTATCATTGTAATAAAATAAAACTTCAAACAAAATAAAAGCCTTCATTGTTAGTTACTCTCGTGTCTGGAATAAAAGTGCAGTCTGGAATATAAGTGCAGGGTGGAAAAACCGACCAGAATTAATATAAGTGCAGACTTGAATATAAGTGCAGGGCGGAAATTTTTATGGAAATACAGGATATCAAAATTGTGTTTCTAAATTGTGTTAATATAATTTAATTAGCAAATTGGCCGGTTTCACATCGCAATATGCGATACAAAATCCCGGTACTGCGAACAACAATCATATGTTCATTAGCAATACACCGATAGCCGGTCGGTATTACCAGATTTAATAGCACAATTTGGATTACCCCCCTGGATTGCATTGCTAAGGTCGTATCTACATAATGACGTAGTGTCACGTGGCTCACGGGATTCCGGCACGTGGTTATCGATTTTTCTGTATGACGTATGTGCGCGCGGTACAAATGCATACTTCCATTGGTTAATTTATAGTGGAATCCCGGTTCCTGCATATTGATTTGTTTTGGTCCTTCACACGGCACATGGGCATGGCTGCAGATTAAATATACTGATTAGGATCGGAATTTAATCCCCGTGGTAATTCATAGCAAGCTCTGAATTGCTGCGTGATTTATCTTCAAAAATACTGCAAATGTATTTGTAATCGAGAGCATTGCGCTCTGCATGTTTTAAATCCATGTTCCCACCGGCACCGGTTTTTCGGGAGTCCCGCAGAACTTCGACTCATTCAATCGGCTCCCTGTCAACAATATTACTATTCTGTTGACACTTACTAGTACCGTGCAGAGATTTTATAAACAACACTCGATCAAGATTTGTTGTGGGGGAAAACAAAATCGCCTGTCTTCCAAAATCACAATAGACACAATACACAAAATTAAATAAACGTGCAGACTGGAATAAGCTTCGTGCAGGGTGGAAAATATTCCGAAATTTAATAAACGTGCATGCACGTTTATTCCAGACACCAAAAGGTCGCTTCCTCAGATTGTTCCAACTTCTGCAAATTGGTAATGGTTACATGAATACCTGTACCATTTCCATTTTGTAGTTTGTATGACTGCCCCCTGATGTCTGTTTTAATAATCTGGGGTGATCTATTAATAATAACATCTATGGGGTTCTATGATTTGATCTTAAGGTTATAAAGACATTTTATTTTACAATTAAATATTAACTATACTTTAAAAGTTATGTGACTGTTCACTATGAGATTAACATTGAGAATGGCACCCAGATAGCTATCATAGAAAAATAGCATTGACACAGCTGACTGACAGCTGAATTTAAATCGAGCAATGCCACTATCTCACACGTGCAAGATTAGTAATGGATGGCATCGCAATATTCCAATGATTGTTTTGACAATGTTGTCGTTTTCATTAATTTGATCTCTTTGATTGTCGGCGACACAGTGCACACTGGCAGTGACTGATGATTTCAAAAACACTTCAAATGTTGAATAACATTTGATGCAGATGATCGTTATTAACCCGCCAGTTACTGTCTTGCATTTTAGTAATTGTGTATTGACAGTTAACTCAATCGAGATCGTGACGTCCGCAACATTTTGCTGAGTACTTTTAAATTCCTGGTGCGCGATGGCTCGCAAGAGCAATTGTGTTCCTCAAAATCGAAGGACTGCTTTACTATAACTCTTTTTTTTTTTAACTTTCCTTTTATCTTTATCATTCTATTCATTGCTCAGCAAAACATTAACTCCTTCCCAAGTTGAACTACAGTGTCATTGACACTTTCATTTCATGTACTTGTCGATTGATAGTAGTTTTACAGACATTTATGTTATTTTGCATGAACCCACTTTGAATATATTCCCTAAACCTTAAATTATTTTTTATTCTATTAAAATTTGATCGATGCTCAAGCACATGTTAATATTGTACAATTTTAAATGATTATATTTTATCTTTCTTCCAGTGGTTATGGTTTTATTGAATATGATACTCACCAAGCAGCTCTTGATGCTGTATCATCCATGAATTTGTTTGACCTTGGTGGCCAGTTTCTCCGGGTGGGCAGGGTAAGTTGCTACTAAAGCTTCAGTTATTTTCCTCTGATTTGTATGGAATGTGAGGGACAAGAAGAGATCTTCTATTGGAATTTTCCTGATTCTATAAGTAATATAACTTTTATAGAAACTAAAATATTGAGTCATTGTCATGATAATGATTTGTATCCCCGTTTTGTATATATGCTGATGAAAAAATAGCAAATACATCACTAGAAGCAAGTGCAGCAATATCCTATTCAGATTGCATCAATTAGGTTTGCCATGATTATTATTAATCGACTAACATTCGACAGGTGTGGTAGTCAACGGTTATTTACTTTTGTTGACGAATCGCCAAGGGGGTGGGCAGGTATGTCGCTATGTTGTGTATCTAAGCAGGACTATGCACCAATTCCATGCCTGTAAGTAACAGTTAACAGCATATGCAGTGCAATTTACCACCCGACAGCATGTTTTCTCATCAAGTCTCGCCACTTCCGATGCAGCTTCCTTTGCATTTGATGTCACACCGACATTTGGCGGTCATCTTCAAAGAATTCTGTATGCGACATGTTCCCATTGCCTTTGATGTCGGCGCCGATGGAACTTTTATCCTGGGTATTTTGGGAAAGGATCCGGGGCCCCTGCAATTGAGATAAATATACACCGTAGAGGGGTAAATTGGTAACTTTTCAAATTGAAATACACATTCTACCGCTGTTAATAAAGATGAATTAAGATTGACATAAAGTCAAGTTGGGAGATTGGGAATATTTAGACGATAAATTAGGGGGAAAAAACAAGTCTATTTTGCATTGGGAATGCTACCCAGGATTCGCTACCTCAGTTTCCCACCTTAGCCAACTTAATGCAAAGCACGTGCTGTATCGGTGGCTTTCTGCCGAGACAACCTTTACTTCATGCGATTTTGCACAGTTACTGTCACATTGTGTGTGAAGTCTACAGAAACATCGGGATCATTGGCAATTCTGGGCATTATTTAATAGTAAGGGCATGTTTATAACTACAACAGGACGAATGAGAGTATGAGTATTCCTTGTTGTATATATGCAATAAAACACGGAGCACTGACAGTTTATAACTGTGTTCAGAATGGATGTAAAGTAGTCATCGCAATTTCGCATTTATGATCACATGTTTACCTGGATGTAATATAGGGCGCATATATGAATGATTAATCGACTAACTGTCAACTATAATGGTCGATTACTCTATTCTGAAAACTCGTAGTACTCGTAGTCAAGGCAACCCTACCATCAATAGCAAAATATTCACATGCACCTGATTTTACTTCTGCATTTCCCCTAATCTTATAGTGTTCCGATAGGTCCCTACACTATGTTCATAAACCAAATATCACTATGTGGGTGGTGTTGCAGAATATAACCTTATAATGATTTATGTCTCTCAGATGTCTAGTTTTATATATGCCTTTCCACAGATTTTGTTTTATGAGTTAACCCTTTACCCAACAGAACGGCCCTGTGCCAATGCATTCTCTGATATATGCGAGTCGACCATAGGTCGCCTCGCATATATAAGAGAATGCATTGGCTTAACACATTAAAAATTATAAAATTGTTAAAGAATGTAAGAAAAATGGTAAAAAGTGTTAAAAAAATATTTTTTTTAGGCCAATGCATTCTCTTATATATGCGAGGCGACCTATGGTCGACTCGCATATATAAGAGAATGCATTGGCACAGGGCATAACTGTAACTATCACAATGTGGTCAAGGAGCCGGTTCCAATGATATCCATATTTGTATGGTTCTATTGAGACAGACCGAAGATATTTTAGGCTGTTGAATCTTTATTTGGCCGATTTTGGCCGGTTTGTTGGGTAAAGGGTTAAATTATTAATGATATCTATTGTAAAACATTGAAAAGACAGTTTATTTTATTTTGTCAATATAAATCATGTATAACAAATTCAATGTGGTAATTGGTAGAAAAAAACATTGGCAGGCTTTGCATGAACCCTTAACCCTTTACCCAACAAAACGGCCATATAAGAGAATGCATTGGCACAGGGCCGTTCTGTTGGGTAAAGGGTTAACTTTTCTCACTGTAAAAGTCCCTCGACCACCTTCAATCTAATATTCATTTCTTATATAATTTGCTCAATTAAACTCTGCTCCTTTAGAAATTGACAGTTCAAAGAATGATTTTAGTATCAGGATATAGACTATTAGTGAATACCAAAATATCTCCAGTGTCTGGAAAGATATATTTTCACAACAATATTTCTTTCCAAACGTGTTTCAGGTATTCAAACAAAAAATTGTAGGTATTCTTTTTATTATATGCAGCTCATTTAATTAAAGAGCACACTTGTAAGTGTTTACAAACAGGAAAGAGCCTAGACCTAAAGTTGAAATTGACACGCTGCGACAAACATAGAATTATCAATTGATCATGTGCTGTCATAAATTCGTCGCTTTTGATTGGCTAGTGGACAGTGTGCATGCAATGATCACTCAATCGACCTTGACAGCTCATGTTAGTTTCAAGCCCTATAGAGAAATATTGGAACCTACAGTGAAAGAACAAAACATGATTTTACTATAGATCTGAAGAGATAGATACTATTTACGTTATGGTGATTTTCTTCTATTCTATATGCAAGCATGTAATTAATCATTTTTTTCTTCCATGCAGGCAATAACTCCACCTGATGCTATAGAAGCGCCAACAGGACCCGGAAGTATGCCCACCGCTGCTGCTGTTGCTGCTGCTGTCATTACTGCTAAAGTCACTGCCATGGATGCTCAACTAATGGATGACCAGGTATTAGTTATTAGTAATGTTACTAAATACCTGGAGTCAGCCACTTCCTCTTTTAACCCTTCCATGACTGGAGCTTCCTGAAATTTTGTGAAAAACTTGTTCCATTCGGAGCCTCACATATATAATAGAATACATTGGCCTAAAAATATTTACCTTGACCTTGTAAGCCAGTGCATTCTCTTATATATGCTAGGCTCCGTATAGGGGAGTCGCATATATAAGAGAATGCACTGGCACAGGATCTTTAATGCTGCACCAGCACAGCTCCCGTCATGAAAGGGTTGACTCCATATGTGTTCCATTTAGTCTTCAAAATCACTATTGATGACAGTATCCACAATGCAGATGTTCAACATGTTAAAGGGACCCAAGAAACTCGCAGTGAATAAATGTTAAAAAATTATAAAAGTCTGTAAAAACGTCACCACCTTGAAGAACCTGGAGAAATAGATCAACTTTGTGTTCTTTTATGCATTATTGATAGTTCTCAATCAACAAAATTGCTCAACTTTGTCAACAAACATCACTAATTGTGTAGCAAGTTCAAATATATTAGTTGTCCCCCAGATTTTGCAGTCTATAGAAATCACCGGTGTCCATCCGTGCATCGGGGCGTTATGGTTACCTGATCATAATCAAATTTGGTATGTGGATTTCCCACATGAAAATACAGGTCAAGTTCGAACTTGGGTTCGATCCGCTAATTTTTTGTGTAGGTATAATCCTCGTTGGCTTATAATTTACCAATTATTTTGTTTTCCAGATGATAACTTTAGTTATAGTTATTTTATCCGATTGTTTTCAAAGTTGGTGTGAACAATTAAGTTCACCTTTATTTAAAAAATTTCAAATATTTTATGTCTCACTTAAAATTTCAGAGAATCTGTGAATATCATTTACACTTATTGTTTCAGCCACCTCCACCACCAGGGTTGGCTATCCCAAATGCACTTGGACCTGTAGACATGAAAAGTATGGATACAACGCAGATAACCGTATCACAACCTGGTGTTGTGGCACCTGTTCTTGGTGGAGCAAGTATTCCAATACAGAGTTTAACAGCTGTGTCAACAGGACCACTACCGCCACCTGGTATGGGATGTCCGCCAGTAAAACCTGCTTCAGCTGCAATGCCCATCGTTATGCCGGGTCATAACCCCAATCCAGGTCTGTTCTATTCGAGCTTTGAAATAATGTAGGAAATTCCTTACTATTACAGCCTATGTTCATTAAAGGCTCAACATAATTTCAGCCTGTCAGACCATATGCATTATTTTGTTTAACAAAAGTTGTTAGTAAATATCCAGTATGCGAGTCAAATTCAGAAATAAAATTCATTTCATTCTTTTCTGTTACAATACTATGTCTGTGGTGAATACAATTGACATAACCTAATGACAGATTCTATAGGACTGGGTTGATCTATAAATATATGCTCTGTCAGAGCAAATTTCCTTCTATTTACCAATCATTTGTGACAGAAGCTGGTTAAGATTACGTTCTTTCTTGTGCCTTTCCTGCAGTGAACTTTACTGAAATAGATCTACTTCTTTCCAAATATACCATGGGATATTCTTAACCCTTTCATGATGGAAGCTGCGCTGGTGCAGCATTAAAGATCCTATAGAGAGCCTCGCATATATATAAGAGAATATATAAGAGAATGCATTGGCTTAAAAGGTCAAGGTAGATATTGTTAGGCCATTTTCTTATATATGCGAGGCTCCCTATGGGGAAACTCGCATATATAAGAGAATGCATTGGCACAGGATTTTTGTAAGCTCCAGTCATGGAAGGGTTAATGTACGAATATGCTTTAATATGCTTCTATTATATGCTATCAATTTCCATGATTCATGAAGAACAGTCTTAAACTGTTTTTAACATCTAGTGTTTCGTGTTTCAGTCATGATCCCACCTCCCCCACCCCCACAGATGATGGTGGACCCATTCTCATTGATGCCCCCAATGATCAAAGAAGAAAAAAGAGAAAAGGAGAAAGAAAAAGAAAAACATGAAAAAAGAAAAGCAGAGGAAGAAGCAAACCAGAGTTTAGATCAGCAGGAGAATATGAAAATCAGCGGTACAAATGCTCGACATATGGTGATGCAGAAACTAATGCGACAGACAGAGGTGTGTGGCATTATCTCATGGAATTTCAAATACCTTTGGTCGTGCTTTTGTTGTTTGTTAGTTAATAGATAATTTTTGTTCCCCTCCCCCCAATTTTTTTTTTTTTGAAGGACTATGGAAATCAGCGGTGACCGTCTGGGCATTTGTGCGTCCCAGATGGTTTCCGGGTGATTACTTTAGTTTTAGTAATTTAATTGTTTTTCAAATTTAGTATGTGGTTTACCCACATGTAAGTAAAGCTCAAGTTCGAGTTGGTTCGGGTCGCCAGAGTTATGGTCCTTGTTGACTTTGAATTTGCCAATTATATTGGATTATGGGTGATAAAATCAGTTTTAGTTATTTGATTGTTTTAAAGGTTGGTATATGGCGTACTCATATGAAAATACCGGTGAAGTTTGAATTTGTGTTCTGTTCACCTATTTTTGTCCCCCGACGTTTCCGTCGGAGGACTATAGAAATGACCCTCGTCCGTCCGTCCGTGCGTCCGTGTGTCCGTGCGTCCGAGATTGGGTACCTTCATGGTGTAATCAACTCCTCCTACAGTTTTAAACGTAGAGATTTGAAACTCTGGGATATTGTTCCTAACATGTTGGTGATTTGCAACATCTATAAAGCTAATCAAAAATATAATTTTTTCCATATTTTTGGGGGGGTTTTCGACTTAGAAAATTTGGAACATTTTTGCCTTTTGGATGAGATTGGGTACCTTCATGGTGTAATCAACTCCTCCTACAGTTTTAAATGTAGAGATTTGAAACTCTGGGATATTGTTCCTAACATGTTGGTGATTTGCAACATCTATATAGCTAATCAAAAATATCATTTTTTCCATATTTTTTGGGGGTTTTCGACTTAGAAAATTTTGAACATTTTTGCCTTTTGGATGAGATTGGGTACCTTCATGGTGTAATCAACTCCTCCTACAGTTTTAAATGTAGAGATTTGAAACTCTGGGATATTGTTCCTAACATGTTGGTGATTTGCAACATCTATATAGCTAATACAAAAATATCATTTTTTTCGTGTTTGCATGCATTTGTTCATCGGGTTGTTTTGTCCAAGAAATTTTGCGGTGGTTTGCAACATCTATATACTGTATAACATTGTTGCAAATAGTATCCTACAAACAAATCCAATCATGAAGTTTACCACTCGAGTCGGGGGACATGTGGTCTGCGACCTTTTATTACCATAGATATGGTCCTTGTTGACTTATAATTTGACAATTTTTTTTTATTTCCTTGTGATCGCTTTAGTTACAGTTGTCTGATTGTTTTCAATTTTGGTAAATGGTTACTCATGAAAATACAGAAAAATTTGAATTTAGGTTCGGTCTGCCCATTTTTACTGCAGTTTTGGTCCTTGTCGACTTATAATTTGTGAATCAATCTGTGCTACGTCCGATGAATTTTCCGTGAGTACTTATAATTTGAGAATACATCCGATGAAATTTACATCCGTAATTGCATGATTCAGAAATAGTTAACACAGAATGATTATGTATTGATTATGTAGGACAGCTTGTGTTCCTATTATATTGGTCACTGATATGGAAAACCAAGATGGCTGTCTGCAAATCCAAGATGGCTGCCAAATTTACGAAATATCCATAAAAATTGTTTTTCAAGCTCATAAAGAGGTGCAACATTAGAAGAATGTCAATAAAAATATAAAAAAAGTATTGTGTATTTAGTAACAGTATATGTTCTATATGTTGTATATATTGCTACTCTTACTTGTTATTGTGGCTATTTGGATACATGTTATGTAGATTCAGTTGTGCCTATTGGGCTGGTTTTTGTAGGCATTTTGGATGTCGCATAATGAAAATATGGAGCACAGTTGTGGACATAAGCTATCGATTTGATAATTCAAATATTTGTCATCCTATTGTGTTTATATTTCATGGCATAGTTTATAATGACACAACCCTGATTTGCTAATTTTTTTTAACTCCATCCACCAATTCCGTAGACATCAGGGATTAATTTGTAATGGTCCCTTTTTAGCTCAACTTTACTTTGTAAAGTTTGAGCCATTGCCATGGCTTGGTATCCGTCGTCTGTGTGTGTGCGTGATTCATCAACAATTTCCTTTAGCACGGGCTACAGGTCGTACTTTTGGCCTGATCATTATGAAATTTGTCGTGGCCATTGAGATGAGAGAACGAGTCATTTTGGGGTCATTCGGCAAAAAAACATGGCCGCCAGTGGCCATCTTGGATTTCAAAATTCAATCAAATTAGCACGGGCTACAGGCCGGAGTGTTCGTCTGATCATCATGAAATTTGTCGTGGAAGTTAATATTGACATGTAGATGGGAACGAGTCATTTTGGGGTCATTCGTCATAAAACATGGCCGCCGGCAGCCATCTTGGATTTTACTCTTGGTATGACTAAATCCTTTGGCATGGGCTACAGGTCGTACCTTTTGTAGGATCATCATGAAAATTGTCATGGATGTTAATATTGACATGTAGATGGGAATGAGTCATTTTGGGGTCATTCGGCCATAAAACATGGCCACCAGCAGCCATCTTGGATTTTATTCTTTGCATGACTAAATCCTTTGTCATGGGCTACAGGTCGTACCTTTGGTCAGATCATTATGAAATTTGTCATGGCTGTTGACATTGACATGTAGATGGGGAAACAAGTCATTTTGGCGTTATTCGGCAAAAAAACATGGCTGCCAGCGGCCATCTTGGATTTCAAAATTCAATCCATTAGCATGGGCTACATGCCGAACTGTTCGCCTGATCATCATGAAATTTGTATAGATGTTAATATTGACATTTAGATGGGAATGAGTCATTCCTGGCAGTCATCTTGGATTTTACTCATTGCATGACTAAATCCTTTAGCACGGGCTACAAGTCGTAGCTTTGGTCCGATCATTATGAAATTTGTCATGGCTGTTAGCATTGACATGTAGATGGGAACGAGTCATTTTGGGGTATAAAACATGTCCGCTGGCAGTCATCTTGGATTTCACTCTTTGCATGACGAAATTCTTTGGCACACCCTACAGTCGTCTTCCCTCAGCCGATCATCACCAAACTTCATATTAATCTTGATATTGATCTAATAGATGGAAGCTATCTAATGTTTTTGAATTTCATTTGAAAACATAGCCGCCATCAACCATCTTGGATTTTACTTTATATATATATCTCCATGTTGATAATCTAGTATTACTTAGACATTTCAACATTGCCCATTCCTAATCGCTCCATTGACACATGAAATTATTCCCTTTTCAAGTTGACCTACAGTGTCATTGACACTTTCATTTGGATTACATGTAATGCAAAGTAATGCATTAATTCACAAAAATTCATGTAATTCAATTACTTTTTGAAATCCTTTATCAAACATTTTGTCCGATGTGATAACTCAAATATTTATCACCCAATCACTCATAATTCACATCCAGGTCAATCATGACACTTTCTTCACCTGTATAGATATCGGTATCGATTTATTGGTTTTGAAAATACTAACCCTACCTCTAACCATGACATGATCACATGCTATTGTTTATCTGATGAGTCTCATAATTATACATATCCAAGTAAATGATGGAAACCCCGTAATATACCTGTCCAATCATCTCCAAATTATATGTACAGGCATATATTCAGTTCTAGATCGCTGATTTTGAGTCAATATATTTGAAGTTTTGGGCTAAACATCTGATGATCGTGATCGGCTTCTTGTTTTTATTTAAAACTGAAAGTGCAAAAGCTAAGTTAGTCCCTACACACAAAGTACAGCTGGTCAACTTAAATTCCCTGAACTATATTATTTCCTTTATTGTTATCCACAGTGCAAAGTCATGATTTTGCGGAATATGGTTGGGCCAGAAGACTTGGACGATGAGTTAGAAACAGAAGTTACAGATGAATGTGGGAAATATGGAAATGTGAAGCGTGTTATCATATACCAAGAGAGGCAAAGCGAACTACCAGATGCAGAAATTATTGTTAAAATCTTTGTGGAATTCGAGCAACAAGCAGGTGAGTAAACTTTGAAAGTTGCAATCTTCAGGCCTCAAGTTAAACCTAGTAATTACTTGATGTCACATTCCATCCACTAAAGCTAATATAAGGTTCCATTGTTTTTGTTCAAACAACTAGCTAGCTAGATTCTAATGTTTGGTGTAATTTACCTCCTCTGTGTAGCTCTGTGCTCAGATAGGCCTTTTAACCCTTTACCCAACAGAAGGGCCCTGTTCCAATGCATTCTCTTATATATGCGAGTCGACCATAGGTCGCCTCGCATATATAAGAGAATGCATTGGCTTAACACATTAAAAATTATAAAATTGTTAAAGAATGTAAGAAAAAATGGTAAAAAGTGTTAAAAAAAGATTTTTTTTTGGCCAATGCATTCTCTTATATATGCGAGGCGACCTATGGTCGACTCGCATATATAAGAGAATGCATTGGCACAGGGCATAACTGTAACTATCACAATGTGGTCAATGAGCCGGTTCCAATGATATCCATATTTGTATGGTTCTATTGAGACAGACCGAAGATATTTTAGGCTGTTGAAGCTTTATCTGGCCAGTTTTGGCCGGTTTGTTGGGTAAAGGGTTAATAGGAAAACAATTTAATATGAAAACCAAAGGTAATCTACAGTGTTCTCGCACATGGAATCGATAATGAAACATGCAGTATTAAAGTGATGGTGATCAAATATAAATGGAGAATAATCTTATTCAAAGTAGTAATATTTATATATGATAAATCCAAATTGACAACACACACCTTCATTATTATATATGAATTAAATGCAGTGACTCTCGATGACGAAATCGTTTTTGTTAGATTATCGCCGATAGTTTCGTCCCGAATCGAGTAGTAAATATTTACAATTGAGCGTAGTTCTGACGATGTTTTCTATTGAGTGGTATGGTCGATTTGCTTAAAATTTCCGGTGATGATAGTAGAATGTTACATTCCTTCAGTTGTCATAGCGCCTGAATACTAACTTGTCAGTTTCACGCACCCAAAAAGTACATAATATGTCTTTAAGTTGCCAGCCAATCGAGTTTGTTTCGAATAGAATCTATGCCATTGCTGCTGCGGGGGATGACAATAAATGCACATCAATCGTAGATAGCACTATCACATGCTTCTAGAGTGGCACATCAATGCTTGTTCAGAAAGCCGGCACCCTATTAAAACATTGTGTAATACTCTTGTGTTTACGCATGAAAATTGCATCTCAGTCTCTCCATGCAAAATTGGCTGACAACCATAATCATGGAAAACTGATCGAGTCAGCTATTCATTGTCGGGATCCGACCAGCAGTGTTGTAACCTGCTGTGTCAGACTTTTAGGTAGAAAAGGACTTTGTTTATATACATCCAAGCAAGTGGCTAAAGTAAATTCAAAATGGCTTTAAAAAATGTCTAAAGGAATTTCTGGGTCAAGGGAACACTGATTACATCTCTCCTTTCATCTGTCTGCATCCATGCAACCGCCTGAGCAAATATCTCAGCCATGGGTTATCATATCTGATTGAAATTTGGTATGGATGCATGTTGGCCATCAGGAGGCATTTCAAAGGAGGGGCCAATGACAATTACATTTGTCTTTCTGGAAATAATTGTTTTCTGTCCGTCTGCACAGATATATCAGCCATGATTATAAGATCTCGTGATTTTGTATCAATGTTTATCATCACAAGGGATTTTAATGAAATGTCAATTTGTATTGTTTGCAATTTTCCCTTTTAATTGCTTCAAAATTTAGGTAGCGTTCCACCTTTGTTTCAATTTGGAACTGTGTGTGTATTCCAACACCCATTGTGCAACCTCTTGGTATAGTCTTGACTCACAGATTTTGCTGACTTGGAGCAGCTGTGCTCTGAGAGCATTTATAGTCCAGGCACATTAGGCGTGAATGGGGAAAAGTAAGGAAATAAATCCGGGAAAGCTGATTTTTTTATATTATTTAGGCCATAACATCGTGGATGTGTCACGAAAAGTCCCCTAAAATCGGAGTTGAGCTTTCGGAGTTAACCAATTTTTTCCATAAATTTTTTTTTTTTATATTTTTCACAATCATAGGAATAATGAGATGATATAACAATTTTTCAGCCGAAACATATACCAAATGTACTCAATATTGTTCAATACACAATTCTCGAACCAGAGATACAAATTCAACGGGGGGATTTGAATGAATTTCGCAGATATGGATATAAAATAACATAATGACCCCAAAAACTTACGATTTTTTCATACAAACTGTCCTATTCGATGCCAAATTTCTCGGGCTATTCATTACGTAGGCGCAAGCAATTTATTTTAAAAACTGCACAGACATCACTCCTGCAATATAAAATGTGGGATTAGCAACTATACCTATGATAAGTGGTCAATACTTGTAAAAACATAACCCTACCCCCTAAACTGGCTCTCGTTACATTTTGCTCTTCCGCTTGTCCAAGTGCTTGTTGTAGAAAACACACCAACTGTGACAAGGGCGATAAAAGCATGAAACTTGCCACATATGTTCCTTATAACCTACTGCTCATTTTCACATGTGGCGACATTTGCGACAGGCTCTTCTTGGCAATGGTTGCTAGGCAACTACCCGGCATCGGATTAATGCATATGACTGATATTATATGTGTTCTAACAAACTAAACTACGTCGTGTAGCATTTTTATGGTGAAAATAATTGTTGTCAGTTTTGACCTGACTGACAAATTACCATATTTCTTACTTACAAGGGGTGACGGTTGCTAGGGACGCACACACAATCTAAAAATGCACATATGACTGATATTATGGTAGCTTTAACAAACTAAACTACACCTAATACCACTTTTATGTTGAATACAATTAGAATAGTTGTTGTTAGTGTTGAGCTGGCTGAAAAAAATACCATATAATTCTTACTTATATGAGTGGTAACTGTTGCCAGGGTCATACCCGGAATACAAAAATGCACATATGACTGATATTATGGTAGTATTAACGTTTTTATTGTGAAAACAATATAAATGTTGTTAGTGTGAGCCTAACCAGAATATGGGTACAATTATCCGTTATGCTCCATCAGTTTAGATATCGGGAATTCAAAGTGAGAGTTGAAATGTTGTTGCTTATATTTCATATGAGGCATGGCCGTAATAGATATATAAGCCATAGACCCACACAGCTAGTTGTATAATGTAAGTCACGGACCCACTCTACTATATATGAAGAACATAGCTAGGGTCAGCCACCGATATGTTAGCGATGGGCATAGCCTACATTAGTTAGGTTAGGAACCGAGGCACATATATAGTCACAGGACCCATGTCCATACATATATACTATGGACGTAGGATATGTATAGTCCATGAACCTGACCGCTTCATATAAGCATACATGTATGGTATATATGACCATGACCATGACACTGTTACATGGTGCAAATACCCAAGTGCCCACAGATAGACCATGTACTAAGATACCATAGACCAAGTCCGATTTGCACAATACATTAGTGCACCATGGATTCAGGACCCTATATATGGTATGAACATATGAGACAGTTTTGTGACAGACCAACCTATATATAGATATTGGACCGATGCCACATATACGAAAGTTAAGGATGGAGGCCCTTATAAATAGCCCATACACATATGGCACTGTAGGTTGGCCATGGACACATACCCATACGTGTAGGCCATGGACCAAGGCCGATATATGTATGCCATATTGCATTGTACCCAGGCATAAGCAGGTGTATGTCTATATGTAGGATATGGACCCACCCATTATACGTGATATATCTACACCAAAGATCCAGGCAAGTTTAAATAGTGCTAATACACAGGTGGTTATAATGATGTATGCAGTGGATACAGGTGCCTATATGTAGGACATGGACACGTGTCCCTAAATAAAAGCTACGGCGCCGGCGTTATTAATCATTTCATAGATTCACATATATGCTGGTAGGCAATGGACTGATCCGCATATACAGGAGACACATGGACCCCATGCCTACTGGTAAGTCATGGACAAAAATGCATGTGCATGGATCCACGTCTCTATATGAATACCATATACGTACGTCCGTTTTCAGCCATTCGACCAACGCCCTATAGGATGGAGGTCCCTATCGATTGGCAGTGTGCACCACCATAGCTTGTCTATGGACACCAGCCCATGTATCCAGGCTGATTTAGTTATGACCTTATTACCAGACATTTATATGTAAGACATGAACCCATCCCATGAATGTACATGTTACATGACTATCTAGGTTATAACCACAGCCACATATACGCCATGGACCCATATGAACACCACATGTAGTGCAAATACACATGTGTCTATAGTTATGAATGCATAACATGTACCCATGTCTATACAGCAAATCAATAGAACCAACCCTAAATAGTATATCATCGGTCCAGGCCCCTTTCTATGACACGGACACAGTAGTTAAGACACGTTATTGGATGCTGTTCCTTAGTAACTATGGGTTGGTAATGGGCCCATGGCTGCCCATGTAAATGGGTATTGTCACCGGTTCCAAAGGGTAGTTCATGGTATCTCAGTCTGAAATATATAGGCCACGCTCATGTACGAGCTCCTATAGACTTGTAAATGACTCATGACCATGTATTAACATAGTTATGTCATGGATATGAAGGAATGAAGGAAACACAGTTAGTTCATACCGTATAGCAACTGGTATGCCGATGCTACCACACCGTGATAGAGTGCTCTGCATGGATGCCATTGTCAAATGTAGTGCGAATGTCCGATTCCATGGGGTATCGACATAAATGTGGGTCAATATTTTTACATGTCTCATTAAAATGTATTCCAACAATCGATTGATGGAAGAAACAATAACAAACTCCACACAGGTATGTGATTCTGATAAAACTAACTGAATAGTCTGTCAGTTTAAAGAAGATTTGTCAATGGTAGGTGGTTACCTAGCAACAATGAAACCTCAATACCAATTTGCCACACGAGAATCACATGAGAATGTATCAGTACACAACACAACAACCTTTAGTTATGCATTAGTGTCAATATAAGCATAATATGGCTTATTATGAAACAATTATATCATGCAAATTTCCCGAAACTCATACGAAACAGTTATATCAGTTAAATTACCAGAAACTCATACATATGGTATGTTTTCAAAGGTGGGTATGTCCATAGCAACCATTACACCCCCGTTAGGTAACCAATGCAGCAACTTTACTGCCATGTTCACACTAACAACAATTATAATAATTGTTTTCAATATAAAAATGTTACATGACGTAGTTTAGTTTGTTAAAACTACCATAATATCAGTCATGTGTGCATTTTTCGATGTATGGTGGGTGTGTCCCTAGCAACCGTTACCAGAAATATATAGTAATTTTTAACGTCGAACCCACACTAACAATAACTATTACAATTGTTTCACCATAAAATTATAATGACGTAGTTTATATTAGTTTGTCAAAACTATCATAATATCAGTCAGCTTGGCATTTTTCGATTTCGGATATGTCCCTAGCAACCGTTACCACCCCTGTAAGTAAAAATATGGTAATTTTCCAGCCAGATCCACTCGAACAACAACAAATATTATTTTCACCATAAAAATGCTGCATGACGTAGGTTAGATTGTTAAAACTGCCATAATATCAGTCATATTTGTATTTCTTCGATGTGGGATAGTTGCCTAGCAACCGTTGCCAAGGAATGACCTGCCGCGATGTCTACACATCTGAAAATGATTAATAGTGTATAAGGAACCTATGTGCCAAGTTTCATAGTGTTATCACCATTTGCACAATTGTTACGTCAAAGGCTAGGACTATTGTGTGGTATTTTTGCCTTTCAGACACTCAAAGCCATGGCGTACGTTTTAGGGGGTAGTGTTATGTTTCCGGCTATAAAATCTTAAGGATGGTGATGGTTCGATATATCTCATCACTTTCCTGTTCTGAACTAACCACTGTTCTGGTATAATGGTTCATATTTGAGCTCATTGTCGTCTGAATATCTTTACTCGCCCTCTTTTGTTTGGAAAATTTTGAATCACCATGCGATTTATATAAATGTCATCACAATTATGGAATATCGACTGTTAGTAAGCTCTAGCATCAATTACGCATATCTATCGACACCTGCTCCATGATGGATGGGTATGTATGAAGATTGAGTCCAGAAATTAGCCTACATATGACTGCATTCGCATATGGTCTAATGGAATTTCGTCAGAATTTGCACCATTACGAAAAATCATGATATCTCAAAAAGCTCAACTCGGATTCTAGGGGACTTTTGCCAAGTTGTTCATAAACATGTTCTTATTAATCCCTGAAAAATTCAGCTTTCCCGGATTTTTTGCACTAGTGAAACCTAATGTGCCTGGACTATTATTAGAGATTTTCCACAAATATTCAACAATACCATTAAAACATGGCATTAATAGTAATTGCAGCTCATGATAAAATTTTAGAAATTGTTCATTTCATGATGTTGCAAGAAAACTGAATGAACTGGGGTTAGACAAATGTGTGCCTTCCATTTTTCACACACTTATCAGTGCACTTATCTGATAAAAATAATTCATTGTGCAGAAAATTAACATTTATTTCCTAATTGAAATAATTTTTCATGAATATATTTACAGAGGTGGATAGAGGAATATCTTCACTGAATAACAGATGGTTTGGTGGAAAGGTTGTGCATGCAGAGAAATATGACTCGGACATGTATCAGGCCAATGATTTATCTGGTTGAGGATGCTGTCGTGGCTGAACATAAAGTACTGTGAAACCTGTGCTGGTATTATGAAATCCACCTGGTCAGCTCCAGCGTTCAACGTTGATTGCAACAACAGACTCATCGATCATGGATGTGTCTAAAGAGGGCCTTAACTGGATTGGGCAGTGTTCACATCCAACTCTCTACCTGGACCCCCTCCCAGGAACTAAGAATTTGGAAACAAGTTTCTGTGATTGGAAACTGGTGTTCTATGACATTCCCCCCCCCCCCCCCCCCCCCCCCCCTGAATATTATATATGAAAAATATTGACAAATGCATTCTGATATTTTTGAAAAGAAATAAAAAAGGTTGATGTATGTAGGAATATTGGAGGGGGTAACAGTTCTTTACAAGTCCTTGTGCATGTTTCTGATTCTTTGCTTATTCTGTCATTTTCATAAAAATCCAGATGAGTGAAATAATTATTGTAGTTCTTCAACATTTCCTGTATGAGGCTATAAGTTTCCATATTTCTTATCTCCAGAAACATCAAATCAACTCATCATGTAGATTGAATTCATACATTAATGATCAGTGTTTCTGAATCAAACTGTATATTTGTAATTGTGAATTGTAAATTTTGTGTAAAATAAAAATATATAAATTATCTAACTAGTCACATTGTTTAGGCCGCCAACCAGATTTCACCGTAACCCAAGAATATATGATAGCAGTTCACAATTATTGGGTGGGGGGGGGGGGGGGGGGGGGGGGGGGGGGGGTGTAATAGGCTTTAAAATAACTGTCCAGGGAATATTAATACACCATGGTGGTTTGAGCCATATCCTTTAAAACTGCCTATGCAGCCACTATAAATTAATGAGGGATTACCGTAATGATAGTTCAATTATAAACCTGCAAACATCCACATAACGTAACATTATGAAATTAAGTTGTCTAGCATGTTTTCCCATATTTGATAGGAGTGAACTGATCTCTTGTTTATCTTATACAGAATTATTTCTCTTTCCCCATGAAATTTACATATGTGCTTATAAGAAAATATCTGTCTTGATGCTTGGCACTTCATGAAATGACATAAACAGTTTGCACATCCTCATTTCTGAGTATACATTTACATCAACTCTAAAGGCCCTTCCAAATGGTGTTTGCCGTGCGTTTCTGCAGCGACTCGTATGTTTCTGTTGAACTCCTGATTTCTTTGTTATCCACGTATTTTGTTTAACCCTTTACCCAACAGAAGGGCCCTGTGCCAATGCATTCTCTTATATATGCGAGTCGACCATAGGTCGCCTCGCATATATAAGAGAATGCATTGGCTTAACACATTAAAAATTATAAAATTGTTAAAGAATGTAAGTAAAAATGGTAAAAAGTGTTAGGCCAATGCATTCTCTTATATATGCGAGGCGACCTATGGTCGACTCGCATATATAAGAGAATGCATTGGCACAGGGCATAACTGTAACTATCACAATGTGGTCAAGGAGCCGGTTCCAATGATATCCATATTTGTATGGTTCTATTGAGACAGACCGAAGATATTTTACGCTGTTGAAGCTTTATTGGGCCGGTTTTGGCCGTTTTGTTGGGTAAAGGGTTATAATGACTGCATGGTGAAGTGATGCAAAATCACATTCAAAACTGACCTAGACCGAAAACTGCTGTGCTTCCAGCGTTTCGTTATTTATCGTCATTTAAATTATTGAATTTACTGAACAACTGCAGACAAAATCCGCCGGAATAGGACACCGATGTAATTCTGCGGCAGTATTTTCTTCGATATTGCATGCTGTGTGCCAACACTCATTGACTCCAGTGGGTTCTAAATCGACAAATTGTGGTTTTCTGACTAACTGGGCTTATATCTCAGCCATGGGTTAACAAATCTGAATGAAATTTGTTACCAGTTATCACCATCATGACTTCTTTCAAAAGAGATGTTCGTGTTGTGCGTTCTGGTTTTATCGTTTATTTATTGGGGAAATGCAGATATCTCAGCCATGGTATGGATAGGGCTTTCAAAAGAGTGCCCAAACGACATTGTTTGCATTTTATGTTTTACAATTTTCTTTTTTGTTTCACTAGAAATAATGGTTTTGTCCATCGTATCACAGCCATATGTTATAGGATCTCAATTAAATTTGTTATGGATACCATTAAAATGCCATTCAATGAAGTGTTGGTGATGTTTGCATTTCCGCTTTTAGAGTTATTTATCTTTTATTTTAGATTTGGGTTTCATCCTGTCCATGTTTCAATTTGGCACTGTGGGAGTATACATGTATGCCAGCACCTGAGGACTGAGGTGCAACCTCATTACATTTAAGATAATGAGTACCTGTCACTGTTCATGAAATGAAGAGATGAAGTACCGGAGATTGAGACACCTGTCAAACTACCACATAATGCCCAATGTTTCGAATAATTTAGGAGTTGAGTGGCAGTCTTAAGTGGTCAAACCTGTCAAAAACGACAAAAGAAAGACAACTTAAAGACCAAATGTATGGGCATGCATGCATAAATACGTCTGTCCGATGTCTGTTC
Organism: Siphonodentalium dalli; assembly: GCA_032622095.1. Taxonomy (NCBI): domain Eukaryota; kingdom Metazoa; phylum Mollusca; class Scaphopoda; order Gadilida; family Siphonodentaliidae; genus Siphonodentalium; species Siphonodentalium dalli. The sequence goes on from CP136062.1 coordinate 201,100,682, forward strand.
AGGCCGTAACATTAGTGTTCGGATCTCAATGAAATTTGGTATGGACATTCACGACTGAGGACATTCAATGGACTGTTCAATCGTTTTGTTCGGGTTTTCCGTTCTAGAGTTATTCATCTTTGTTTATCTGGAAATGTTTTTTTTCTATCCATAATCGGTTGTTGGATCTCAATGAAATTTTATATGGGGGTTCACTACTATGAAGACATTTAATGGAGTGTTCAATTGTTTTGTTCCGTTTTCTGTTCTGGAGTGAGTTTTTCAAAAACTCGACTTACGGTTTGACGAGGGACGGTTGGCGGGCTTCAAAAAAAATTTGGTTTGGCAGTTGCTCCCAATGACTATTTACTGCCTGTAGAAAATGGGTCACGTCCGAACTTTTTTACAAGAGTTCTCCATCTTAGATGGTTTTTTAGTTAAGTTTTTCACCATTAGCGCGATAACTCGTGCAAATATTAACCAATTTCAACAATATTTGGTATATGAGACTCTTGCAACAATATCTCGGACGAGTTCGAAAACCAGGTTTGTCCGAATTTTTTTCGCTGAGTTATGGGTCTTAGTTTGTCTATTTTTATAAATTTTAGCGCGATAACTCGATGAAATATTAACCGATTTCAACAATATTTGGAATATGAGTCTCCCGCAACAATATCTCGGACGAGTTCGAAAACCAGGTTTGTCCGAATTTTTTTCGCGGAGTTATGGGTCTTAGTTTGTCTATTTTTATCAATTTTATCACCGTTAGCGCGATAACTCAATGCAATATTTAACCGATTTAAACAATATTTGGTATATGAGTCTCCTGCAACAATATTTCGGACGAGTTCGAAAACCTGGTTTGTTCGAATTTTTTCCCGGATTTATGGGTCTTAGTTTGTCTATTTTAATAACAATTTTATCATCGTTAGTGCGATAACTCAACGACATATATTACTGGATTTAATAATACCCCCACTTTCGAAGAAAATGGGGGGTATACTGGATTGACTGCGTCCGTCCGTCCGTCACGCTTTCTCTGTCCGTTTGTCCGTGTTTACTAATGACTACTTATGTGGCTAAGATTGTGTAAAATGGATATTTATGTGCATAACTTCCGTTGCGTGGCTAGCCACGTAACAGCTTTCAGATGGACGTTCTAAAATGATCTATTTGGCCTAATCAGCTTATTTAATTTTGTAGTCACTCAAAATTTGGAGAAAAAAAGTCCATCGATTTAGACATCCATGACCCGTCAATAGGAGATGTCGGACACTGACGAGACATTTATGTGGCTAGCCACCCAATCACGGACCTGTCAGTTTCTCCTATTCCACTGTCCCAGTTGCTGTGAGCAAGTTTTTGAGTTTTAATCAGCTTCTTCTGCTATAATTCCAACATGTTATGAATCCATAATCTGGAGTTTTATCACTATCTACTACTTGATAGCCACTTAAAATGTTATGGCTACTTGAGAAGCCACATAAAAACTAAAGCCACATTACCATTTCTAGCCACATAGGTCGAAGCCACATATCTACCCATTTGTTGGTATGTCCGTCCGTCCGTCCGACCTCATAACTCGAACAACTATGAACCGATTTCAATAATTTTGTGTATGCAATCTCCTTAGGACGATCTCTCCGCGTGATGCTAATTGCGGTTCGGTCCGACTTTTTTTTCTTCAAGTTACGCCTCTTTTTCGACTTATTTTAACTTAGAAAATTCTTTCCGACTTAATAACTTTAACAAATATGAACCGATTTCAATAATTTTTGGTATACATGCTTCTCACAATAGCCTCTCTACATGATGCGGCTAGGGATTGGCTCAGACTGTTTTTCGTAATATTACACCTCATTTTCGACTTATTTTGACTTAGAAAATTCTGACTTAATAACTTTAACAAATATGAACCGATTTTTTCTGTACAAGCTCCTTGTGACACCGTATCGATATTATTAGTCCGAATTTTTCTTTAAAGTTAAAAATCTTTTTGGTTTAGTTTATGGATAATGCGGGTTGAATTTGCCACGGTGGGGGGTATGCTAGCACTCGAGTGCACACCTCTTGTTGATATTTGGTATATAGGTTTATTGCAATAATATACCATGTCCAACTTTTTTTCCCGGAGTTGTGCACCTTATTGGCAGAAGTTTGATTCGACTGCCAAAAAACTCGATAAAAACATCTTAGATGCGTACCCCTTATTTTATCTCAAAATGTTGGCTTTTTGTCTGTCCGAGCAGATATCTCCATCATCGGTAATCAATCTCGATGAAATTTGATATGGATCTTCACTACTATCAGGACATTCAATGGAGCATTCAATCTATCTGTTCGGGTTTTCTGATCTTGAGTTATTCATCTTTGTTTATATGAAAAGGCTGATTGTTGAGTCTGTCTGCCTGAGTATCTCAGTCATAGGTGGGGGTATGCACCAGATGGCAGTCTATCTCAGAAAATCGAGTAATTGAACATAACATGCTAATTATTACAAAAGAAGTATTCATCTTTGAGATGTTCTAGTCCATATACATGTATACGTACGTGCCTTCTCTACATCGTGGTGGTATACATGTGTCTCGTTTATACTACATTGACATAAAGCAGGAACATACTAGTAGGTATGGTGCATACAGTCTGAGGGAGGGATAAATATGCTGTAGTGCAGTTGGGGGATGTGGCGGAGCAGCGAGCGTGTTACAAGCCCCTGTATTCCTGCCATTTGCGAAGAATACATGCATTTTATCAGTGTTTTCTTCAATTACTTGTTATTGGTTAATAGAACAGACCGCAGATGGAAAATTATATAATTAATAGAGACTGGATGACCATTTAGTCTAGCCAGTGCAAAATAGTCACAATGTGAGAGAATACGCTGCTGTGCATACACCTCTTTGTCGCATATACTGCAGGTAACCTATGGGTATGGATGATGAACCTTATTTGACAAGTTTTAGTTAATGAGTGTTTTGTGATCTTCTGAGATTTCTGGTGATTTTCATTAAAGGTACTCAACCCGTAAAGAGGGTCCCCATCTCAACAGATTCCAACAACAACAATCCGATCGGAGGGTCCTATATTACTATTTCTTTGGCTTTGGGGGTAAAAAATATTTGATTCGAGTCGAGGAACCCATCAAACAAAGCTCAGAGTTATTAGATATTGATTTTTGAAATTTGTTATAAACTCGAGATGAGTACTGCTAACTGCCGTAATCTGCTCTGGATGTGTTCTCCAAATCTATTCAAACAGACAAGGATGGATAACTCTAAAATCAAGTGGTAATTTTAATGCAATTTTGACTTGAGTTCTGGGCCAGATAGTATTCCCGATAATGAAAAATAATAGATTTCTAAAATCGATATCTAACAAATCTGAGCTTTGATGGGTGACTTCCTCGACTCGAATCAAATATTTTTGACCCCCGAAGCCATTGAAATAGTAATTGAGAGGAGTTTTATCGGGTTGAGTACCTTTAAGCTCACCTGATTGGCGTTTCATCCGGATGGTTATTTAAAACATTTCACACCCTCATTCTACATTATCCAGCTATTTTCAGTTTTTCATCAAATTTTGGGGGTAGGTCCCCGATTGCCCTTGGAAAATACTTGTGTTGGAAGGGTGGGTGTCTGAGATCGGAAAGGAAAAAACTTGTGTTCCCTGAGGGTACCCCGAGCCACCACACCAAATTTGGTTGAAATCGGTCCAGGGGGTCTGAGAGTAAAATCGCGAACAGACATCGCTTTCACGTTCCCAATGCAACAATGGTACTAGTATATTAAAATTATTTTAAAAGTATTCACTTTTGCTGACAATAACAAACTAAACCTGGCACTCTGTTTCATGAGGATGGTACTTACACACGCCATCCGACACTGTTTGATAAACAAATAACAGAAACTGTGGGAGAATGTTTATTTCTGTCATTCATTTCAATTTAAATATGAGATTAATTTCCATATGTGTTGTCCTATGCAGTCTTGTTTGTTAAACGTTTATCTTTTACATTAGAAGGGCCATGGGATCGGTAAACATATAATCTGTTATATGAATTAGTTTAACGCTACCACCATCCACTCCAAATATTTTAACCCCTTCTTGAGACAAATTGTTTGAGCTTTTGAATTCAAGTTGGTTACTGTTATATAGAAGCCTGTCATCACATTTTTTATATTGATATTTTTATAGTATTATGTATATAGGCATGGACGTAAATGAGATACATCGCTGATATAGGCTATCCCTTTACCCAACAAAACGGCCAAAACCGGCCAAATAAAGCTTCAACAGCCTAAAATATCTTCGGTCTGTCGCAATAGAACCATACAAATATGGATATCATTGGAACCGGCTCCTTGACCACATTGTGATAGTTATGCCCTGTGCCAATGCATTCTCTTATATATGCGAGTCGACCATATGTCGCCTCGCATATATAAGAGAATGCATTGCCTAAAAAAATTCTTTTTTTCAACACTTTTTACCATTTTTTCTTACATTCTTTAACAATATTATAATTTTTAATGTGTTAAGCTAATGCATTCTCTTATATATGCAAGGCGACCTATGGTCGACTCGCATATATAAGAGAATGCATTGGCACAGGGCCGTTCTGTTGGGTAAAGGGTTACTCTTTTTCATCTATGCTAATGTTGTTTCTATCTATTATGATAATAATTTCAAGGAAAAACTATCAGTGGTGCTGATAAACCCTTCCCTAATTTGTTAACTAATTTGGAGGAAAGTGAATTCACTTCAACTCCTTAAATACAACCTTTGAAATCAATATTGGATCTCATAAATTGGGATTTACATTTTAATGCATAGCTAACAAAACATTTGAGTGAATGTGAGTGAGTAATTGTTGTCAGTCTCTGACTCGGAGATGACTATATATATTTTCTCAGTCTCGGAGATCACTCTGGTAAATGCTATTTCTGCTTGCTTTCCTGATACACGCATACGCTATGTAACAGGCATCTTAAGGAAAATCTCAATCGTAATTAAAACAGTATACAAATAAGAAATATCGCATAAACAGTATGTTATTGTCATATGTTTGACCATTGTGTAAACAAACGCATAAACAGTTACTTTTCTGGTGTTTGTTTATATTATGATAGTAAACATAAAGAGCGTTTATGTGTGTGATTAGCAAGTAACACTGTGCTGTCTTCTGTAACAATATCAGGCTCTTGCTTAGGTAAATTATAGTAGGTCTTTATGATAGCATGCTGTTTACACGATGAACGAAACTGTATATTCGTTTTAGTGTTTTTCTGTTTACGGTGATTGGAACAAATATGAATATTTTCGACAACTAAGGCCCCCCGTGCCTTTAATAATATAATTAACAAAAAAATTGACTGAGTTTACAGACAATTTAAATGAAAAAGTGACTGACCAAAAAAAAAGGAAAGAGTGAAGGCATCAAAAACCAAGACGATCACCAATAAACGACAAAGTTAGCATATTAGTATGCAAATATACATAGAGGATCTCACATGAGTTTCTATTTTATACATAATTTATCAACCGAGTTCACTAAATTCAATTTGAGCCGAGGTTTAATTACTGAAGCTCAAATAGAATTTAGTGGACGAGGTTGATAAATTAGGTATAAAATACAACGAGTTTGAGATACTTTTCATCACATGGTCGTATAATCGCTTAAATTTTATCGAAAAGAACAATAATTAACAGACAGAGCAGCGTGATGTCATTGCACGCGACGATATTACACTTGTCTATTACGCTCGAATATTACATAGGAAAATAGTGCTAATCATATGATAAAATAACATATAGACTTCTTTGATTCATATCAAATAAGTGCCGGGGCTGAGTTTGCTACCTCTAATGTAAAATAATATATAAATATTCGATTGTATATAAAACAAACTTTGATTCTAGTACCTGAAGCTCTACGGAAAGAGCAGTGTACGTGATGCCAGGGAAGTTAAACGAAGTCATAATAAGACAAAATAACTAAGTCAAAACAATTCAGTGACAAAGAGACAGAGTATAAGCCATAGAGATGGCGGTAGTTAATTAACACCTTTATTAACACCTTTGCAATACGGCTAATCTCATGTTCGTTTGTGTTCGTTGTTTAGTAGCTTTGCATTCAAATAATACTTATAACTCGAAAAATAAGTCATCAAAGTTGGAAATAACACCACATACACATATAATGGACCCACACGCAACCACAAACCAATTTTCACCCTTCTATTCCTCTTTTTAGACCTGTGTTCGTTTATGTTCGTTTGTGTTCGTTGTTTAGTAGGACCGCCACGTAGAGCCATCTAACCCATGGTTTCACCAAAGTGTTATTTGTTACACCATAACTCCCATCAAAAAATTGCCAGCGTATGTTCTGATCTACATGGGGTTTACATTTATGTCCTGTTTCACCAGCAGTGCACGAGAGTAAAGTGGGATACACCATGCCTTTACTTGGAATTTACAAGGGTATGTACACGTGTCCTTTTTAAAAACATGACTTTTACCAGAGTATAGCCATGCAAACCATGGTTTTACCAGAGTATAAGTTGTTACACTATGACTTCATCAAGAATTTACAAAAGTATGTTCTGGTTTACATGGGTATGTCCTGTTTCACCAGCAGTGCTTGCGAGTAAAGTGGGGTACGTATACGTACACCATGCCTGTACTATACAATTTCTTGTCCGCATTCAAAAAGGATTGACTCCTTGAGTCAAGGACATGACCTCTTTAAGAAGTAATATAGGCACACAATCGTCTCACAAAGAGTATTAAAAAACCAGGTGAATAAAAAGATTCAAAATTAGCCATGCACGCCATTCTGGTTTGATAATTTTTTATTTATTTTTCTCTCGCTGATCCACCGGTAGCAGATCTGCATTTCACAAAATCCAGCATGGCGTCCATGTGTACGGAAACAACTTTGAAGGTTTTCGCAGATAACTTGACTCTTGTCATTAATGAAATACGAGGTTGGTATTCTTTATGTCAAGGTATATAGTCTCCCACTAAGCACACATGTCTTAAGAATCAGGGAACTTATAACTTGACCAGAACCAACTGAATAATGTGTATACAGTATAGCCTAGAGGCCTACAATGTTTACCACGAGAATATGCAACTTGAAATTATTTGCTTCAAAATATTAGGGCCTACTGGTACCGTTTTGAATTTTTTAGTAGCAAACATAATTTGTTTTGTTCACTTGCCATATCACCACTTTTATTCATACCAGTATACATGAATCCGAAACGTGTGTCTTGATAAGTTGATTCAACGTGGTTGCGCAATATGTTGGTTTGGTAGTTCAGTCATGCACGTAGTGCGTATCCTTCTACTATCAGTCGCGTGTTGTGCGTATCCTTAGTGTCGGCGCACACGATCCCGATTGTGCCCGGTTAAATCCGGCTGCCGGATAAATCGGGGGGTCAGCGCACACGAGTCCGATTTTCACTCCGGTCATATGCATGCTATGGTCACTGTAGTATTATAGCCAACTGGTGTGGCCAGCCTATCTAGCCATTTACTATAGCTAGTTGTGGTGATTTATATTAAGGCTGTGGCTAAAGAACGGTATACCGCTCTTTAGTACCAAACGCTAAAGAGCGGTATACCGTGCTTTAGCTATATGTTGCCGATTGTGCCTGGTTAAAATTTGGGGGGGGGGGGGGGGGGGGGGGGTCAGCGCACACGAGTCGGATTTTCATTCTGGTCATATGCATGCTATGGTCACTGTAGTAGATATAGCCAACTGGTGTGGTCAGCCTATCTAGCCAGTTACTATAGCTAGACATGGTGGTTTATATTAATTTGTATTTCTAAAGACTAATATTTATTAATAATAAATTAAATAAATATATCAATAAAATATTGAGGTAACGAGCAATAGCCATAAATTGGCGAAATAGACCTTTCCACAGCTGCCGCCCTCTTCAACGCGGTTGCGATTATTATACAGGTACTCATTTTCTGCCCACAGGTCTACCAGCCCTTGTTCCTTGTCGATCGATCAGAATTCTTGATTTAATTTCGTCGCTAACTATTCCGACATTTTGAATGAGGTTTTGGTCATGTGACAATCGGTCATGTGACAAGCAAAACACGCCCGTTGCATCGGCACGAGCCGAATTTTCCTGATGAATTCAAACTCAGTTTGATCCATCCGATTAAATCGGATCCGACAAAAACAGCTCCAAAGTTAGGCGCACACGGTCCCGATTGTCCCCAATTTATCCTGCAGCCGGATTAATCGGGGACAATCGGGATCGTGTGTGCCGACACTAACTCAAGCATCAATATGGATGGTCTTAGACTCTTTATTCAAATGACATTTGTTTTTACTAGATAATAAATTGTTAATAATGGCCCAGGCATTGAATGAAATTGAGCTGCTGGTGTGAGCATTTTGTAAGTTTAAAAAAAAAAAATGCCCACCATTAGCAAACTTCCACTGCATCTCAGACACAACAGGAACTGTCTGAATAGGAACGTGACCAAGGCTCCAGAAATACTGAGTGGGGGGGTAACAAATTGCCTTTTTAGCTCACCTGAGACGAAGTCTCCGGTGGAGCTATAGTCATCACTCCTCGTCCGTCGTCCGTCCGTCAGGAATCATCTTCTCCGCCAAAACTGTAAGACGGAACGGGTTCATATTTGGTGTGGATGTTCCCTAGATGAATCACATTCAGATTTGTTCAAATGAGGTCATCAGGTCAATTAGTTGAGAAAGCAGGGCCACAACTCTATTCTTTCATAGTAATTCTTAGAACGACTTCTTTTCCAGAACTATAAGGCCGAATGGGTTCATATTTGGTGTGGATGTTCCCTAGGTGATTCACATTCAGATTTGTTCAAATGAGGTCACCAGGTTGATTAGTTGAGTAACCAGGGCCATAACTCTTTCCCTCCATAGTAATTCTTTTAAATATCTTCTCAAATACCATCAGGCCAAATGGGTTCATATTTGGTATGAAGGATCCTTGGGTGACTGCGGTTCAGATTTGTTCAAATGTGGGTGGGGCCAGGGACAAAACTCAAAACAAATTTTTTTTTATTCAACTCTTTAACCCTTTGAACCCTGGCTCCCCACAACGATCGACACCCTGACCCTGGGCTCCCAGTGGTATTTTTTATATTGTGGCCAGTGTTTAGATGTATGGGGTTGTTTATGTTCAAGTGGTGTCACAGTTCTGAAACTTTAGATGTATGTTCCCCATGGACCACTGATTATTTTATGATCTGGTTACATTGCCACGTGGTCACTCCCTGGTAACGGTTGCTAGGCATCTACCTGATATTGAAAGTAAAATACAATTATAGCTTTTACGCTCGTAATTCAGCCCAAGGAAATGGCGTTTTTGATGCAGTCAACACCCTATTGTGAAATTTGAGATATATCTGGCCAGAAGTCTGATCCTAACTTGTATTTAAGGGTAGCAACGGTTGCTAAGCAAATACCCCAAATGCCCTGTGAATCCAATTGTATTATGCCCCAATTTAGACATTCTTGGCATGCACATGCCGATGGTTATGTTCAAATGGTGCTACATGTCTGAAATTTTACAGGTATGTTCCCATGGGCCACTGTGTATTTTTTTTAGAACGGTATACTTTGCCACACGATCACTCCCTGGTAACGGTTTCTAAGCAACTACCGGAACTGAAAGTATAATGCAATTATAGCTTATAGCGTCGTATAATTCCGCGCTAAGAAACGGCATTTTCTATGCAGTCAATACCCTATTGTGAAACTGGAGATACATCAGGTCAGAAGATTGAACCTACATGTAGTTTGTATTTAACGGTATCAATGGTTGCTAAGCATATAGCCCAAGTGATCGAATGACACCACTTCCCTGTGCATTCAATGGCATTATGTCCCGTTTTAGACATCGCCTATAGGGCACTGTGATGGTCATGTTCAAATGGTGCCACGAGTCTTAACTTTACACAATTGCTCAATAATGCACGATTTGACCACGTGTTTGTAATGTGCACGCACAAGTAGATCGGACTAGATGGTATTGTGACCATGCAACCCAATTCCACAGTACTACTCTGGTGCAATGTCAAAACGTGCAGCTGTATAACGCAAATTTATGTACTATGGAGATCCTTGATGTGATTGTATCATTTCACAAAAATCCATACATTTATCATTTTATTATATGCGCATGCGCGAAACAAATCGACTCAAATAATAAACTGCGTGCGCCTTCCTCACATATGACAGAACACTGATTATGTATGCAATACTAATTTAAACCAATAAGAGTGATCGAAATGGTGTCTTTCTACAATCCTGCGAACCGCGCAACAATGTAGGGCTTTACCCGAATCGCTTCAAATAATGTACGTTTGTTGAATTCTGCGCTGTGCGCATGCGCATGTTTTTCTACCCCAACTAGTCGGCAACAAACTCATACACATGCACCCGTGGCACTGCTGAAGTTCCTTGGGATCATTTACATAGATATAAGTGGATATACCAATGGTTATAACATGTATACACATGCTACATAGGTTTATGATGTCACTGAATGCTGCTGGCCGCTTTTGCGTCCAGTCAGATGTATGAATGTTTTCTGGCTGGCGGCCAGTCGGGTTCAAAGGGTTAACCAAAAAAGAAAAGAAATGATATTTAAAAAAATAAAAGAATATTTAAAAAACAATGTGGAATTGTTTTTTTTATTAAAATATTGACTCCATGGTCAATTATATATATATTGTTTAACATTTTTTGAAAATTGAAAAACTAATGCCATTACATTTCTGAAGGTTGTGCCCCCTGACCCTTCACTAAAGTTCACTGCTTGACAGAGAATCATTGATAAGAACCATTTACTTTGGCTGTAACTGTATGCTGGGTATGCCTACACAATCATGTCAAGTGAAATCTGACATTTTTATAAACATTTCCTGGAGATCTGCTAGAAGTCATTAATTCCCAATCTATCATGTATTGTTCAAATCTTTCAGAAGGGCAAATAGCATGCCTGTCATTTGCAGAATGAGGTCCCCAGAGGGTGAATTTAGTGATGCTATCCCACACAGCAGGCTATCATCACCAAATTCACCCTCTGGAGACCTCATTCTGCTTAGGCCTCATCTTCTGGGAAGTATCTATAGTATCAAATTAACATTGTTGTTAGTTACATTTCCCTTCTAGGAAGTTTCTATATCCCCTAATTTGCAGAATATAAAATTCATAATTGAGGTGCCCAATGGGCGAACATCACCAACTTCAACTGGGGAACTTCAATCTTATCCTAGGTCTGCCATAGCAGTTGAGGGCCTTAGCAGAAAGGTCCCCAGAGGGTGAATTTAGTGATGCTAGCCCACTGTGCGGATAGCGTCACTAAATTCACCTTCTGGGGACCTTATTCTGCAAATGACAGACACACTATCACACTATTTCAAGGCTTGATTGTATAATACATTGTGTTGCTTGAGGCCAGGCACATACAATGTAGGAACAGACACGTTATTTGCAGGCTTAACCCTTTACCCAACAAACCGGCCAAAACCGGCCAAATAAAGCTTCAACAGCCTAAAATATCTTCAGTCTGTCTCAATAGAACCATACAAATATGGATATCATTGGAACCGGCTCCTTGACCACATTGTGATAGTTACAGTTATGCCCTGTGCCAATGCATTCTCTTATATAGGTCGCCTCGCATATATAAGAGAATGCATTGGCCTAAAAATGTGTTAAGCCAATGCATTCTCTTATATATGCGAGGCGACCTATGGTCGACTCGCATATATAAGAGAATGCATTGGCACAGGGCCCTTCTGTTGGGTAAAGGGTTAATTGCAGGCTTACTCCTTTGGTGATTGTAATTCAGATTTGTTCAATCAGGGTCACCACTCACCAGGTCAAGTAAGTGCAATGCCAGCTACATTACTCTTTCTCTCCATAGTAATTCATGAGATGTCTTCTATGCAAGAATCAAATGCCCTATTTTGCTTATATTTGGTATGATATTACCTTGGGTGACAGATTTGTGAAAATGGGATCACAAAGTCAAATAAGGGCAGAGCCAGAGACTTAACTATTTCACTACATAGTAATTCTTAAAATATGTTTGCAAGAACTAGTTGGCTTATTTAGCATGGAATGTTCTTCCTTGACTGCAATTCAGATTTTTTTAAATGGGGTCACCTGGTCAAATAGGGGCCAAGTGAAGGACAGTTTCCCTCTTAATATGCTTCCTTCACAAGGACCATCAGGTCTATTTTACTGATATTCATGATATGTATGAAGGGTACTTTGGTGTCTGGGATTCAAATTTATTCAGATGGGGTCACCAGGTTAAATAAGGTGGGACCAGGGACATAACTATATGTCTCTATAGTAATTCTTAAAATGTCTTCTCAAGAGAGGTTGGACTATTTAGCTTACATATAGTATGGAGGAATCAGGAGGATCCTTTAGTGACTGAGTTTCACATTTGTTAAAATGAGGTCAACCTGTCAAGAAATGGCGGGCTATTGGGAGTTAACCAGTGTTCGCGCTGGACCGAAAAAAAGTTTAGCCAAATGAAAATTTTATTAGCCAAATGAAAAAAACTTTAGCCAAATGTTTTTTTGGCCAAATAAAAAAAAACTTAGGCCAAATTAAATCATCGTTTTCTGGTCGGTTCACAATTAATGACTAAAACGTAAAATCTAACAGACACAGGTAAAATACACAATAATTTAATTAATTTTGAGGAACTAGAAGTATTTTTATATATATCATTTATTAAAAATTTATTAATCTTTATGTGAGAGTGATTTGGGGGGGGGGGGGGGGGGGGGGGGGGTAACCCGGGATTGTCCTTCTTAATGTCATTATTTTTTGGTTTTATATCAATATCTTTTTTTAAATCATTAAATATTTATCCTTGCGAAAATATCTAAGTGACATCTGGAAACTAATAACTTAATATTGTTACGCCATTGTCAAATTACAATCTGTCATAAAAGCATGCATATTAATTTGACTGTATCGGTATTGACGACAAATAGCCACAAAATATCTGTCGTGATTCACATTTGGCTGATTAAGCTATTGTCTTACACTTGGTGCTCATAAACCTCGACCGTCATAAATACAATGTCATCATAAACATGCATTGTGCAGGCGCGCTGTGAGTGACCAGACTGACAATGGGCTGAATGGGGGATTAGGGGATTAAATGTAAAACTTAATAATGACCTTTTGCTGCTTTGTGCAGAGTGACGTAATCTTTCTCCAGATTAAAACAGCCTGTTACGAACAAATTGCTTATATACCGGCGTCAATGCACTTTACAAAACATTGCTTTCTTCACATTGTCATAATTCAACCACGGTCGGTTTAATGTCCATGCGTCTTTGAATGTCCGTCTTGTGAAAACTAAAGATGATTGCATATCACTTTGTGATCGCTTGGTTGATAGAGTTGTCGATCGGGTTTCCCTTTGTACGATATTTCATAAGTACGAAAATAATGAAATACTTTCGTCACCTAACTTCGTCTTGAATGTCGATCTATTGAGCGCTTTTATTAATTAGCTTTCTGCCTCCATGCTTTCAGTCTCCATTTGGGCTCAACAAAAGTTTAGCCAAATGAAATTTTTATTAGCCAAATTCGAAAAAGATTAGCCATTGGCTAATTTGTCTACCGACAGCGCGAACACTGGAGTTAACACTTTTGTGTCTAATAAAATCATTGAAATACCAAGTTCATTAAAACATCTACCTTGGAACCACCTGACTGATTAATCTGACATACATGTATTGTGTTTTGGGTCCATGGATAATTGGGCTTCAAACATCTCTAAATGGTTTTAGAAAAAGGCGCTTGTGAGATTGGAAATGTCCAACAATTGAGAAAGTTTGAGGTGTTGGTTGTGAAATTCCAACCTAAGACTTGGGAGTCTGGAGCCCGGTCGGGAGGGGACTTGTTGAGCTGGAGGAGTGGGGTGATCAGTAGTGTACAGTTGATAATTTCAAGGTGGATTTTCACCAATCTACATACTTGAAGTCTCTCTAGCCACATATCCTGTTTAAATCTACTTCTTTTGAAGTGATTATGAAACGTTCTGACTGTTGTGGTCTCCAGAGTCCCAGTCTTATCAGTCTTTGCAGTCTGGTGAGCGACCCCACAGTCATTGACTGTCTTGTTATATATATTATTTAAGTTATTTTAATTTTTAATTACCCGGGGTGACTTGAGACACTGTCTTAAATTATCGTAATTCATGTGCATTTACCCCAATAATGGCCGATATACCAGGATACCAATACCCAGTATACCAACTACTAATCTACTAGCACACCTGTATGAACTAATATCAATACCATATATCACATTGATATGCCCACTGTCCCCAAACATACCAAGAGACAATAATACCTCAGTATATACCAAGGAATCAAGCTACCCCCTCCCCCCACTATAGGGCCTGCTGGAAATGTAATGTGATACACCCATGACAGTGACAGAGTTTGAAAACTCACCCTTACTCAGAATCAGCTACCCAGTTGGAACAAGCAAAGGGCAAGTTATATTTTAAATGTGTTGTTCTATTTCAGTATGATGTCTTTATTTTGGTTATCAGTATAATACGATGCACAAACTTAAAAAAAAATTTAATCATTCTATCCAAAATAGCTCTTGAAGGTGAAGGTTTGTGTGTCACTGACTCACTACTCGTCTATCTTGTGCCTGATCTAGAGTATGACATTATAATTTGTATATAGCAAGACAAATAATGTCAATTGAATATTATATGGGACTTTTGAGATGTGTGGCTGTTCAATCTGGAAATTATTTTGACAACCGAGTGAATTTGTCTGGTGGAAGATACTTGTGATTATGCTGAAATCATATTATCGACTGTTTACATTTGTGATGATGCACATATAATATGCAGCCATAAATTAAGTGCAACTTGCGTGATGGCAATGTTTTGCATTGTTTTCTAATATGGACAAAGTCACAAAGGGCTCCAAAACTGATGCCCTGACAGTACAGTAATGCTCTAAATAATCGACTCCTTATCCACAGCAGATTTATATGTAAATTTTCAGGATTTAGTCGGAAATATGGCTTATTGCCATTCATCGGAAAGCTCTCACCGAGAGCTTTCCAATATTTCTGACTAAATCCTGAAAAGTTACCCATAATTCTGCTGTGGTTAAGGAGTCGATTAATTAGGGCATTACTGTATGTGAGGAAAACTTGCATTGATAAAATCTGATGCATAGTGAAACCTTCTTTCTCTGTTGCGTCGTCTTTGTTCTATCCCTCTACTTGAGCCATACTACTAGTAGAGCAACTGAACAAGGTATCACATGGGTATAGGACGCACCTGTCTGAAGTCACCCCATTGCCGGGGTGACTTGAGACATCTGTTTCGGACACTGTATTTGACATGTATAAAGGTGGAACCAAATGAAACTGTCCGGGATCAATCCTTGAGAGGTTGTATGATAAACTTCTAGGGATTTTGCAATGGTCCGTATCATTTATTTCAAGTTATATTTAAAAACATATAGAAACTGTCTCAATTCCTCCGGTTTATGGTACCATCTGCACATGTGTAATATTTGTATTACAAATATATCTCAATTAGTTACACATATTGTTAACTTCCTTATAAACTCAAGTGGGTAGCTGAATCATATTTCTGTGACATGTGAATTTCCTGTGCTCCGTAATTTGCATGAGCAGCACGGGTAGTCATGTGATTTGTTAGGTCCTCCTACTTCGGCCATTTTACAAGGTATTGTCAACACGTGTTTCCGATTGGATGTTTGGATTAAATATTGACGGAATTATACACACTTTCTGGTATGTATCAAAGTTAATATCAGTTGCAATATTGTCCACTCTAATGACTATGATACATGATTCTCAAAATTAAGTGCATTTTAAGAAATTAGTTAGTCTCATCATGCTATAAAGGAAGGGCTGTCTGACTTGATTAGAACATTAAGTTCATCAAGTTAGGTCTGTGCCGGCCTGACATGCCTGTTTTGACCGACGACTTGTCTGTTGACCGATATTAGGAATTAATTATCATGAAATATGATACAGTTGGTAGCCGAGAGTACTGGTCTCTCATGCTAGCTAGCAGACCGGGGATCGTAACCTGGTCAGGGTATTCTGACAAAAATCAGAACTCGTTCAGATACCAAGTTTGTCAGGCTGAAAAGTCTCATTCTCAGATCACTAAATAAAGATCCAAATGCAAAAATGCCGACTCCCCCCCCCCCCCCCCCCCATTACAACATTTGTCCAAGTATGTTGTCATGGGTGCAGTACGCTGTCTGATCTGGTGCAGACATTAATGGCTGACCCATGTACAGGCCTCGGTCTGTGCATGTTGAAGAATGCTACTGGAGTCACCACAGGATTATGAAGTTACTCAGTCATTGTAGCACCTGGACCAGTGCGTCTATAACCAGAATTGGTTCCTGCACTGAAATATCTACAGATACAGAATCTGCCACTCTCAAATGTAAAAAAGTTGGATTGGGAAACAGAGTCAGACACAAACTACATGTACTTTCGTAAAATTAAAAATTCATGGATATTTTAAGAATTTAAATGCATAGACATTAAAAAGACAATACCGGGTATGCTTTGTTCACATAGTATAGGCTACTGCATGCTTTGTTCACATAGTATAGGCTACTGCATGCTTTGTTCACATAGTATAGGCTACTGCATGCTTTGTTCACATAGTATAGGCTACTGCATGCTTTGTTCACATAGTATAGGCTACTGCATGCTTTGTTCACATAGTATAGGCTACTGCATGCTTTGTTCACATAGTATAGGCTACTGCATGCGCAGTTATGACCTTGCATGGGTATACAATTTGCAGTTACAAAATGACCGCAGAACAAAGTAATGTGCAGACTTCTTAAGACATGCTAGTTGCTCATCATAAACTTCGTTGCAAAGCGCAATAAAATATGTGGATACAATGTACAACGTATAATTAAAAATGCCTCGTCAGAACAGTTTTAAGACTATATTTTTTTCAAAACAAGTAAAATTTCCTTCAGTAAAATTTCCATAAATCCCAAGCCAGTTTTGTCAAATTTGGAAGATGACTTCGTTTTCGCCTAGCTCAATAAATTCACAAAATACCTGTATTTATAGGCCTCATATACATGTATCTGAAAATTACAAAACCTTTCCATTTACTATTGACATATATTCTTTTAAAATCCTGAAGATATCTCAAATATACAAGTTAAATAATTCTGGTGCTCAATTGGTGTATAATATTTCAAATAAATTTACAAATTCAAGAAATATAATATCCATGGCATGCATGTAAAAATGTAGATGTAGACTTAAGTTCTCAGACCTGCCCACTCAGATGAAATAAATATGAATGTACATGTATGTTCTAATCGGTTGTGGGACACAGAAAACTGTATACAGTTTGTGTACTTTGGGCAAGCACACAAGACATATAGAATATATTAATTTGGTTAGTTAATACAACATAGCACCCTAGATATTGGAGATCTCTTATCATTATCAGGTCATCGCGATCAGTGTTCACACTGGGCCAAAAATTATTTTGGCCAATTCTGATTTTTGGCCAAATTAATATAACTTTGGCCAAGTTTAAAATCCTCATTTTCTGGTCTCACAATTAATGAATAATTTTGTTTTATATAACATCTAACATTGTATATAATTATGTCCATACCTTCTAGTACCTTGTCGAGACTTCTTTAATCCCACCATTGTTACTTGACAATATACCACTACCCACCATCTACCATTCAGCCTTCTTACAGACAAAGGATTCATTATTGTTAATACTCATTACTGTACTATTGCATTTGGTTGCACATTGTTTGATAGTGCACTGACATGAGTGTCTTTTTATACATTAAGCTGTATCACCTAATCAATTAGCAGATAATCATACTTTAAATGTTATTCCCATGTCGCTCCCATTTTGGCCTATGACAGCGAGCACCTGATTACGATATAAGTGTTTCTCCTCGATTACGTCTAAAAGTTTCATTTTTCAGATGGGAAGTCAAAGAGGGACAATTATTCTTCGATCAACAGAGAAGCATTCTGGAGCAGACTTGGTGAGTACTGAGTACCATGTTAACCCTTTCTTTACTAAATGGATTTTCCCATCAGTTATAAAAGTATACATTGGAAGGGTCTATTATTCATCTGGAGGGATGTTCAGGAAACATAAGCAGATTGCACATAATACAAGTAAAGAAGGAGTCCTATTTATTGGAGGGAAAGTTCAGATGATTAGTTCAACAAACGACCTATTTTTGTTGAACTTATTATATGAAAATTTCCTAAGTGATAACTACTCGTCAATAAAATATTTAGTGTAGAAAGTGTTAAGATTCATTTCAGGGGCTCACCTCTTGCCTTCCTCAAAGGGAGGTGGGTATGGCAGGGGCAGGAAGTTCCAATTAAGTTTCATAAAATGGCAAAAAATAATTTATTTAGTATTTATTTCGGTGTGAATTTGGCCTTAGAAAAAATTATTTTCTGAGAACTCTCAGTGGAATCACAAAACAAATTTATATTATTATTTATAACATTCATTTCTGCTTTTCCCAGCAGCAATATCTGACATATTAAATCTAATAACTACGAGAAAGTTTACTTTCCATTAATTTATCATTTTATATAAAACTTCCAGGAAAAATGTTTGATGCAATTTCGATTGAAGCAACCAAACTTTGTATGGCCTGTTCAAAGCCACCATATCCAACAGATAAGGTAAGTCACCTTATGTAACACTGGAGTGTTTTAAACATCTTTTTTATAGGCACCCCCTCTCCCCCAATTAAAATATTTTCAAGTATTCTTATCTTTGAATTGACATCAACCCTGATAATTAGGAAAAATGTCCTAGGCAAAAAAAATGCCTAGGAGAAATATTTCTCCTAGGCAAAAACAGCATTCTCTTAGGCTTTTTTTTTTAACTAACTAAATGTACTTAAAATGATTAACAAATAACATTCATTGACATATTGAATGATGATTGAATAGATTCAGTGAATATTTCTGTTAAGTTTCCACATTTTGAAATACCTATTTCTTGATTTTCTGAATTCAAAGGCACACCCTTTCAGTAGTTTCACAGTTTAGTACAGCTATGATCTATGCACAATTAACGGCCTTGACACCGACCGATTACCGAGTGTCTCTAACTTCTAAAATCACTGAATCATTGGGAATAAAATTACTATTTTTCGGTTGGATCACGCTTTATTTCCATCAAGCCAAAATACACGATTAAAAATATATTTGCACACTATAAAATGGTGCTCTCTGGTGATCTCGGATAATTTTGTCGCCAAATATATTCAGCAACATCGGTGAATTTAAGAGAATACGCATGGACAGAATTGTTTGAGGTCTGTTCGATTTTCGGTCTCACGGTTACTGCGTATATAAAACACGGAATACCACAAAGACGGAAACAGAACTAAAACAAACAAAGTTTAAATCAGGATTATAAATTTTATATCTATCTATATACTTTAATATTTATCCATCTATACTAAAGTAACTATACATGCTAGCCATAAAAACTTCAAATACTATCATATTAAACCAGCATACACATCGCCAATATGCACCATATTTCTTTCCGGTTTGCGTTCCCGAAATTGGAAATCTCATAATTGTTTTCCGCACGGTAACACATTTGACTTAATAAACTTGGGGGTTGGGCAGCTCGTGGTGACAATATAACTGGTAGTTATCATTGCCTAGTGTCTGTTTATCATTTCTTCAGATAATGTCCTCGGCTATTTTTTAGCCGAGGATAATAAATTTTTCCTCGGCAAAACGGTCGGCTTTGCCGGTAGCCGACCGCTAATAATCAGGGTTGGACATGTTTCCCGGATTCTGTGCTGGATGATGATGAAGTATGTATCTGCAATATTTGTCTCAACACACTTGTATTGGCGTAAATTATCAGATGTTGGTTCACTTACAAGCCCTTATAGTGTGTCTGTCGTTTGCAGAATGAGGTCCCCAGTGGGTGAATTTAGTGACGCTATCCCGCATAGCGGGCAAGCATCAATAAATTCACCCTCTGGTGACCTCATTCTGCTTACGCCTCATCTTCTCTGGAAAGTTTTTTATCATCCAATTTCTATAGAAACTTAGATTCTATTTCTTTTTTAGTTTAGTTTCTCTATATCGGATATCCCCAAATTGGCAGACAAGACATTGCATAAGGTTCCCAATGGGTGTACATCACAATATTCGCCATTTGGGAACTTCTATCATAGTCTATGTCTCCCATAGCAGATGAGGCCATTCAGAATGAGGTCCCCAGAGGCTAATTTGGTGATTCTAGTCCGCTATGCGGAATAGCATCACTAAATTCACCCTATGGGGACCTCATTCGGCAAATGACTGGCACCTTAAACTCAGACTTGGTTCACTTATTTTATGTATCATAAAAAAATGCAAAGGAGATAAACTGTCCAAACTGATTAATTAAGCCTATATTTGCCCAATTAATCTGCACAATGTGGGTGTACATGTAAATATATCGCTAATTATTGTCACATAATCACGCCATGCGTCTGATTTCAACTCACATTAGGATTAACAATTAACTGCAGCCTGGAAATTGCATTATTATTTTATGCGTATACATTTCCTGAAAAAAGTACTTTAAAAACTTAGTTGGAATATATATAAATTATGAAATCCGAAATTACACGTGTGATGTTATTTCCTTCAAATATGCACACAGAAATTCTCAATGCCTTTATAATAACAATCTCGCGACCGTCTATATCAGATTTTGAATCTGCGGAGAAGTCCCTATTTGCAGGGCCCTACTTTTGTCATGACCAAGATGTATGTTTAACCCTTTAATTTATTTTAAAATAATACATTTGAATAGTATATTTTTAATTTGCTGGGATGTTCAGATAACATGAACAGACAACAGGTGGAGAAACAATATCAATTACCATCCACCCATTTGTTCAGTTAGTATGTCAAACAACCAATCGTGGAACATCTACACATATCAATGTATGGTAATCAAGTAACTAATCATCAGTGAATATTCAGTAATCAAAGGTTTAACCCTTTACCCAACAGAAGGGCCCTGTGCCAATGCATTCTCTTATATATGCGAGTCGACCATAGGTCGCCTCGCATATATAAGAGAATGCATTGGCTTAACACATTAAAAATTATAAAATTGTTAAAGAATGTAGGTAAAAAGTGTTAAAAAAATGATTTTTTTTAGGCCAATGCATTCTCTTATATATGCGAGGCGACATATGGTCGACTCGCATATATAAGAGAATGCATTGGCACAGGGCATAACTGTAACTATCACAATGTGGTCAAGGAGCCGGTTCCAATGATATCCATATTTGTATGGTTCTATTGAGACAGACCGAAGATATTTTAGGCTGTTGAAGCTTTATTTGGCCGTTTTTGGCCAGTTTGTTGGGTAAAGGGTTAAAAATATATTGCTTTATTTTCTTTTTCCATTTTCAGGAGCTATCACCCATGATAGATACGGCTCAGAAGACTGCACTTGCTCTAACATCTGTGTATTACTCACTGCCTCCCGAAGAAGGTACTGTACAGATACTTACCATAGAAGGAAGGACAATATACAGGGCTGGTGTCAGTCTGGAGTAAACTCAGACCTTTCATAGTTATACCCCCCGCAACGAGAGTCAGCTTGTCCGTCCGTCCGTCGTCTGTCGTCCGTCCGTGGACACAAATTTGTCTGGAGTTTTTCTCAGTCGTTTTTTGATCAATTGTCGTGAAACTTGGCACAGACATCAACCACCATGGGAACCTGTGCACCTGCGATTATGACGTCTGTCGGACTTTTTTTTGTGGAGTTATCCACCCTTTTTCAACTTAGAAAATTTTCGCAACATGCATACTTTTGTCCGAGCTTTTATTCCTACATTTTTTGGTCAATTTTTTTAAAACGTGGCACAGATATTTAGTACCATAGGAACTTGTGCACCTGACGTCTGTCCGACATTTTTTGGTGGAGTTATTCCCCTTTTTCGACTTAGAAATTTGTTCGCAACATACATAATTTTGTCCAAGCTTTTATTCCTACATTTTTCGGTCAATAGGTTTAAGATTAGGGTTATGGTTGTACACCTGCAATGGGAACTGTTATTTTATTATTTTAACTAAATGTTTACTGACATGTGAAACATTTTAGTATTTTAAAAACAGGGGGGTATCCGTAGTCCCATTGGGACAGTCACACCTCTAGTTTTCATTTACCCAACTCCATGATTCCACATCAGTAGTGCCAATCAGAACTCACTATTCGTAGCACCAATATAAAGGAGTCCAATCGACACGTTTAATATAGCGCAATGTGATGTAATTCGGAGGAATTCCGCAAACCTTCCGAGAAATGATAAATTGTCGGGAATACGATAGACTCAGTATCTGTATGAATCTGAGTGTATGTTTACAAAGACTGGGTTGGTGTGAATGTACTAAATTAGTATTACACATCATTGGAAATCTTAATCATCCCCCGCAAATGAAGTATCCCACTTTGCAGTGCACTTGTTGAAACAATCACTTTAAATCAAACTACGGTAATGCCCTAAATAATCGAATATTTAACCACAGCAGAATTATGGGTAAATTTTCAGGATTTAACCAGAAATATGGCTTGTTGCAATTCATCGGAAAGCTCTCACTGAGAGCTTTCCGATGAATGGCAACAAGCGATATTTCCGACTAAATCCTGAAAAAATTGCCCATAATTCTGCTGTGGTTCAGGAGTCGATTATTTCGGACATTACCGTAGTCGTCTCTGTCAGAGATGATTTTATTCATATCTGTCACTCTTATTGCATTGCATAGTTTGCATTATCTCTGTATATGATCAATCTGCTACTGAGGCTGTTATTTGAAATAAAAAATAATGGTAAAACCCTTCTGTCTTCGCTGACAATAAATTATTGCCTGTTGAACAAAACATTACCGATATGTTTTTCCACGAATAGGCTAGTTTTTACATGTTTGTGTTATTTTCATAGGGATATTGGTCTGCAAGTCAACACAAGATGGTGTGCTGGAACTATTAAACAGTCTCCGAACTCTGGTGGTCTCCCTGGGCGAGAGTGTTGGGTGAGTCATTATAATTGATAGAAGTTTCTTTTTCTTCATTTATGAGCATTGTGTTGGCAATAAAACACTAACTCACGAAATAAGAAAATAAAACTCTCATGACATAGCGCTCAACAGATGTTTGGTGGTTTTTTCATTCTGTCAATGTTTTTATTCACAACCTTCATGTATTTTTTGCTTTGATGATGCATTGATTGTAGAAATCAGAAAATTCTATTATATTGTAATATCATTTAACTCGCTAGTGTGTCTATATGCTTTTCTTATGATCTGCTTGTAATATGTGAAATAGGAATAAGTACATTCTGCTAAATTAGTGGACCAAATACTTGTTGCTCATACGGGCAAATATATGCACAGCATTTGTAAATAAGAAATCCAACCATTCATGCTTTGAATAAGAATTTTTAATTGCTCCTGTGAAAGTTTCTTGAATTATAACTCATAATGAATAGGCTGGTCTGCTCAACCGTTTATCCATTTCATGTGTAAAATAGTCACTCACAAATACTATATGGTATTGTACATATATCATCTGTCACAGTTTGTCTTGATACCGATGAATCACAGTTCATACATGCCTATTTAATGCTATTCACTGCTGTTATCTCCTTATTATACCCCCAGGGGTCTTGGAGAAAAATCCGGACGGATGGACAGACAGATCCTACTCTTTATTATATATAGATATGCCATATTATTTATACCATTTGAAAGAGGAAGCTTCAAAACATTGTATTATCAACTTATCCTGTGTAATAAACTGTGAACATGTTATTTTTGTTGAGATACCGACATGTTTTCTGTGCTGAAGTTTCATCTGGACTATACTGCAAAGTCTATTATTTTCAATGGAAGGGAAATAACTCTATATCTTAGTTTGAATTCTGTTGTTTTCTGGGAGCGAGACGGGGGAAATATTTCTATGATTTCAGCTATTTTCTATTCTCTATGGGCACCTTCTGAGAAACAGACGTTCCAAATGGTGATGAATTATAGTAATTTAATTATATTTTATGTCATAGATTGTTATTAAAACCATGCATCAAGGCACTATAAAAAAAATAATCGGTGACTCGAAAATTAAAGGGGCCTTTAAAATTCTGGTTTCATTGTCGAGGCAAATGTCATTTTGCTTGTACATGTAATAAATATTTTTTAAATCAGTGAGCAGTCTGTTAATTCGTAACTCCATCTCTTACTATAGGTCTACTCAGCAGCTTCAGTCTACTGGATATGTCTGGCAGTGTGCCGATCTATTCCCAACATTACCTCAAGGTTAGTGGCTGAAATAACTTGTATGCTAGTCCAGATTACTCAGTCCAAGTTTCCTCTGTCTATGCCATTGTGCATATTGGCTGTGCTAGATGCTGGTCCAAACCATGCATTTTCTACCACATAGCTATAGGGATGGCATCTTGTTTTTATGTTTACCCATACCATAGTATGGTAAACATAGTGTCGTTGCCCGGATTGACCACTCGTCGTTAGTCCGTCCGTCCGTCTGTCTGTCTGTCTGTCTGTCTGTCTGTCTGTAGACACTTTACGCATGGTGCGATAACTCGAACATTTTATATCTGATCGGAACCAAATTTTGTATATGAATTTGTCAGCACCAAATACAGATCGAGTTCGAATATGGGTTCGATCCGAGTTTTTTTCACGGAGTTATGGCCCTTTTTCGACTTAGAATTCATGCATGCTACCATAACTCAAAAAAATTTTATCTGATCAGAATCAAATTTGGTATGCAAGTTTCTCGGACCAAAATACAGATCGAGTTCGAATATGGGTTTGATCCGATATTTTTCAATGGAGTTATGGCCCTTTTTCGACTTAGAATTCATGCATGCTGCCATAACTCAAATTTTTTTTTATCTGATCAGAACCAAATTTGGTATGCGAGTTTCTCAACTCAAAATACAGATCGAGTTTGAATATGGGTTATATCCAACATTTTATACCAGAGTTATGGCCCTTTTTCAACTAAGAATTGAACAGATAACCATAGCAGTCTACAATTAATTACCAGTGGTATCAGTTTAGCTCTGAGAGCAGTAAATCTGTATTATGGGAATTAGAGTTATTTTTTACTCCCATGTTTATGATGACACACTCCTCACCTGTATAGTTTTTGGTATCGATCGGTTGATCGGTTTAGAAATTATTAACACTTTGCATCCGCACATAGGCATGAGCTATCCGATGCTGTAACCAAATTATTTTTTGTCCGATTGTTTTCATATTTGATATGTAGGTTTATAATGACACACCCCTCACCTGTATAGTTTTTGGTATCGATCGGTTGATCGGTTTAGAAAATAATTAACCCTGCACACAAATGCTATCTGATCCATCTAAGTCAAACTGTTTTCTTCTGATATGCCTCATATTTCTTACCAAGGTTTTTCTTAGCACGTTCTTTATCTGTATGGTTTTTGGTATCGTTTAATTAACCCTTTTCAAACTTATGTTTACTTAGAACTCAAAACATTTTTCATCTGATCTACACCAAATTTGGTACATGTGGTCCTCACCCCGAAATACAGATCAAGTTCAAATTTGGGTTTGATCCGATATATTTTAACAGAGTTATGGCCCTTTATAATTCAAGTAATTTACTACCTATTGTATATGCCCTGTGAGAATTTAAGACAAACAACTTTACACAGTAATCTGCTTTATAGGGATCAGAAAATGACACTGGATACTCTTTGCTAAACCACTGCTGTTCCCAGAGCTGTAAAATTTAAGTGATTGATGATACTTTACTCCAGTTTGTGTGCAATAGTAATTTAACCCAACCTGTTGAAACATGTTCATGGCATTAATACAAATAGTCCATTGTCCATGTGAAGGATTTTCTGGAGCATGGCTGTTTAGAGAATTGTTGTTTACAGAGACACTGTTGTCTTATCTTGAGAAAACAATTTATCCACACATTAGTTCCATCATATGATGTCATTGAAAATGATTAACACTCTCCACACATCATATGTTCATTCTCCTATTCTATGTCCAGGTTGATCGTGATCCACTTTTCACTTGCATGTATTTCAGGATTAAAATTAACCTATTCCATAGACACATCATATCTGATACGCAGATTTTAAATTATCTCTTTCGCCTTAGGCCATGTTCACTAAGAATTTCTATTAATTATAAGCCACCAATTGAATATTCATCATTTGAGGATATATCTTATTTTGAAATTCCCTCTATTGCATTTGGGCTGCAGGATAATAATAATGGTTCTCGTATTCTTGAAGCTGACTTTTTGGTCAAATATTTTTCACCCAATCACTTTTATAATCTCATTCAGGTTGATTGTGATACATTCTTCATGTGTATAGATTTTGGTATTGATTGAATGGTTTTGAGAATATTAACCCAATATTTAATAATATTTCTGCTGTTACAGACATTGTATCTTTCCAATGATCAGCTTAGAATAAAATTAACCATAGGTACATGTATACTGTACGCGATCCAATGTTATGACTCTAATATTTTCAATTTGACCCTTCTCATATCTCTCCTTTAGTTATCTGATAATTCTGTATTAAAATATTTTATATCCAACCATTATCAATCATATTTTTTAATATCAAGGTCTATACACCCCTCACTTATATAGATGTTCAGGTGTTTGTTGGTCTCTAATCTCAATCATCCCATAACTTTTACTATGCAGCTAACACAACAACATAATCTGTTATGACTCAGGTTCCATTGTAAGAATTAAATAAATAGAGTTATTATGATGTTAATATTGTAACAATTATATCTTTAACAGCTATGGTGCATCTGTCTGACTGTGTTTGGGTATAATTATCTTTATCAATCTATCACACATACATGTATCTCTGTTGGAGTGACCGAATAGGTTGAAATCGAATGTCATATCCATCTTCCTATTGTGTTTAAATGAGCAAGTTGCTCAATATGTCTGATTCCACTATGAAACTAATAAATAATAGTACGCTGTGAATTGTTGAAATTCTTGCACTCATAAAAAGATCGCTATCGCCAAGGTATGGGTTAAACATCTGCCGATCGTGATCGGCCTCTCGTTATATTATATTGTATATATCACTGGAAGTGTCTATGATGTTGATATGGCTATAAGGTGTATATTCCCTTCCCTGTTATAGACATGCTGTCCGTTTTATAAGCAAAATAAAGATCACAAGTGCCCTCTGTCGCTTATAAAACTGATGACAATATTTATAACACCCAATCAACTATGTACACTATGTGAATTGTGAACTAATTTGCTTGAACACAACCTAATATCTTAATTATAAAGTACTTGACTTTTCTGAAGTGAACAGTTATATTCATAAAAATCCAGGCGTCAAAACAGTCAATGTTAAAATAATTATTTAGCTCAGTCGGGCAGGCATGATTGCGGACAATGTGCTCCGCAATGATTTGTGCGGTCTTATTATTGAGAAGGCTGGAACGTCATCATGCTGCATGTGAAATACATTTAAATGGTTATATATATAAATCAACAGCTGTCGGGTGAGCCCTGTCCCATTCTGTAATTTGCAAATCTAAACATAGTCGCTCGTTGATCCGATACATAGGAAGAGTCTTCCAAGCATGTATTGTCAATAATACAATGCAACATGTGTTACAAACTGTACAGAATTGTTTAACTTGCGAGTTACAATACAATATATTTCATATGGAATCGCTGTCAATCAAACCACTACCTGCTTAATTTCACTTCCCCACAACCCCATGGTGCCCACCCTCCCCTATTTTCCACGCATAAAAGCACATTATTTCCATTCCCATCCACATTCTTGGAATAACCGCTGGCCACAATAATTTGCGTGCATCGGATGTCAGGCAGCTTATAGGTTACACTGGTGTAAATAAGGTTCCGAGTGACATCTAGCGGATGCTGGAGGATATATAGGAGAGAATAAAATAGACACTGGGCCCTGATTGGTCAATAGCCTTGTGTGCTTTTCACATAAAAAAATCATCACACCTCTTCCCTATGATTTCCCATAGGTAAAATAACCATTGGCACAGGAATTAACCCTTTGTAGTGAAGTTGAATTTTTTGGTGTGGTCTAAAATATGACTGTATTGTTTTATGCGGTTCTGACACTAGTTACGAAAACATAAGATTTAAAGATACGGTTGGCCTTGGCGGTGGGTATCCTGTGAAAATATTTCCACCCGTCAAAAACCGCCACAAACAGAAAGAACAACAAATTGTAGACAGACTTTGTCCGTATACAAATAAGAAATATCGCTTAAACAGTATGTTATTGTCATATATTTGACCATTGTTATGTAAACAAAGGCATAAAAAGTTACTTTTCTGGTGTTTGTTTATATTATGATGGTAAACATAAAGAGCGTTCTTTGTTTGTGAATTCCTGATATGGAACGAATAAAGAGCGTTTATGCCATTTGTGTGTGATTAGCCAGCAGCATTGTGCTGTCTTCTGTAACACAATCAGGCTCTTGCTTAGGTAAAATATAGTAAATCTTTATGATAACATGCTGTTTACTCGATGGTCATGGTATATATGAACGAAAATGTATGCGTTTTAATTTTTTTTCTGTTTACGGTGATTGGAACAAATATAAATATTTTCGACAACTAAGGCCTCACGTGCCTTTAAAGGCGAATTCCCTGCTAGACAGACATGATTTTTTTGTGTAAAAAGTTTCCCAAAATGTCAATTTTTCAGATTTAAAGAAAATTTTGGACCCAACATTTATATTGCCAACACTATACGCTAAAACGTTAGCACTGAGGCCTATGGAAAACATTTACACTAGTGTAACCTATAATGAACAGCAATCTAGCATATAGGTTTATATGGTTGACAATGATCCCGTTGTTGGGACAATTTTTATTGTTGTATTTTTTTGTTAAATCATCGTTTTCAAGCAGTCAATATTTCCGGTTGACACATGTGATCATAAAAATTAGTTTACCTGCTTGAAAGTATGATTAATTATGAGTTTACTTACCATTATATTCAATTTGATATTCGATTCACGAATTTTACTGATATACGATTCAATATTCATGCAAACAAGATATTTGCAGGAGCCTAGTAGCTGCAGGATATTGCCGAAAGAGCAAATAATGTGGATTACCACATGGAAATACAGGCAAAGTTCAAATTTCGGTTCAGTCGGCCAATTTTTACCGGTTATGGTCATGGTCGACTTGTAAGTGTTCATTATTTGCTGATTATTTTGGTTTCCGCGTGATAACTTTAGATCTAGATATCTGATTGTTTTCAAATTTGGTATATGGTTTACTCATATTGAAAATACAGTTCATATTCTCTCCTATATATCCTCCAGCATCCGCCCACCTATTTTTGACCAGAGTTCTGGTCCTTTTTAACTTATAATTTGACGATTATTTTGGATTCTGGGTGATCGCATTAGTTATAGCTATATGTTTGCTTTCAAATTTGGTATATTGATTACTTGTATGAAAATACAGATCAAGTTGGAATTTAGGTTCGGCTGCCCATTTTGACCACAGTTATGGTTCATGTCGACTTATAATTCACCTTAGAATTTTGTGCCAATTTGAGGTTATCTTTCAATGCTTGACCCTGTTAACTTAGAGCATGAATGGTGTGATTATATGGCTCAAGTGTTTGATTACAATAAAAATAAATACTTTTTAATTTGATGAATATAATTACAATACAAATACTTTTTTCCAGTTGATATATTTTGATGTATTTATACTTTTCAAAAAGTTATCAAATACTTTTTGATTACATCTGATTACCTTGAGATGAAATGATGAAGAATTCATAGTTTATTTTATCATTGTGTGCCAACTCTGCTTTTCTGTCAAAATATAGTTAACCTTAATATTTTTTAAAAGGCCGCTCGGCAAGTGTCCCCCGAAACGGTGGCTTCATTTGGAGCAGTGGCTTTGTAGAAATATATTATATGGATAAAATATTTGTGCATTTGTCTCATAACTGAGATGCATATACAAATAACCAAATCTGAAAAACTATATGTGCATCACCATTGCACACCGCCTCTTCCCATAGTCAATCACATGATCACATTGTAAATATCAGTAATTCACATTATCAACACTGGTACTAATGCCTTATTGTCTGGCGATGTGTGAAGTGCAACTTTAACATTCTCCAACCATTCAGTATGTGTATACTTAGTCTATCATAGTATTGTTGAATTGTTATATCTCTGAAGGCGTGATGGCTTCTCATAGCACTTCCATGACTAGATTCCTGACATTTTGCATATATAACAGAATACATTGGCCTAAAAATATTTACCTTGTAAGCCAGTGCATTCTCTTATATATGCAAGGCTCCCTATGGGAGACTCACATATATAAGAGAATGCACTGGCGCAGAATCTTTAATGCTGCACTAGTGCAGCTCCCGTTGTGAAAGTGTTAAATTTCGTCACACTGTAATGTTAATCATATTGATTGGACACTTTGAGTTTAATCTTAGAGAAAGTTCTGATTGGTGGTAATGCCTCGGAAGCCAATTTTCAGAAATAAAAACTCTACAACAGGTAATCAGTCCCACTATTATATATGCAGATTTGAAATTTACTGAGATTGCTTTCCATTTAGCACACATGCCATGAATGCCTTCACCCTTTCATGACGGGAGCTGTGCTGGTGCAGCATTAAAAATCCTGTGCCAGTGCATTCTCTTATATATGTGAGTCTCCCATAGAGAGCCTCACATATATATTAGAATGCACTGGCTTACACGGTAAAAGTAAATATTGTTAGGCCAACTCCATATATAAAAGAATGCTTTGGCACAGGGTTTTCGCAAAATTTCAGTAAGCTCCACTAATGGAAGGATTCAAATGGAATTGGCTGCCAGTGAGATGCAAGATCTGAATGTGTTTTTGTAACAGGCATGAACTAATAATAACTAAGATTCTTTTAATTATATGCTCAGACAACAAGTTAGCTGCTGACCGCCACCTACATCAAAACTTCAACGTTGTTAAAGATGCACTGAATGAAATCAATGAGGTAATTATAATAAACATGTATACTAATATTTGGTTTGAACAGGCGAAGAAGTTTTATGATCGCCATGCAGTTTCATTGGCTTTCTGCTTAAAATGTATTTGCATTGGAAAAACTACCATTATGAAGCCTGTGCCTCACCCCCTGCCCCGGGGTACGATTACAACTAAAAAGTACCATTATGAAGCCTGTGCCTCACCCCCTGCCCCGGGGTACGATTAC
Source organism: Siphonodentalium dalli (assembly GCA_032622095.1). Taxonomy (NCBI): domain Eukaryota; kingdom Metazoa; phylum Mollusca; class Scaphopoda; order Gadilida; family Siphonodentaliidae; genus Siphonodentalium; species Siphonodentalium dalli. The sequence goes on from CP136062.1 coordinate 201,132,085, forward strand.
AAATAATAAGTACCATTATGAAGCCTGTGCCTCACCCCCTGCCCGGGGATACCATTATGAAGCCTGTGCCTCACCCCCTGCCCCGGGGTACCATTATGAAGCCTGTGCCTCACCCCCTGCCCCGGGGTACTATTACAAATCAAAAGTACTTTAATTTCAGCCCTTTCTGTGACAAGTGTTTGAATTGCATTTTATACTTGAAAAGTATTTGACTTCCCACAATGCACCTTGATAAGTACATGAATGTTTTATGAAATATTTGACAACTATTTTGGTTTATACCTTGTGTTTTGTTATACCCGGCCGGAAAGTTTTTGGCGGGGGGTGGGGGATAGGAATGGGTTCCGTCCATCTGTGTTAAGTCGTCTGTCTTTCCTGAAAAGATGTCCGGTGGTTATTTCGAACAATTATCAATGTATTAATCAAAGATTTCTGGTATACGAGTTCACAAGGGGAATAAATTGAGTTCACAAACTACTTGAAACTAGGCCAATTGATTGTCATTTTTTGGTGTATAGCACACGCGAAAAGTTGTCTGGGGGTTATTTCAAACAATTATCTAAGGATTTGAAATATTTTTGGTATGTGAGTTCACAAAAGGAGTATCTGAAACGAGTTTGCAAACTAGACCCGGTTGTACATATTTACCAGATTTACGGCCCTTTGATTGTAAGTTTTTGGCATGGAGCACCTAGGAAAAGTTGTCCTGGGTTTATTTTGATCAATTATCAACGGATTTGAAAGATTTTTGGTTTATGAGTTCACAAGAGGAGTATCTGACACGTGTTCACAAACTAGGCCCGGCTGGAATTTTCACCAGAGTTACAGCCCTTTGATCTGTCATTTTTTGTCATTTAGCACATACGAAATGTTGTTAGGGATTTATTTTGAACAATTAGCAACGGATTTGTAAGATTTTTGGTATGTGAATTCACAAGAGGAGTTTCTGAAACAAGTTCACAAATTAGTCCCGGCCATACATTTTTACCAAAGTTACAGCTCTTTGATTGTAATTTTTTGGCATTGCAATTTAAATTTTAAGCCCAAACTAAAACAAATATATCAACCAATCTCAAACAAGTATTATCTGATTTCAATTATTATTTTTTTTATTAGGCTTTGGAGGAAGGCGTTGGCATGGATGATTTAGATGATATCCTCGGTGATGGAGGCGGAGATGGTGATTGTGATTATGATGATCCTGTGTGGACTGAAGCAGATAAAGAGCTAATCTCTCCATGTTGTGGTCTCATCAAAGTGACTAAAAATATTCTCAAAAAGACCAAAGATTCTGTGAAATTAAAAGCAAACTGTGATTCTAATGACAATATAAAGGAACTGGATACGGTGGTTGAACACTGTGATAAGTTTGGAGCTGTGGTCGATGATCTCACTCTCAGTCTCTATCCTCCAACTAAATACTGTACAATTAGGGAAGAGGTTAGTAAGAATCATTTGTTTTAGCCGTTCAACAAGGTCATATTATGTAGAAAATCTGTCCATTCGGCAATATTGTTTCTGGATGATAACTTTAGTGTTCGTTTTTCGATTGACTAAAATTTTTTTTATGTGGTTTAATCCCACGAAAACACAGGTCATTTTCAATTATGGGGTCGGTCTGACAAATTTTGCCTGGGTTATAGTTCTGTAAATGGCCACCAAAAACTAAAATATGCAATAAAAATGTTCTATTTATTTTCTCTCAGACATTCATGATTGTAAACTGAGCACATACCCTAGTTGGGTTCATAAGCTAGATTATGCAGTGTGTTTGTTGTAAATATTTCCTGTCAAACGCACCAATGACCAGCCTTGAAAACTGTTGTTTTTATTAGTCGACTTATGGTTTGACGAGGGACGGTCGCCGGCAGGCGGACCTAAAGAATGCCTTAAAACTTTGACATTTGTGAATGGATTCAAAAAAAAATTGGTATGTGAGTTGCTCCCAATGACAATTTACTGCCTGTAGAAAATGGGTCACGTCCGAACTTTTTGACAAGAGTTATCCATCTTTGATGACTTTTTTGCAATTTTTTTCACCTGTTAGCGCGATAACTCAATCAAATATTAACTGATTACAACCATATTTGATATATGAGTCTCTTGCAACAATATCTCGGACGAGTTCGAAAACCAGGTTTGTCCGATTTTTTTCCCCGGAGTTATAGGCCTTAGTTTGTCTATTTTTAGCATTTTTTTCACTGTTAGCGTGATAACTGAATCAAATATTAACTGATTCAAACCATATTTGATATATGAGTCTCTTGCAACAATATCTCGGACGATTTCGAAAACCAGGTTTGTCCGAATTTTTTCCCCGGAGTTATGGGCCTTAGTTTGTCTATTTTTAGCATTTTGTTCACCGCTAGCGCGAAAACTCAATAAAATATTAACTGATTACAACCATATATGATATATGAGTCTCTTGCAACATTATCTCGGACGAGTTCGAAAAGCAGGTTTGTCCGAATTTTTTCCCGGAGTTATGTGCCTTAGTTTGTCTATTTTTAGCATTTTTTTCACTGTTAGCACGATAACTGAATCAAATATTAACTGATTCAAACCATATTTAATATATGAGTCTCTTGCAACAATATCTCGGACGAGTTCGAAAACCAGGTTTGTCCGAATTTTTTCCCCGTGGTTATGGGCCTTAGATTGTCTATATTTAGCATTTTTTCACCGTTGGCGCGATAACTCAATCAAATATTAACTGATTCAAACCATATTTGATATATGAATCTCTTGCAACAATATCTCGGACGAGTTCGAAAACCAGGTTTGTCCAAATTTTTCCCCTGGAGTTATGGACCTTAGTTGGTCTATTTTTAGCATGTTTTTCACTGTTAGTGCGATAACTCAATTAAATATTAACTGATTCAAACCATATTTGATATATGAGTCTCTTGCAACAATATCTCGGACTAATTCGAAAACCAGGTTTGTCTGACTTTTTGGGCCAAAAAACTCGACATAGCATCTTAGATGGATACCCCTTGTTTAAACCACTTTTTTATGTGTACCCATACCATTGTATGGTACACATAATGCCGACGTCCGGATCAACCATCCGTCGTCCGTCTGTCCATAGACACTTGCTATCCGATTCGATTACTGGAGTATCTTTTATCGGATCATGTTCAAATTTCATGTGCATGTTTACAATGACACACCCCTCACCTATATAGTTTTTGGTATAGATCGATTGATCGGTTTAGAAATTATTAACACTTTGCATCCACACATGGGCATGTGCTATCCGATGCAATAACCAAAGTGATTTTTGTCCGATTCTGTTCATATTTGAAATGTAGGTATATGATGACACACCCCTCACCTGTATAGTTTTTGGTATCGATCAGTTGATCGATTTAGAAAATAATTAACCCTGCACACAAATTCTATCTGATGCATCTAAGTCAAACAATTTGCTTATGATCTGCCTCATATTTCTTACCTAGATCTTTGTTAGCACGTTCTTTATCTGTATGGATTTTGGTATTGTTTTGTTAACCCTTTCCACTCTTGTTTTTAAATAGAATTCATCCAAGCAATGAAGACTTAAATATTGTTCATCTGATCAGCACCAAATTTGATAGATATGATCCTCACCCCAAAAAACAAATCAAGTTCAAATTTGGGTTTGATCTGATATATTTTAACAGAGTTATGGCCATTTGTAATTCAAGTAACTGATAATGTAACTAATAACTGTTGTCTGCCAGTGTGTGATTTTAAGAGAAGTTGTCATGCCACAGTGCCTCTCTTATTAGTTTTATTTATTTTAGCTGTACACTAGATTGAGTTAGATAGCCCTGGTGCCCGCAGGTGGCTGTCAAGAATATAATTAATGGATGGGTCTCTATTCTGTTCTGTGCAATATTAAGTTAACCCATTTGTTGAAACTGGTTCATTATTAGTTAATGTACACCTATTCCAAAATTATAAATTCGAATAGTCCATTGTTTATTTGTTGGGATGTGTTACAGACATTTTTGTTTATAGACAATTTTGTTTACACTCACACTGTAACTTAGAAATAAATTAACCCACCCATTCCATAGTTCCATCATATGATATCACTGAACATTATTAACCCTCTCCACACATCTTATGGTCTTCTGATGTTTTCCATCTGATCATTCTCCTATTCTATTTCCAGGTTGATGGTAATCCACTTTTCCCTTGCATATTTAATGATATTCTGCTGTTTACAGACATTGTATCTTTCAAATCAGGGGCGCCGGAAGCATCCAAGGGCAGGGGGGGGGCAGAGCCTACAAAAAGGGCACTTTTCCGCAAAAAAAGGGCATTTTCTCCGCAAACTCTGGAAAATAACCATAAATTCATTGTGGCAAAAATCCCTATTTTAAAGGTATTTGTCGGCTTTTATGGCCGTTTTGTGATAAAATTGACAACAAATTAATATTCCTTGTGAAATTGGTGGTATTTGGACCAAAAAAGTCACATTTTGCTATAAAAACACGAGATTAAACACACAAAAAGCATTTTCTGTCTCCAGTAAAAGGGCAAGTCCTGCCCCCGCTCGCCCCCCTTGGGTCAAGGGCAGGGCGGTCAGCTGCCCCCTCTGCCCCCCTCTTCCGGCGCCCCTGTTTCAAATGATCAGCTTAGAATAAAGTTAACCATAGATATACTGCATGCAATCCAATGTTATGACTCTAATATTTTCAATGTGACCATTCTCATATCTCACCTTTATTTATCTAATAATTCTGCTTTAAAATATTTTATATCCAACCATTATCAATCACATTTAATATCGAGGTCTATACACCCATCACTTGTATAGATGTTCAAGTATTGATTGGTCTCTAATTCAATGATCTCATAACTTTTTAATATGTAGCTAACACAACAATATTATGACTCAGGTTCCAATGTAAGAAGTAGATAAATAGAGTTGTTATGTGCTTAATTTCATAACTCTTATATCTTTAACAGCTATGGTGCATCTGTCTGACTGTGGTTGGGTTATTTACAATGTAGCTTTATCGCTCTATAACACATACATGTATCTGTGTTGGAGTTACCCACTTTTCGCTTGCATGGATTTTGCGATTAAAATTAACCCATTCCATAGACACATGATATCAGATAGGCAGATATTAAATTATCTCTTTCACCTTGAACCAGGTTCGGTAAGGATTTCTATAAGCCACCAATTGACCAATATTCATCATCAGATGAAATATCTTATTTTTAAATTCACTCAATTGCATTTGGGCTGCAGAATAATAATGGTGCTGGTATTCTTGAGACTACTTATTGGTCAAATATTTCTCACCGATAACTTTTATAATCTCATCCAGGTTAATCATGACACATAAATTTCTTCACCTGTATAAATTTTGGTATTGATTGAATGGTTTTGAAAATATTTACCCCATATTTAATAATATTCTGCTGTTTACAGACATTGTATCTTGAAATTTAATGCCATATCCATGGTCATATTGTGTTTATGTGAGCAAGTTGCCCAATAAGTCTGATTCCACTTGGGAACTATTAATTAATAGTAAGCTGTGAATTGTTGAAAGTCTTATACTCATGAAAAAATTGGTATACAGATTTATGAAAATAGCTAATCACTATCGCCAAGGTATGGGTTAAACATCTGCCGATCGTGATCGGCCTCTCGTTACATAATTATAATATATCTCTCATATTGTGGGGGTGAACAGGTGTTGATATAGTACTATATCATACATTGGTTGTAGAGGATAATGATTTTCCCCTTCACATTGATAGTTTGAAATTGAGATTTATTTTTAATTCACATTTGGGGCGCCTCCTTAACTGTCTTGTTAAGGAAACTGCGTGATAATATATAGTATGGAAAATTTTAGAGTGTAGTTTAATTTAAAACACCCTGACCACTGTTTTTGAAGCTTTTAATTTGGCTTTGCAGGGTTTATCTTGATGACTCTATAAAACCGCGGCCACTGGCGACATTTTACCCACATTTGGTGGACTTCCACAATATTAATATATATACTAAGCGAACAGAGCTGCACATTGCCACAAAGTTTGTTTAATTTCGTTCATAAAGTTTGAAAATAATTTGTCAATAAGTTTTTAGTGAGGGAATTTGACTTTTGGGGCATCCAGTTCACCATTTTTGCTGGAAAACCCCAAACGAAATAAAGACAAGAGGTGGCATCAGAGATGCTGTGTCTCGTTTTTGGTGGCTTACCGCCGGTGGTTACCGCCGGTGGTTACCGCCAATTGGTGTGCATCAGTATCGGTAGACTAATTAATAGGTAAAATCGGTTAATATTTGTTCAAGTTATCGCGCTAACGGCCTCAAAATCGCGAAGAATTCACAAACTAAGGGGCAAAACTCATGGGAAAAAGTTCGGAGAAACCCGGTTTTCGCACTCTTTCGAGATATTGTGCGAAGCAAGTCACACACCAAAAATTAATATAATCGGTTAATATTGTTCAAGTTATCGCGCTAACGGCCTCAAAATCAAGAAAATTTTGCAAACGAGGGGGATAACTGAGAGAAAAAAGATCGGACAAACCCGCTTTTCGAACTCGTTTGAGATATTGTGCAAAGAAAGTCATGTACCAAAAGTTTTTAATCAAATCAGAGGATGTTTGTTGAAGTTATCGCGCTAACAATTAACTATAACTCACCAATACATCTGAATTTTAGTTATGGTCCACTATCATGTTGATTTTACGAAAAATGACTAATTAAGGGCCATAACTCTATCAAATTTTATTGGGCCAGGCTGGTTTTCGAACTCGTCCAGGATATTATTGGAAGACACTTATATACCAAATTTTAGTTGAATCGGATGACGTTTGTTGAAGTTATCGCGCTAACGAGCCCAAAATTCGTACAAAATGACTACTTAAGTACCATAACTCTCTCAAATTTTATCGGACCGGGTCGGTTTTCTAACTCGTCCGAGGTATTCTTGGGAGACACCTATATATCAAAATTTCAATCAAATAGGATGATGTTTGTTAAATTATCGCGCTAACGAGCTGAAAATTTATGAAAAAATGACTAATTAAGAGCCATAACTCTATCAAATTTTATCGGACCTGGCCGGTTTTCGAACTCGACCGAGATATTCTTGGGAGACACCTATATACCAAATTTCAATCAAATCGGATAACGTTTGTTGAAGTTATCGCGCTAACGAGCTGAAAATTCGTGAAAAATGACTAATTAAGGGCCATAACTCTATCAAATTTTATCGGACCAGGCCGGTTTTCGAACTCGTCCGAGATATTCTTGGGAGACACCTATATCCCAAATTTCAATCGAATCAGATAACGTTTGTTGAAGTTGTTGCGCTAACGAGCTTAAAATCAGTGAAAAATGGCAAAGGGCCATAACTCTGTAATAAATGTGCGGACGAACCCGATTTTTTTGTCTGCAGCTTACGTGCATGGATATGTACTCACACACCAAAATTAATCCGTCAATAAACGGTTGAGTTATAAGCAAAACACGCCGCCCGCCCGCCGCCGCCCACCGTCCCTCAAACTATAAGTCGAGTTTTGGAAAAAAACTCGACTAAAAACACAGACTGGTACCCAGCCGGTGACAGAGTCAGAAAGGAAGTATGATTGGTGCACTCTGGTAGAGATTGTTGCTGCCTATCATCATAACTTTGACTGTTGAACTTGCTTATTCTCTAATTCAATCAAACTCTGCTCATAATTAAAATGCTATTTTTCCATTTTTTTCAGGCTGAAAATTTGTCCTCATTGAACACAGTCACCCTTAATGCTATTACGTAAGTTTTTAAAAAAGTGTCATAAGTTTTAATCACAGAATGAGGAAGTTGATGGAAATTTTAACATGTTTTGATTTCAAAAAGAAAATATGATCATTTAACAGACAAAATATTGCTCTTTTGGACATAAAAAATATATATATGTAATTTATTAGGGGGAAAACTTCATGTCAACAAATACACAAAATACCTATTTACAGACTATTTATAATCTGAAAAATCTGGCAATGTTATAGTAATTTCCCAGCTGGTTTGACCTTCGTGAACAGCCCTGGGCTACACTGATAAAATTGTCATCTTATTGTATTGGCATATTCTATGTCAAAGACTGTGATTTGAATTCATTGAATGCACAAAATAATTTTAGCATCAAGTTTTTCCATTACAAAAAAATTATATTTTGTGAAATTATATGCTTTAATATTTTCCTTTCAGACATTCACATATATCAACAGAGGATGATCAGAAATGGATAGACTTCCTTCACAAAGCCACAGAACATAACATGGATAAAATAAAGGATCTAACGAAAGATTACACATAGAATAAAGAATTCTTATTTTTTTTAAAAGAGTTTATTGTTAACCCTTTAATACCTGAGTATTTATTGTTAACCCTTTAATACCTGAGTATTCCCTGATGGGTAGTTACTTGATTCCCATTAATTGCTCAGACGTTCAGCTAATAAGTTCAACTGACACCATGATTTTAAGTTCAACAGACAGCATGGTAGCTGAATATGCCAGCAAATTACATCACTACAAATGAATCCATAGGGTTTTTATATGATGCCCGTTTTTATATGCCCGTTTTTAAAAAAACAGAATGTATTATGTTATTGGTTCGTCCGTCTGTCTCTACGAATGGTATGTTCTGGGACTTTTTTCTGGCTCATGAGCCTTTTTTAATTTAATATATATTGTCTCACAAACATGTTAAAATTGGATTCAGACCAAATTCCCAATACCCCATGGACGCTCTTGGACAGAATCCTTATTGTTGTGAGACTTTCAAAAAGTCCCATAATATGGTTGGTCAATTTTTAATTGTTCCCCAAGTTGTCAGGAGTTATGATCCTTTTTGGACTTAGAATGCGCCATTTTTCAGGGGTTTTTGGTTTATTGGTGATAACATCAGTTTTGGATCTTCAGTCACCTTGAAACTTGGTATTTTGTGGTTTAGTCCCAGAAAAGTCAGTTCATACAAACACAATATGGAAGTCCCATAACTCTTGTGGAAGGTCCCACAAACTGGAAGTCCCACAACTACCATTTCATCTGTACGTTCGCCTTTTTTCGTTTCCGGATGATAACTTTAGTAAGTCTGAACTGAATGGAATGAAATTTGATGTGTGTGTTTATTAGCACAAAATACAGGTCAAGTTCGAATTTGGGTTCCGCCCGTCAATTTTCACCAAAGTTACGGCCATTTCTGTTAGAATTTGTACTCAATTTTCGTTTCCGGATGATAACTTTAGTAAGTCTAAACTGAATGGAATGAAATTTTGTATGTAAGTTTACTAACCAAAATTACAAGACAAGTTCGAATTTGGGTTCCGCCTGCCAATGTTTGCCAGAGTTATGGTCCTTGTCTACTTAGAATTTGCCAATTATTTTGGTTTCCAGATGATAACTTTAGTTTAATTGTCTGATTGTTTTAAAATTTTGTATGTAGATTTGCCACATGAAAATACAGGTCAAGTTTGAATTTGGATTCGGTCCGCCCCATTTTTGCCAGAGTCCTTACTGACTTAGAATTTGCCGATTATTATTTTTCCCGGTGATAATAATCTTGATTGTTTTCAAATTTGGTATATGGATTACTCATATGAAAATATAGGTCAAGTTAGAATTTGGGTTCCGCCCAACTATTTTAACTGGAGTTATGGCCTTGTTGACTTAGAATTTGACGATAATTTTGGTTTCCAGCTGATAGCTAGTTATCTGGGTTTTTTTCAAATTTGGCATATGGATTACTCGTTATAGCCCTTTGTAAAAAAAATGCCACACCCTTGCTCTCTTGTTTTCCACTTGTCATCTGCTTATATGATCTGAACATCCAAGCAAGTGAACACCCCAGATGAAGTGGTCCCATTAATTTGCTATGATGTTGGCAGCTCCTGCTGACTGCTATGATGTTGGAAGGGCAAAATGATACTGTTAAGAATAGGTACCGTCTTTAGCTCAACTTTATAAAGTTTGAGCTATTGCCATGAATTTACTATGAATTTACTCTTTTCATGACTAAATCTTTTGGCACACCCTACAGACCACATCCCTCATCCGATCGTCATAAAACTTTGTACTGAACTTTGGGGTGACCTCTAGATGGGAGCCATCGATTATTTCTAGAGGGTCTTCATTGGGGGGGGGGGGGTGTCCACCTTGGAATTTTCCAACTGGGCCTCTTGCACCTTCGACCAGTTTAAAATCCCAAGTTCGCGTTATACCAATTGTGCCCCCCACAAAGTTGTGGTTGAGACACCATTCCGCCACGTCCCTGCCAGCAGCCATCTTGGATTTTACTCTTGGCATGAATTAATCGTCCGGCATAATCTACAGGCCACATCCCTCATCCGATCGTCATCAAACTTCATAAGGATCTTCGGGGTGAACTCTAGATGGGAGCTGATGATGTTTTCCGAAAAAAAATTTAAAACATGGCTGCCAGCGGCCATCTTGCATTATACTCTTTGGATGACTAAATCCTTGGGACAACCTACAGGCCTCATCATTTGATGATAAAATGCATCCGTTTATACAAACAAAATGAATGCTTTTGACAAGTCATTATTATTATGCCCCTGACCCCCTAGTGGTTTGTGGTATATAGCCGAGGGCTCCATCCGTCCTTCAAATGGCATGGTGATAGCACAGGTTGGGGGGAAAGGATACCCACATACTACAGGCTTCGACCATTAATTTCTACTAGAGTTACGGCCCTTGTTTGATTTTGAAATTTGTAAATTTTGTGTCTGAAAGAACATTTCAGCTTGTAAATTGGACAAATCGTCGGGTTCTTTTTTGCTTTGGCACGGTGATAGCGCAGTTCGGGGGAGAAAGGATACCGACATTAATACAGGTTTCGTCCATTCATTTTTATCAGTTACAGCCCTTGACCTTTGTTTGACTTGTGGAATTTCTGATTCTTGTGTCCTTAAGAAAATTGTTGCTAGTAACCGTTGCTAAGAAGAGCCTGTTGCAAATGACGCCACATGTGAAAATGAGCAGTAGCGTATAAGGAACATATATGCCAAGTTTCATGCTTTTATCGCCCTTTTCACAGTTGGTGTGTTTTCTACAACAAGCACTTGGACTAGCGGAAGGGCAAAATGTGACGAGAGCCAGTTTAGGGGGTAGGGTTATGTTTTTACAAAAAGCATGAAACTTGGCACATATGTTCCTTATACGCTACTGCTCATTTTCACATGTGGCGTCATTTGCAACAGGCTCTTCTTAGCAACGGTTGCTAGGCAACTACCCGGCATCGGATTAATGCATATGACTGATATTATACCAGTCTGGGTGAACGTCGACTCTATATTTGAAATATAGTCTGGAGCTAATGTCGCCAAAACCATTTCTTTCAGCGAAGAGCTTCCCCAAAATGACGTCACGGATTTTTTTAAATACATCGATGATTGACAGGTGTCCCCACGTGTTATTTGTTGTGCTTCGCAATAACAAGGCCTGTGTCGCGACATAAACTTACAGAAGATAATATTTGTCGTGTGTGCGACTATTCTTTTTCGGGAGATGAACTCGCTGCATCAACGGGAAAGCTGCATCCGAGAGCAAAACATAAGGTCGTCATCAAAAATGATGCTTTAGAACTATTTAAAAGCATAAAATTAAGTCATTTCCTCTGTGTTTAACTTTCAGGATGACTTTTTTAGTTTTACGACAAATAATTTGATTTGCAAACCATGTTACAATAAAGTAAATCAAATACACGGACATGAGTGAGTTCTATTTATATTTATGGGAGGCCAAGTTGGTACCATACGCATGCCTATCTATCAGGTCCAGCACATCCTTCAAATTAATCGGAATCGTACCGAATATATAATTTCGAAGCCATTTTTTTCTGTCTCTCTTGTATTTGCAAGCGCCGCTCTGTTACTATATTTAGAAGTGACACTATGGGAGTCTCCGCCCACTAACACTTGTTTATTAACCCATACGGTTTCATTGGACGGAAAATAATTTACGCAATCAATCAGATTACGGAATCCCGAGGACTTGGAAATGAGATAGCGATGTTATCCGTCAGACCTAATATTCAATGTTGTAATGAATATTTAGGTATGAGTTTACTCAGACTGATATTATACGTGTTCTAACAAACTAAACTACGTCGTGTAGCATGTTTATGGTGAACATATTTGTTGTCAGTTTTGACCTGACTGACAAATTGCCATATTACTTACTTACAAGGGGTGGCGGTTGCTAGGGACGCACACACAATCTAAAAATGCACATATGACTGATATTATGGTAGCTTTAACAAACTAAACTACACCTAATAGCACTTTTGTGTTGAAAGCAATTAGAATATTTGTTTTTAGTGTTGAGATGGCTGAAAAAAATACCATATAATTCTTACTTATATGAGTGGTACCTGTTGCCAGGGTCATACGCGAAATACAAACATGCACCTATGACTGATATTATGGTAGTATTAACGTTTTTATGGTGAAAACAATGGCTGAACAAAATACCATATAATTCTTACTTATATGAGTGGTAACTGTTGCCAGGGTCACACCCGAAATACAAACATGCACATGTGACTGATATTATGGTAGTATTGACGTTTTTATGGTGAAAACAATTATAAATGTTGTTAGTGTGAGTCTAACCAGAATATGGGTACACTTATACGTTGTGGTCCATCAGTTTAGATATCGGGAATTCAAAGTGAGAGTTGAAAAGTTGTTGCTTATATTTAATATGAGGCATGGCCATAATAGTTATATAAGCCATAGACCCAGACAGCTAGTTATATAATGTAAGTCACGGACCAACTCTACTATATATGAAGAACATAGCTAGGGTCAGCCACCAATATGTTAGCCATGGCCCTAGCCTACAATAGTTATGTTATGAACCCAGGCACATATATACTCACAGGACCCATGTCCATACATATAGGCTATGTACGTAGGATATGTATAGTCCATGAACCAGACCGCTTCATATAACCATACATGTATGATATCTATGATCATGACCATGACACTGTTACATGGTGCAAATAACCAAGTGCCCACAGATAGACCATGTACTAAGATACCGTAGACCAAGTCCGATGCACAATAGATTAGTGCACCATGGATTCAGGAACCTATATATGGTATGAACATATGAGACAGTTTTATGACGGACCAACCTATATATAGATATTGGACCGATGCCACATAGACGAAAGTTAAGGATGGGGGCCCTTATAAATAGCCCATACACATATGGCACTGTAGGTTGGCCATGGACACATATCCATACGTGTAGGCCATGGACCAAGGCCGATATATGTATGCCATATTGAATTATACCCAGGCATAAGCAGGTGTCTGTCTATATGTAGGATATGGACCCACACATCGTACGTGATATATCTACACCATCCCAGGCAATTTTAAATAGTGTTAATACACAAGTGACTATAATGATGTATGCAGTGATACAGGTGCCTATATGTAGGACATGGACACATGTCCCTAAATAAAAGCTACGGCACCGGCGTTATCAATCATTTCATAGATTCACATATATGCTGGTAGGCCATGGACTGATCCACATATATAGGATCCACGTCTCTATACTATATGAATACCGTATATGTACGTCCGTTTTCAGCCACTCGACCAACGCCCCATAGCATGAAGGTCCCTATCGATTGGTCGTGTGCACCACCATAGCTTGACTGTGGACCCAGGCGCATATAGGTAGGAAATTGAGACGGGCCACTATGGACAGCCCATGTATCCAGGCTGATTTAGTTATGACTTTATTACAAGACATTTATATGTAAAACATGAACCCATCCCATGAATGTACATGTGCCATGACTCTCTAGGTTATAACCACAGCCACGCATACGCTATGGACCCATATGAACACCACATGTAGTGCAAATACACAAGTGTCTATATGTATGTACACATGACATGTACCCAGGCAAATCAATAGAACGAACCCTAAATAGTATATCATCGGCCCAGGCCCCTTTCTATGACATGGACACAGTAGTTAAGACACGTCATTGGGTGCTGTTCCTTAGTAACTGTGGGTTGGTAATGGGCCCATGGCTGCCCATGTAAATGGGTATTGGTCACCGGTTCCAAAGGGTAGTTCATGGTATCTCAATCTGAAATATATAGGCCACGCTCATGTACGAGCTCCTATAGACTTGCAAATGACTCATGACCATGTATTGACATATATGTAGTTATGGCATGGATATGAAAGAAACACAGTTAGTTCACACCGTATAGCAACTGGTATGCGGATGCTACCACACTGTGATAGAGTGTTCTGCATGGATGCCATTGTCAAATGTAGTGCAAATGTCGGATTCCATGGAGGGGGGTTCCGGTGGTATCGACATAAATGTGGGTCAATACTTTTACATGTCTCATCAAAATGTATTCCAAAAATCGAATCATGGAAGAAACAATAGTAAACTCCACACATGTATGTGATTCTGATAACACTAACTGAATAGTCTGTCAGTTTAAAGAAGATTTGGCAGTGGTAGGTGGTTACCTAGCAACAATGAAACCTCAATACCAATTTGCCACACGAGAATGCGTCAGTACACAACACAACAACCTTTAGTTATGCATTATTGTCAATATAAGCATAATATGGCATATTATGAAACAATTATATCATGCAAATTTCCCAAAACTCATACCATATCATGAAACAGTTATATCAGTTAAATTACCAGAAACTCATACATATGGTATGCTTTCAAGTGTGGGTATGTCCATAGCAACCACTACACACCCGTTAGGTAACGAATGCGGCAACTTTACTGCCATGTTCACTCTAACAACAATTATAATAATTGTTTTCAATATAAAAATGTTACATGACGTAGTTTAGTTTGTTAAAACTACCATAACATCAGCCATATGTGCATTTTTCGATGTCTGGTATGTCCCTAGCCTAGCCATAAAATGATAATGACGTAGTTTATATTAGTTTGTCAAAACTATCATAATATCAGTCAGCTCGGCATTTTTCGATTTCGGGTATGTCCCTAGCAACCGTTACCACCCCTGTAAGTAAGAACTATGGTAATTTTCCAGCCAGATCTACTCGAACAACAACTAATATTACTTTTACCATAAAAATGCTGCATGACGTAGGTTATATTGTTAAAACTGCCATAATATCAGTCATATTTGTATTTCTTCGATGTGGGATAGTTGCCTAGCAACCGTTGTCAAGGACGGACCTGTCGCGACGTCTATACATCTGAAAATGATTAATAGTGTATAAGGAACCTATGTGCCAAGTTTCATAGTGTTATCACCATTTGTACAATTGTTACGTCAAACGCCAGGACTATTATGTGGTATTTTGCCTTTCAGATACTCAAAGCCATGGGGTACGTTTTAGGGGGTAGTGTTATGTTTCCGGCTATAAAATCTGAAAGATGGTGATGGTTCGATATATCTCATCACTTTCTGTTCTGAACTAACCACTCTTCTAGTATAATGGTTCATATTTTAGCTCATTGTCGTCTGAATATCTTTACTCGCCCTCTTTTGTTCGGAAAATTTTGAATCACCATGCGATTTATATGCTCTCTTCGCCAATAAATGTCATCACAATTATGGAATATCGACTGTTAGTAAGCTCTAGCACCAATTACGCATATCTATCGACACATGCTTCATGATGGACTGGTATGTGTGAAGATTGTGTCCATAAATTACCCTACATATGACTGCATTCGCATATGGTCTAATGGAATTTCGTCAGAAATTGCACCATTGCGAAAAATCATGATATCTTAAAAAGCTCAACTCGGATTCTAGGGGACTTTTGCCAAGTTGTTCATAAACATGTTCTTATTAATCCCTGAAAAATTCAGCTTTCCGGGATTTTTTGCACTAGTGAAACCTAATGTGCTTGGACTATGTTATATCTGATCATATTGACGCTTTGACATTTACTATTGAGGCCTATACATGTTTTAACTGATAACTGTAATTATAGCTATGCAAAACATCTCTAATAACTCGGGATATATTTATAAAATACAGAACTGCGTAACTTCCCAAGTGAGACTGTTCGCAGATGACTGCCAACTATATATCGAAACATCACCTCACAAAACGACCACTAAATTCTACAAAAAGACCTACAGGAAATGACCGAGCTTGCCATGAAGAGCAGGCTGATATCTGGGGAACGCGCTTCGACTCCAAAACATGTAACATCATGAATATCAAGACCAAATAACAACATCTGAGACCCCACCCTTGGAGACGATTTTCACCGACCATCTGACATGGTTAGCTCACATTGGGAAGAGAACGAATAAAGTAAACAGCGATCTAGTCTCCAAGAAAAGAATATCGGGCATGCACCTGAAAAATGCAAAGACAAGCAACAGAGAGACAGAATCTCGATAATGGAACAATCGTATGGGACCCCCCCCCCCCCCCACCCTACGAAGAACATCGAAGAGATCATGTCATGAATCTGTACTCTGGCTAACAAGAGTCTAGATTCATGGCATGATCTAGACATCAACCATCTTGAGAGAAACAAATGCAGCGAATGAGCGCTAGGTTCACCAAAAACATCATTCGCCGAGGAGTATCAGTCAACACCATGCTAGAGGAACTCGATCTCCAACCTATAATAAGAACGACGAAGATAACGGCGCCTCATCCAGTTCCACAAAATAGTTTAAAATGTGGTGCCAGCGCTAATTGAGAATGACTATATACCTGACACCAAAAATAAAACACATACAATTGACGGACTGACATCCAACAGCGTGGACAAAGAATGCAGCAATGAACGAACGTTCGAGCAGCGGCGTACCGGCTGTGTTCAACCAAAGCATTCCTTTGGAATTGGAACAAATTGGAAGACCGGGTCGTGTGCAACCAATCGGAAGCCAGATTAAAAAAAAAAGCTGACTCGATCGAGTTTCCCTATACACAAATTCAAGAAGCGCAACTTTATTTAATTAGTTGCTTTCAACCCTCAAATGCGACTACATTGGATTTGGCTGGAAAGTTCAGAAGGTTATGGTCCCAACGTCTGGGATTTAATTTTATCCACCGAAAAATTCTAAACATTAGAATCCGTTATTAAAGGCCCACATAGGTTTCATGATATAGTAAGTTATAACTTTTGTTGGAAAGTTTCCAACTAATGGCCATTTAAGTCCGAAATGTTGACTTAGAGTTGGAAAATATTTCACTTTCAAATTTGGTATCGATAATTTGGCCATTTAAGTCCAAAATGTTGACTTAGAGTTGGAAAATATTTCACTTTCAATTTTGGTCTAAAGACATAAAATTTCACACTGAAAGCCGGTTGAAAATAAAATTATCAGAACAATTTCAACCTCTTTTCGATTCGAAATTTCCAACTGATGCTGTGTGAGGAATAGAATTTCTAAATGAAAATTTTGACCGAAGTTACGAGACAGCCAACTCCTGTCCCTTAACCTCACCAACTGAGCAACTGGGGCACTGTATGCTAATACTTAGTATACGTATGTACGTTCTTCTAACTTAGTGTATATAAATGCGTGCATGGGTCGATACTCACGTTGTTTATGAGCTAAGAGAATAAACTAACTGACTTGAAGATACCCATGAGAATTATTTATCGACAATTTGCCTCAAGCAGTGGAATCGCAACGAGTGACGTTTAATAGAGTTATCGCTCCCAGACCTACTTTTTAAAGAAACCACATTGCCTGCGAGCAGTCGCTGGTGTTCTGTCACGTCTGTGTTTCTACCAAGTGGCATTTGCATGTATGCCTATGTGTTATTTTCAGTAGTTTAGTGGTTGTTCGAAATGAGTAACAAGATGTGGCTCAATTTCGTCCAGAGACATACAATATCTAAATCTCAAAATAAACGGACATGGCTCATTTGAGCATAAACACATTTGGGTAACTAAAACTAATTTAACCCTTTACCCAACAGAAGGTCCCTGTGCCAATGCATTCTCTTATATATGCGAGTCGACCATAGGTCGCCTCGCATATATAAGAGAATGCATTGGCTTAACACATTAAAAATTATAAAATTGTTAAAGAATGTAAGAAAAAATGGTAAAAAGTGTTAAAAAAAGATTTTTTTTAGGCCAATGGTCGACTCGCATATATAAGAGAATGCATTGGCACAGGGCATAACTGTAACTATCACAATGTGGTCAAGGAGCCGATTCCAATGATATCCATATTTGTATGGTTCTATTGAGACAGACCGAAGATATTTTAGGCTGTTGAAGCTTTATTTGGCCGGTTTGTTGGGTAAAGGGTTAAAGTTATCATCCGGAATCCAAAATAGTCGACAATGACAATATCTCCAGTAAAACGGGCGAACTTCTCCCATATTCCCAGGACAAAATGTGTATACATGATTTGTTAAAGGTACGGTTGGCCTTGGCGGTGGGTATCCTGTGAAAATATTTCCACCCGTCAAAAACCGCCACAAACAGAAAGAACAACAAAATGTAGACAGACTTTGTCCGTATACAGATAAGAAATATCGCATAAACAGTATGTTATTGTCATATTTTTGACCATTGTTATGTAAACAAAAGCATAAAAAGTTACTTTTCTGGTGTTTGTTTATATTATGATGGTAAACATAAAGAGCGTTCTTTGTGGGTGAATTCCTGATATGGAACGAATAAAGAGCGTTTATGCCATTTGTGTGTGATTAGCCAGCAGCACTGTGCTGTCTTCTGTAAAACAATCAGGCTCTTGCTTAGGTAAAATATAGTAAATCTTTATGATAACATTCTGTTTACGCGATGGTCATGGTATATATGAACGAAACTGTATGCGTTTTAATGTTTACGGTGATTGGAACAAATATGAATATTTTCGACAACTAAGGCCTCACGTGCCTTTAATAGGCACATTATATGGCGATAAATCCACGAAATATCGATATAAAAAGGCTTTATGAATCCCGAGAAAAAACATTGACAAATCATAGCAATTTCCAGCTGTTTCCAATTGTTCACGCAAACATGAGACACGCGCTCTTTATTTTTACCATATCAGGAATAGACTAACAAGGAACGCTCTTTATTTTTACCATATCAGGAATAGACTAACAAGAAATGTTCCTCCTCGTTCCATGATGAGGAAAAGTCGGGTCCCGATTGTTTTCTAAATTATATGAGTCGAATATAAAGGATATCTAATGAGTCGCAATTCTATACGAAATGTATTAACTGGGTGCACTAAATTCCGAATTTAGTGGACGACGTTAATAAATTTCGTATAGAATTGCGACGAATCTGAGATCCTTTTATCACATAATCACGTTTTAGCAACGAAAAACGATTTCGAAATGGCTGGTTTAAAAAAAATATATATATTTATTTCCTTATCATAACCAAAGAGGAATAAAGACACCTTCAAGAAAAAATAAAGTTCCATTTTAAATGTGTCTTTTCATGTTGACGAAATTATTCAACCACCCTTATCACCCATGTTTATCTCAGTCAACTCAAATTGAATATCATTCTAATTATTCTAATTAACATAATACTAAAGTTCCGACATTGACATCGATATCATTGCGCTAGGCTCTTACGTCACTGCGCGTGCCGATATTATATTACACGTGTGTCTTACTAAAAAAATATGAGGCCGGGTTTAGGGACTATACGTCTGTGATAAATATAGGATCTCTTAATGAGTCGCAATTCTATACGATATTTATTAACCGAGTGAACTAAATTCGATTCGAACCGAACTTTTATATATATATAGTGGACGAGGTTAATAACTTTTGTATTATAGAATTGCGACAAATTTGAGATCCTTTTTTATCACATAATCACATATTAGCAAGGAAAACCGATCTCGAAACAACTGGGGTTAGACAAATTTAAATTGATTTCCTTATCACAACCAAAGAGGAAGTAGACCCCTTCAAAACAATAGATAGTTCCATTTTAAATGTGTCTTTTCATGTTGACAAAATTGTTCAACCGCACTTATCACCCATGTTTATCTCACTGTCAACACTAAATAACCCAAACACAAATAATATATCATAATTATATTCTAATGAACATAATAAAGTTCCGGAATTGACCTTGACATAATTGCGTTAAAGCTCTTACGTCACTGCGTGTGCCAACAATACACGTGTGTCTTCGTAAAAATATGAGGCCGGGTTTAGGGGCTAATTATGTGATAAATTATCTTATCTAACTTTGGGCTTCCAACGAGTTATGTCCCTTTACGCCAGCTAGAGAAAAAAGCTATAGTTGATTTTGTATTTTAGAGGGGGGAAAAACAAAGTACTATTATTCACCAAACAAAGTTTTACCGCGAATCTGTTTCAATGACGGGGTGCTTGAATTTCAAAATACGCGCACACACCTGGAGTGGAGTTCCAATGTAATTTCTCGTGGGATACACACCCATGCAGGCGCTATGTATAAGAAACCCGCATCACGAATTTCCCAATTAAGGAAACTTAAATTCCCATTGTCTAGGAACTCATTGTATTATTTATATTTATCTTTCATCAGACCACTGCGTGAATACGCAAGTCCTGTCTGCAATTGATGGTGCGCCACCTAATATTGCTTTCAAAGCTTGACGATATACAATACAAGAAAACCAATATCAGAAATGGTAACGCGCTCAAAATCATATATTATATATACCCATGATTGTAATTATAGAATATAAAATATAGTGGTTTCACGAATGACCAACTCATAATTCCGTTAAAACAACTAATCCTTCAAATGATTACAACAACAATTTATACGGCTTATCACCAGAATTCCCAACTACATCTTTTACCGGAATCGGCCTCCGGCTCGCAGTTCGACTTTTAATCCGTCCCAAAAATTCCCATTTCTATAAATAAAACGCCCATGGCCCATGTATACCAAGAATCAGCGAAAGCGGAGCGCGAAATGATTCCGCTATAGAATTGTCTCTGGTTGTACCCGCGCTCCACATCTAACGAACGCGTTCTTAACGAATTGCGTTGGCAAACACTAGTACTTCACGATGCCCCAAAGTATCTCATTAATCTGCTCCTTAAAATAGTCGAGCGTAAGCATGATCTCAGATATAGCTCAAACTTTGTAATTTTTCGTGCATGCCCAACTTTCAGAAAAACTTTCCCGTCTTCTGTATTGTAATGGAACAACATTATAGACGTTGCAGTGCGATCTAAGTCGGCTACCCCCCCCCACCCGGTGTGGATGTATAGTGATTTGAACTGGGATAAATTGAGAAATCATATATTCCCTGCATGTGGCTACGGCACTGCAGATGCGCACCACCTTTTATTCGCATGCCCCTAAACTATACGACGAGCATCGCTCCGAACTCTTTAATAAACTGTCCCAAGTTTAGAGGTATAACTCTGAATCACTTAATACTTGGTAAGGTTAGTCTATGTGACGAAGACAACGAACTCATGTTTCAGGCCGTCCAAAGCGTTATCCATAAGACAAATCCTTTATAGACCCTCATTCTTGAAATCCGTATTCATTCGTTTTGATACTGGTGGTTTTTATTTCATATCATCTTGTCTCTCATGTAACGCCGCGACGTCATAGCTAAATCCACAAGACGCACCATCATAGCTAAATCAGTAGGACCCACCATCATAGCTAAATCAGTAGGACCCACCAACACCATAGCTAAATCAGTAGGACTCGCCAACACCATAGCTAAATCAGTAGGACTCGCCAACACCATAGCTAAATCAGTAGGACCCACCATCATAGCTAAATCAGTAGGACCCACCATCATAGCTAAATCAGTAGGACTCACCATCATAGCTAAATCAGTAGGACTCACCATCATAGCTAAATCAGTAGGACTCGCCAACACCATAGCTAAATCAGTAGGACTCGCCAACACCATAGCTAAATCAGTAGGACTCGCCAACACCATAGCTAAATCAGTAGGACTCGCCAACACCATAGCTAAATCAGTAGGACTCGCCAACACCATAGCTAAATCAGTAGGACTCGCCAACACCATAGCTAAATCAGTAGGACTCGCCAACACCATAGCTAAATCAGTAGGACTCGCCAACACCATAGCTAAATCAGTAGGACTCGCCAACATCATAGCTAAATCAGTAGGACTCGCCAACACCATAGCTAAATCAGTAGGACTCGCCAACACCATAGCTAAATCAGTAGGACTCGCCAACACCATAGCTAAATCAGTAGGACCCACCATCATAGCTAAATCAGTAGGACTCGCCAACACCATAGCTAAATCAGTAGGACCCACCATCATAGCTAAATCAGTAGGACCCACCATCATAGCTAAATCAGTAGGACTCACCATCATAGCTAAATCAGTAGGACTCGCCAACATCATAGCTAAATCAGTAGGACTCGCCAACACCATAGCTAAATCAGTAGGACTCGCCAACACCATAGCTAAATCAGTAGGACTCGCCAACACCATAGCTAAATCAGTAGGACTCGCCAACACCATAGCTAAATCAGTAGGACTCGCCAACACCATAGCTAAATCAGTAGGACTCGCCAACATCATAGCTAAATCAGTAGGACTCGCCAACACCATAGCTAAATCAGTAGGACTCGCCAACACCATAGCTAAATCAGTAGGACTCGCCAACACCATAGCTAAATCAGTAGGACCCACCATCATAGCTAAATCAGTAGGACTCGCCAACACCATAGCTAAATCAGTAGGACTCGCCAACACCATAGCTAAATCAGTAGGACCCACCAACATCATATATAAATCAGTAGGACTCGCCAACACCATAGCTAAATCAGTAGGACCCACAACATCATAGCTTTAAAAAAAAGTAGGACCCACCAACATCATAGCTAAATCAGTAGGACCCACCAACACCATAGCTAAATCAGTAGGACCCACCAACATCATAGCTAAATCAGTAGGACCCACCAACACCATAGCTAAATCAGTAGGACCCACCAACATCATAGCTAAATCAGCAGGACTCACCATCATAGCTAAATCAGTAGGACTCGCCAACATCATAGCTAAATCAGTAGGACTCGCCAACACCATAGCTAAATCAGTAGGACCCACCAACACCATAGCTAAATCAGTAGGACCCACCAACATCATAGCTAAATCAGCAGGACTCACCATCATAGCTAAATCAGTAGGACTCGCCAACATCATAGCTAAATCAGTAGGACTCGCCAACATCATAGCTAAATCAGTAGGACTCGCCAACATCATAGCTAAATCAGTAGGACACACCAACACCATAGCTAAATCAGTAGGACCCACCAACATCATAGCTAAATCAGTAGGACCCACCATCACAGCTAAATCAGTAGGACTCGCCAACATCATAGCTAAATCAGTAGGAATCACCAACATCATAGCTAAATCAGTAGGACTCGCCAACATCATAGCTAAATCAGTAGGACCCACCAACATCATAGCTAAATCAGTAGGACTCGCCAACATCATAGCTAAATCAGTAGGACTCGCCAACACCATAGCTAAATCAGTAGGACCCACCATCATAGCTAAATCAGTAGGAATCACCAACATCATAGCTAAATCAGTAGGAATCACCAACATCATAGCTAAATCAGTAGGACTCGCCAACATCATAGCTAAATCAGTAGGACTCGCCAACACCATAGCTAAATCAGTAGGAATCACCAACATCATAGCTAAATCAGTAGGACTCGCCAACATCATAGCTAAATCAGTAGGACCCACCAACATCATAGCTAAATCAGTAGGACTCGCCAACATCATAGCTAAATCAGTAGGACTCGCCAACACCATAGCTAAATCAGTAGGACCCACCATCATAGCTAAATCAGTAGGACTCGCCAACACCATAGCCTAAATCAGTAGGACCCACCAACATCATAGCCTAAATCAGTAGGACCCACCAACACCATAGCTAAATCAGTAGGACCCACCAACACCATAGCTAAATCAGTAGGACTCGCCAACATCATAGCTAAATCAGTAGGACTCGCCAACATCATAGCTAAATCAGTAGGACTCACCAACATCATAGCTAAATCAGTAGGACTCACCAACACCATAGCTAAATCAGTAGGACTCGCCAACATCATAGCTAAATCAGTAGGACCCACCAACATCATAGCTAAATCAGTAGGACTCGCCAACATCATAGCTAAATCAGTAGGACTCACCAACATCATAGCTAAATCAGTAGGACTCACCAACACCATAGCTAAATCAGTAGGACTCGCCAACATCATAGCTAAATCAGTAGGACTCACCAACATCATAGCTAAATCAGTAGGACTCGCCAACATCATAGCTAAATCAGTAGGACTCACCAACATCATAGCTAAATCAGTAGGACTCACCAACACCATAGCTAAATCAGTAGGACTCGCCAACATCATAGCTAAATCAGTAGGACTCGCCAACATCATAGCTAAATCAGTAGGACTCACCAACACCATAGCTAAATCAGTAGGACTCGCCAACATCATAGCTAAATCAGTAGGACCCACCATCATAGCTAAATCAGTAGGACTCGCCAACATCATAGCTAAATCAGTAGGACTCACCAACATCATAGCTAAATCAGTAGGACTCACCAACATCATAGCTAAATCAGTAGGACCCACCAACATCATAGCTAAATCAGTAGGACTCGCCAACATCATAGCTAAATCAGTAGGACCCACCAACATCATAGATAAATCAGTAGGACCCACCAACACCATAGCTAAATCAGTAGGACTCACCAACATCATAGATAAATCAGTAGGACCCACCAACATCATAGCTAAATCAGTAGGAATAACCAACATCGTAGCTTTAAAAAAAGTAGGACCCACCAACACCATAGCTAAATCAGTAGGACCCACCAACATCATAGCTAAATCAGTAGGACTCGCCAACATCATAGCTAAATCAGTAGGACCCACCAACATCATAGCTAAATCAGTAGGACCCACCAACATCATAGCTAAATCAGTAGGACCCACCATCATAGCTAAATCAGTAGGACTCACCAACATCATAGCTAAATCAGTAGGACTCACCAACATCATAGCTAAATCAGTAGGACTCACCAACATCATAGCTAAATCAGTAGGACTCGCCAACATCATAGCTAAATCAGTAGGACTCACCAACACCATAGCTAAATCAGTAGGACTCGCCAACATCATAGCTAAATCAGTAGGACTCGCCAACATCATAGCTAAATCAGTAGGACCCACCAACATCATAGCTAAATCAGTAGGACCCACCAACATCATAGCTAAATCAGTAGGACCCACCATCATAGCTAAATCAGTAGGACTCACCAACATCATAGCTAAATCAGTAGGACTCACCAACATCATAGCTAAATCAGTAGGACTCACCAACATCATAGCTAAATCAGTAGGACTCGCCAACATCATAGCTAAATCAGTAGGACTCACCAACATCATAGCTAAATCAGTAGGACTCGCCAACATCATAGCTAAATCAGTAGGACTCGCCAACATCATAGCTAAATCAGTAGGACTCGCCAACATCATAGCTAAATCAGTAGGACCCACCAACATCATAGATAAATCAGTAGGACCCACCAACATCATAGCTAAATCAGTAGGACACACCAACACCATAGCTAAATCAGTAGGACTCGCCAACATCATAGCTAAATCAGTAGGACCCACCAACATCATAGCTAAATCAGTAGGACTCGCCAACATCATAGCTAAATCAGTAGGACCCACCAACATCATAGATAAATCAGTAGGACTCACCAACATCATAGCTAAATCAGTAGGACACACCAACACCATAGCTAAATCAGTAGGACCCACCATCATAGCTAAATCAGTAGGACCCACCATCATAGCTAAATCAGTAGGACCCACCAACATCATAGCTAAATCAGTAGGACTCGCCAACATCATAGCTAAATCAGTAGGACCCACCAACATCATAGCTAAATCAGTAGGACTCGCCAACATCATAGCTAAATCAGTAGGACTCGCCAACACCATAGCTAAATCAGTAGGACCCACCATCATAGCTAAATCAGTAGGAATCACAACATCATAGCTTTAAAAAAAAGTAGGACTCGCCAACATCATAGCTAAATCAGTAGGACCCACCATCATAGCTAAATCAGTAGGACCCACCAACATCATAGCTAAATCAGCAGGACTCGTCAACACCATAGCTAAATCAGTAGGACTCGCCAACACCATAGCTAAATCAGTAGGACCCACCAACACCATAGCTAAATCAGTAGGACTCGCCAACACCATAGCTAAATCAGTAGGACTCGCCAACACCATAGCTAAATCAGTAGGACCCACCATCATAGCTAAATCAGTAGGAATCACAACATCATAGCTTTAAAAAAAAGTAGGACTCGCCAACATCATAGCTAAATCAGTAGGACTCGCCAACACCATAGCTAAATCAGTAGGACTCACCATCATAGCTAAATCAGTAGGACCCACCAACATCATAGCTAAATCAGCAGGACTCGCCAACATCATAGCTAAATCAGTAGGACCCACCAACATCATAGCTAAATCAGCAGGACTCGCCAACATCATAGCTAAATCAGTAGGACCCACCAACATCATAGCTAAATCAGCAGGACTCGCCAACATCATAGCTAAATCAGTAGGACCCACCAACATCATAGCTAAATCAGCAGGACTCGCCAACATCATAGCTAAATCAGTAGGACCCACCAACATCATAGCTAAATCAGCAGGACTCGCCAACATCATAGCTAAATCAGTAGGACCCACCAACATCATAGCTAAATCAGCAGGACTCGCCAACATCATAGCTAAATCAGTAGGACCCACCAACATCATAGCTAAATCAGCAGGACTCGCCAACATCATAGCTAAATCAGTAGGACTCACCATCATAGCTAAATCAGTAGGACCCACCAACATCATAGCTAAATCAGCAGGACTCGCCAACATCATAGCTAAATCAGTAGGACCCACCAACATCATAGCTAAATCAGCAGGACTCGCCAACATCATAGCTAAATCAGTAGGACCCACCAACATCATAGCTAAATCAGCAGGACTCGCCAACATCATAGCTAAATCAGTAGGACCCACCAACATCATAGCTAAATCAGCAGGACTCGCCAACATCATAGCTAAATCAGTAGGACCCACCAACATCATAGCTAAATCAGCAGGACTCGCCAACATCATAGCTAAATCAGCAGGACTCACCATCATAGCTAAATCAGTAGGACTCGCCAACATCATAGCTAAATCAGTAGGACTCGCCAACACCATAGCTAAATCAGTAGGACCCACCAACATCATAGCTAAATCAGTAGGACCCACCATCATAGCTAAATCAGTAGGACCCACCAACATCATAGCTAAATCAGCAGGACCCACCAACATCATAGCTAAATCAGTAGGACCCACCATCATCATAGCTAAATCAGTAGGACCCACCAACATCATAGATAAATCAGTAGGACTCGCCAACATCATAGCTAAATCAGTAGGACCCACCATCATCATAGCTAAATCAGTAGGACTCACCATCATAGCTAAATCAGCAGGACTCACCATCATAGCTAAATCAGTAGGACTCGCCAACATCATAGCTAAATCAGTAGGACTCGCCAACACCATAGCTAAATCAGTAGGACCCACCAACATCATAGCTAAATCAGTAGGACCCACCATCATCATAGCTAAATCAGCAGGACCCACCAACATCATAGCTAAATCAGTAGGACCCACCATCATCATAGCTAAATCAGTAGGAATCACAACATCATAGCTTTAAAAAAAAGTAGGACCCACCAACACCATAGCTAAATCAGTAGGACCCACCAACATCATAGCTAAATCAGCAGGACCCACCATCATAGCTAAATCAGTAGGACCCACCACCATCATAGCTAAATCAGTAGGACCCACCAACATCATAGCTAAATCAGTAGGACCCACCATCATAGCTAAATCAGTAGGACCCACCAACATCATAGCTAAATCAGTAGGACTCACCAACATCATAGCTAAATCAGTATGACCCACCAACATCATAGCTAAATCAGTAGAAATCACCATCACAGCTAAATCAGTAGGACCCACCATCATAGCTAAATCAGTATGACCCACCAACATCATAGCTAAATCAGTATGACCCACCATCACAGCTAAATCAGTAGGACCCACCAACATCATAGCTAAATCAGTAGGACCCACCATCATAGCTAAATCAGTAGGAATCACAACATCATAGCTTTAAAAAAAAGTAGGACCCACCAACACCATAGCTAAATCAGTAGGACCCACCAACACCATAGCTAAATCAGTAGGACCCACCATCATAGCTAAATCAGCAGGACTCGCCAACATCATAGCTAAATCAGTAGGACCCACCAACATCATAGCTAAATCAGTAGGAATCACCAACATAGCTAAATCAGTAGGAATCACCAACACCATAGCTAAATCAGTAGGACTCGCCAACATCATAGCTAAATCAGTAGGAATCACCAACATAGCTAAATCAGTAGGACCCACCAACACCATAGCTAAATCAGTAGGACTCGCCAACATCATAGCTAAATCAGTAGGACCCACCAACACCATAGCTAAATCAGTAGGACTCACCAACACCATAGCTAAATCAGTAGGAATCACCAACATCATAGCTAAATCAGTAGGACTCGCCAACATCATAGCTAAATCAGTAGGAATCACCAACATCATAGCTAAATCAGTAGGACTCGCCAACATCATAGCTAAATCAGTAGGACCCACCAACACCATAGCTAAATCAGTAGGACTCGCCAACATCATAGCTAAATCAGTAGGACTCGCCAACATCATAGCTAAATCAGTAGGACCCACCACCACAGCTAAATCAGTAGGACCCACCAACACCATAGCTAAATCAGTAGGACTCGCCAACACCATAGCTAAATCAGCAGGACTCGCCAACACCATAGCTAAATCAGTAGGACCCACCAACACCATAGCTAAATCAGTAGGACTCGCCAACATCATAGCTAAATCAGTAGGACCCACCAACACCATAGCTAAATCAGTAGGACTCGCCAACATCATAGCTAAATCAGTAGGACTCGCCAACATCATAGCTAAATCAGTAGGACCCACCACCACAGCTAAATCAGTAGGACCCACCAACACCATAGCTAAATCAGTAGGACTCGCCAACACCATAGCTAAATCAGCAGGACTCGCCAACACCATAGCTAAATCAGTAGGACCCACCAACACCATAGCTAAATCAGTAGGACTCGCCAACATCATAGCTAAATCAGTAGGACTCGCCAACATCATAGCTAAATCAGTAGGACTCGCCAACACCATAGCTAAATCAGTAGGACCCACCAACATCATAGCTAAATCAGTAGGACACACCAACACCATAGCTAAATCAGTAGGACCCACCAACATCATAGCTAAATCAGTAGGACCCACCAACATCATAGCTAAATCAGTAGGAATAACCAACATCATAGCTTTAAAATAAGTAGGACCCACCAACACCATAGCTAAATCAGTAGGACCCACCAACATCATAGCTAAATCAGTAGGAATCACCAACATCATAGCTAAATCAGTAGGAATAACCAACATCATAGCTTTAAAAAAAAGTAGGACCCACCAACATCATAGCTAAATCAGTAGGACCCACCAACATCATAGCTAAATCAGTAGGACACAACAACATCATAGCTAAATCAGCAGGACTCGCCAACACCATAGCTAAATCAGCAGGACTCGCCAACACCATAGCTAAATCAGCAGGACCCACCATCATAGCTAAATCAGTAGGAATCACAACATCATAGATTTTTAAAAAAAGTAATACCCACCAACATCATAGCTAAATCAGTAGGACCCACCAACATCAGAACTAAACCAGTAGGACACAACAACATACAGCTTGATCAGTAGGACACACCGACAGCATATGGCTAATTCAGTAGGACCCACCAACATCATAGCCTTACAGCAGGACAATTTAACCACGCGGGTGAAAAAAAAACGCTGTATCTTCCAGAAGAGACTTTGGCTGAGATCGGCTTGAAAGGGACAATGTATAAAGCCATTACAAAATAATAATACAAAACCGTTTATGATATTTCTGATGAAACGAAATGATTTCTATATAGGTCTTGTCTGGAATTATTCAGATTTTCCAAATTTTGGTCTGAAAATAATTTAAAGATAAAATCTATATATCTTCCTGCACTTTTTTAAAATACAGATTCTAATGAACACAAAAGTGACAATTCCAGGAATTACTATGTTTTTTCCTACCCCCCCCCCCCCCCCCCCCCACAAAAACACCATACCTTTGTTCCAACCAGCGACAAACGTACAGCCAAATCAGCAGGGCCCAGGCACATCAGGGGAATCTGGCATGACCGGCTGACGACAAGGACAGTTTGTACTAATAATTTGGTATCAGATAGGGCTAGGCACCTTTAAGGGTCTCGTTTAAAGATATCTATTGAACATGAAGGGCAATGACTGTAGCTTTTCAGCTATTTTCTTTCTCCAAAGACTGGCCTAAACATATATTGAAGATTATATTTCCATGTATATTATAAAGGCCACAAAAGTGACTATTTCCTGATGATTGGCATATTTCCCTTAAAGGTGCCATGTCCGATTTGACACAAAATGTGTCCGTGTTGAGCTTACCAGGCAAATAACAAAGATTAAATACTTGCAATTGCCATAATTGGAATGTCACAGGCATTGCGAAAATCTTCCACCAGTTTCACGTAGAAAACTAGGAAATATGATCATAATTGCGAACGCTCTTTATTATTTTCAGAAATAATCGAAGGCTCCCATCTAGAGGACCCATACAAAGTTTGGTGATGATCGGATGAAGGATGTGGTCTGTAGCGTGAGCCAAAGGATTTAGTCATGCACAGAGTAAAATCCAAGACATGTTTATCCTGAAATCGTGTGACAGAGTTACCCGTTCAAGTGCGTGTGGTCTAGACCTAACCAACATCAGGAAACCAGACGGACGTTATGGTGAAAAATGCTTTCAAGAGACATCTATCCAGATTTGGAATGGACTACCGCTAAAGATTAGACGTTCAAAAACAACCTCCGAATTTAAGAAAAAACTGAAAACCCATCTTTTCAAAAAATGTTTCAATATATAGATCGTTATTTTTGGAAATCTTATTGCAGTTGTTATTTCAATACACACCGTTGTTAAAGTTTAATTTATTCTTTTATCTTAATTTTTTTTTATTAATGAAACTTTTCATTTTTAACTGAAATATCAATTTTCTTTAGCTTTAATTTTACAGTAATTTTCGTTAAATTTAATTTTTAATTATTTGTTTTCTTAACATAGTTAAGTTTTTATTTTTTCTTAATCTATCTTTACAAAATTGTATTTAATAGTAGTAGGCCTATTGTTTGTATTTTTATAGTTTTATGTGTTTTTATTGTATTTACTTGTAAAGCGCATTGGAACATTATGTAGAATGCGTTTCTTAAATGTTAATAAATAATAATAATAAATAATAATAAAATAAATAATAATATACCGCTCTGTGCGACAACAGCATGAACACTCTTTATCAGAGACGATCACTGGATTTTTTTTCAAGGCTGACAAAAATTAAAAACGTGCTAAACTTCCTCTTCCGAAAAGTCGATATCTGGCAATCAAAACCTCCTACACTCTTTGACAAATGTGTATAAATTCTACACAACATGTGTTGCATTTTATCTTAAACAAAACATGTGTAGAAACGATACATGATATACATTGTAATAAATACGGTGGAATTTCCTTAACGGTGAATGTAAGTGAATATGTGAGTGTATCATTGTCATTAGATGAGAAGTACTCTATTGGAGACACACAACTCGTAAGGGCTACCACAGCACAAAAACATGACAGTGTAGCTTTAAATTTGTTATACACTGTGTTGGGTAAAAACTGAACCCAGCACATAATTGTGTAGCACAAAGTTTTAAACCTGCTGTAAGATTTTTAATATGGTAGCTTTTACTAGGTGTGTGTCTCAAACAGAACATATCTTATCTACTAACTATAAAAATACTCATATATTCACTCATATCTCATCTATACTGACTATAATATACTCATATATTCACTCATATCTCATCTATACTGACTATAATATACTCATATATTCACTCATATCTCATCTATACTGACTATAATATACTCATATATTCACTCATATTCAATGTTGAGAAAATACCACCGACACACATGTATATGTATCATCTCTACACCTTTTGTTTAAGATAAAATGTAACATATATAGCAGGGGGGGGGGTAATAAACAAATTTGCAGGAAGGTATGCCGGGGTGGGTGGGTGTCCCGAGGGGCA
The DNA here is from genome assembly GCA_032622095.1 of Siphonodentalium dalli. Lineage (NCBI taxonomy): Eukaryota > Metazoa > Mollusca > Scaphopoda > Gadilida > Siphonodentaliidae > Siphonodentalium > Siphonodentalium dalli. The sequence goes on from CP136062.1 coordinate 201,164,474, forward strand.
AAACGCGTTTTTTACAACCTCATGCAAATTTTGTACTAAATACCTTTTGTGCCCTTATCTGACATTTATAACAGTTTAAAACATATTATAAGAATTTATAACAGCAGAAACACCATATTTATGTTACTGGGACCTCATATGGGCCTTAGTGGAGATGACATTAAGCTATGGTATGTTGCATATGGGACGGTGGGGTGAAGAAATTCCTTCCAGACACCCTTCGGAAAGAAGCTTTGAGGAATGTAAAACTGAAATAAATAAACTTGACTTGATGTAACTAAAGCCTAGATCATTGTGTGCATGGAAAAAGAGTGAGCAACTGTCTCAAACATTAATGTTACTATCAATGGCTAGAATATAGAACTGTTCATCAGAGCAACAGTTCATCAAGCCAATCAGTGAATTATTTGCATGTCTATCAACTCATCTGTTACTCTCACAACACCTAAAATATCCAAGTCTGGCATAGTTACTGTTTGTCATTTATTATAACAGAAGTTGCTCCAGTAGACTAACAAAAGTGCTGACAGACTAATCAGGAAATGGTTAGAAATTATGGAATTGTGTGTATCCTGAGCAATAACCTAAGTTTGCATATAAATAAATTTGTCCTGATGCAACTAATGCCTAGATCATTATGGGCATGGAAAAAGAGCGAGCAACTGTCTCAAACATTAATGTGACTATCAGGGGTAGAAAATATCTGTCATCAGTGCATGCCTATCAACTCAGATGATCTCTCACAAGATCTAAAGTATCCAAGTCGGGAATAGTGCTGTGACTGCTTGTCATCTATATATAAAAACGAGTATAGGATCTGTCCGCATTTTCTCTCAGACCCCTAGACCGAGTTAAACCAAATTTGGTGTGGTGACCCGGGGTTCCCTGCATGGCGGATGTTATAATGGTGTTAGTTTTTTCAAAATTTTGAATAAAACAAAAATAAAATAAAATTGGTTTTGTCTAATTGAGCAAGGAATTCAATCGAAAAGAAAAAGAAAACAATATATATAAATCAAAATGTTTCAATGATAAAAATGTGATTGAAACGCACAAAGGGGCCGACGCTAAATAAAGGGCTCTGTCTAAGATCAAAATATGCGCGAAGTCCTACAAAGGGGACCGCATGTATCTCCGACACTGAATATAGGCTCCCGAAGGGAGCCTGTTTCAACTAGTAATAGAAGTAAGTTGTTCCAGTATACATAAGTGGTATGGAATATGTCAGATAACGGGATGGTTGACAGACTAATCAGGAAATAGTTAGAAATTATGAAATTGTGTGTATCCTGCACAATGACCTAGGTTTGCAGATGATCAGCAATTTATAAAACATTTTTTATTCAATTAAAACAGCTTCTGAAACAGATTAAATTGTTATTTGAACTAAATGTAAATGATATAATTCCCAGTCATATGAGTGATATCAGTAGAGTTTTATGCGGTTTTAGACCAAACTAAGTTAAATTGGGGGGGGGGGGGTCAAAAAATTGGGAGTAAAAAAAAAAAATTGCAGGTTTGGGGTGGTGGGTCCCCGATCTAATTATTTTCTGGGATAGAAAACGTACATATGGTGGTTTTATGATGTCAAATTGGACAGGGCATCTTTAAAACATCGCTTTGCTCCAACCAAGATCGCAGCTAAATGAAAAGGGCCCAGAAACTTCATAGGAATTTAGTAAGAACGACTGACTGGGTGCGAGACTATGCGACACCGAATAGGTCGAAAAATAAACTGAGTAAAAGGTAATGACGGGCATGCAGAAATGGGAAGAGGAACAGAATGCATACAATGAACGCATTCTCTGGAGATATATGGAATGTATTAATGCAGTCATGTGACCAAGTGCAAAGAATATAAATATATACGCTTGTTTCAGATGATTCTGCCGACATCATTATTCGTCAATTTCAGCGTGCATGACCTCGAGTCGTGTTTGTTCACATTAAGTACACCGTCTGTACACGCTTTTGTAATTCCATGAACGCAGTTATCTTTTTACCCATTCCCAAAAGAACGGAGCGAAGCAGTTAAACACGCACAGTCAAAAGATGCGCGGGGAAATAAAATGAAGGTTATAAATTAATAACAGCCCCGACTTCTGACGAATCCCGAGAAAGAAAAGCATTATATATGCTCTATATTCCGGGGATTCAGCCTCACTCGGGAGTTCCAAGCTAATAATCAAATGATATATAAGCCAACTTATGTATGACTATGACATTTTTATAGAGTCATTTATTTCGCAAATAACAAAAGCGAAATAAATTGCGCCCGCGATGGACCTTTGTAGGTATTAAATATTTACAGATATGTTGCATGGGAATCTAAGTGTGGCGCGTTGCAGGCACGCATGAGGATTGGAATACAGCGGAAGAAGTCAAACATGTTCTGTTCAGAGGATTGCGCCGAAAGGGCGATATGCTTCAACTCTCCGTGCAAACTAGTATAGGATGCGGTTTGTATTTTCGGTTTCTTTAGCGAAAACACACCGCAAAATACATCCATGCACAACACAGAGCGAATCGTGTGATTTCGTTGGTCCGTGGTACCAGTTCACTGTATCAGCCCACACATCTTTAGATGAAGATGATATAGTTATCACTTATAGACGCCATGTCCAATTTGATACAAAATATGACAAAATCTGCTATATATAAGCCAATTTTTAATCTTACCATTCCAAAGAGAAGTACTTGAACTGAGCATCGTTCGTACGACACAGGCACCTCGAAACTCCACAAAATCATCCATATATAAGTAATATGTCTAAAACGATCAAAAATTAAAGTTCTTAACCCTTTACCCAACAAAACGGCCAAAACCGGCCAAATAAAGCTTCAACAGCCTAAAATATCTTCGGTCTGTCTCAATAGAACCATGCAAATATGGATATCACTGGAACCGGCTCCTTGACCACATTGTGATAGTTACAGTTATGCCCTGTGCCAATGCATTCTCTCTTATATATGCGAGTCGACCATAGGTCGCCTCGCATATATAAGAGAATGCATTGGCCTAAAACAATTTTTTTTTAAACACTTTTTACCATTTTTTCTTACATTCTTTAACAATTTTATAATTTTTAATGTATTAAGCCAATGCATTCTCTTATATATGCGAGGCTACCTGTGGTCGACTCGCATATATAAGAGAATGCATTGGCACAGGGCCCTTCTGTTGGGTAAAGGGTTAACCGAGAACTCTCTTCATGCATGATCTACGGTTTTTGAGAGACGGAGGCGTGGACGCTCTTCATAAGAAACGATCATTGGAGTTTTTGCTTGGCTGGCCAAAATTCATAACATGTTAAAACTTCCTCTTTTGAAACTCGATAATTATGGACATCAAAACCTACTATTAACGGGCCCATGGGTCTGATCAAATCATGTTGCGACACATAACATGTTCGTCGTCATCGTCATAATCTTCTCCCTCATATTCAACACCATCTTTATCATCATCATCATCATCGTAATCAACATCATCATATTCTTAATCAAACTTCGTTCTCAACATCATCCCCATTATCATCGTACCTTCATCATCGTCATCATTGTGATCACCATATCATCGTCATCATACCCACCACTGTAGATAAGTGTAAATACGTCTTGCTTCTCATATTTATTTGTATTTATGATATCTATGCATTATATTGTGCATAACAATGTTATATTCTTTGTGAATTCTTCAATGTCTGGAGGAAATAAAGATAAAATAATATTCAACTTGTCGCATATTGTATTATGTTTGTATAGTGCTCGCGATTTGTACATATCCATATTTTTGTATATAATTTCGTTTTCTCATGTCAAATTTGATTAGAGAATAAAGCATATATATAGAAACTAAACGAATTGTAAACAATCCTTATACACGTTTGGCCTTTGTGATAGGAGAGAGGTCCTGAAAACAATTATTTTTCGCCTATATATATGCACCACATTTACGAGTCATCAATATTTTGGCGAGATTATATATACGTACAAAACTGATATCACTTTCTTACCAGATACCTCCATAAATATAATGGGTTTATAATATTACTGGGAAACGGGCGATCTATAAGTGGAAGCACTTATGCTTCAATCCCTTTGACAAATTTTAAAACAGCTTAATATACAATAATGCTTATGTACCATCAGTTTTGAATATCATTCGTGCTATATATATACAGCGAAGAAACGGATGCTTTGTGTGTTGGGGTTTACCATTGTTCCAGTCGCTAGACCATTTCCAAGCTCTCACAACGTCGCTAACATATCTCACGTAATCAACGCTGTACAAATCCAGAATTTACAAGATTCTAGTAAATTGGAGAAAATGCGCGTTCAATAATAATTTGATCGCCGACAACACAGACTGATCATATAATTCCAGAATCGTGTTCAAACCGTTCCATAAATAATGAGTTTCCCAAATAATTGTCAGATTTGAGTGGGACTTTTTTGTCTACTTGTATACCGTATATTATTATCTATCCCTCAACTAGCACTATTTCTGACTGGGTAAAAGCCGTCACATGATAATCCGGGAAAAAGTAATTTTGAACTACCGAAAGTCATATTGGACTCAATCGAGTCCAATATGAATTTTTTTCTTTCCGGACTCCATGACGCCACGAAGTAACTCTATTACCAAATGCATCGGCGAAATGTGATGTGCGCACAGTACTCTGGTGGATTTAGCAGACGTTTCACTTCCGCGTTGAGTTTTTTTTCACTTCCGTGTTTACTGTTCCAAATAATGCTTTCTGATTATTGTTACAGGCTTTTACAGAGAATCAAGTGCCCACAAATACCAAAATTAACCACAAAAGTGTTATTCCCAAAATTTGGATAAAAATACATATGGATAATAAAAACGTCATTATACAATGTTGTGTACAGTATGTGTTTTTTCTTGTACTCGTCAGGTTGCGGTGAAAGGTCATATTGGAATCGACACTGCGTGTATCGTCCAATATGACTTTTCACCACAACCTGGACTCATGCAAGAATATAAAGTTATTATACAATGTTGTGTACAGTATGTGTTTTTCTTGTACGAGTCCAGGTTGTGGTGAAAAGTCATATTGGACGAGACACGCCAGTGTCGAGTCCAATATGACTTTTCACCACAACCTGGACGAGTACAAGAAAAACTCATACTGTACACAACATTGTATAATGACATTTTTATTATCCATCTGTATGTTTATCCATATTTTGGAAATAAAACTTTTGTGGTTATTTTTGGTATTTGTCGGCACTTAATTCTTTATTTTCACTAGGAATCGTTCCATTGCACATGCAATAGAAACCTTGCTGGCACGGTGTAAAAAACCATGGCCAAGCAGACACTTCAAACAGGCCACCGCCCTTACTCTGTTATGCCAATATATCATAAATATGCGTTTATCTGGAATATGCCATCGCACAGGACGCCCTATGTGGTGCATTATGCACATGTCGACTGAACCACCAAGGGGCCCCATATCAGTGATTGTGTTGCGCATTCCAATGATTGGCCCACAAGTATATGACTATTCACACCGATGTCTGATTCGAATGTATCATTATCATTTGAAATCATAATGGCGTATAAATTAATTTAGTGGAAAATTCGGAATATTCTAATACATGCTAATTTCGTTCTCGTGGGAAAGACTTCACAATAATAAAATTAGAGAGAAATTGTTTTACGCTCGCGATAATTTGTCGGGAAACACAACAATATTGGCTCGTGAGGATAGCACCGAGAAGAGTCTAGTATCCACCACTCCTCATAGGCGCCGCTGTAGAGAGAGTTCGCGGATACTTGTCTCAGTCGTATACAATGTACATGAAACATGTCGCAACAAACGATAAAGATGGGAACAATTCAGTTCGTACCCCCACCACCCATCCCCCATAACCAAATTCCCAGGTTCGCGAAAATCAATCTGCCTTTGGTTGGAACTTTCAAAGGTACCTCAAGCTTCCAGAGAAAAAAAAGGTTCTTTAATATATCTTCTAACTTGAATATTACTTGACTTTCACCTCTCGCCCATGAAATATGTTTGAATTTAGTCAAATTGATTTTTTTTCAACAACCATATGATCATAAAATTTTAATCCGATATTTCTGTATGATAAAGTTTCCATATCACACACGCTTTTTACTGTTTTAGTTTTGTTATGAAAAAACGCCCGATACCCAACGGAAAGAAGGTCGGTCTGCCCATCATGGTAGGATTGCAACAAAAAATATACCAGTTCTTGCATATGATGACTGCATGGATTGGTCCTTGAGCAGTGCTTAAGATGTCTTTGAGGTGATAATTCTTTCGTCTTTGTAGACATCTCATATTTTCTAAACTGCTGGCACTGTTGAATTACAAAGGGAGATAATTTATTCCTCAGAATTATGAGACATGTTTTTGAACAGAAAATAGAACTATTTCTAAAAAAAACTAAATTAAATCAAACTGTAGTTGAGTCCTTATGAAAATCACACACACACAAAAAACGAAACCTAATATTGTGATCTAGCACCCTCACTCGTGTATTAATTAAATTAACTCGACAATTACTATAGTAATGAACCTCGTCCGTCCGTGTGTCCATTTGTCCGCCCGGAACTTTGTCTTGAGTCTGCATTCTGTCATTTTCTGGGCATTCCCTAGCACGGGAACCTGCGATTTTGAGTTCAGTCGGAGTCATTTTGGCGGATTTATGACCATTTTTTCGACAAAAAAATGTTTTGTCTGTTTTTTATATCAGAGTTATTGACCTTTTCTCGGAACATTGAATATGAACAACATATTTAGTGAATATGCACTTTGCGTCATATTGGTATAATCAATTCCTCCTACAGTATATATATGTATATATAGTATATGGATTTTCAAATTGTTCAGACCTGCCACCTTCGTCGGGGGACATTTTGGTCACCTTTTATTCAAATAGATTCACTTTGGTAGAGAATATGGATATTTGTTTTAAACCAGGAAGTATAATTGTTTAAAAGTTCTTTAACAGTATATTTTCCCACAAAATAAACAAATACTTGTATACTAGGTAAGTGTTCTCGCTTTCTTATAAATCCAAAAGATTGAGGATTTAGCTTAAATTCTGGAAGGTTCGGATTCTAAAAAATATTCCATGACCATTAATGCTAAATACAAAGTCTGTGCTACATTCAACTGTGCTTTTAAGACTGCGCAAGTAGGGTGTTAATTATAATATGGAAGCTGAGCGTTGATACCAGCGACAGTTCTTAAACTTATCACTTTCTGATGACATTGTATAAGGCTGCGCACCGAATGAGCCAAATTTGGAATCAAACGTATATACATTTTATGTAAACGTGATGGTATCCAATGCATATACCATATAGTGATGACAACCAACGAAGATGATAGAAACAAGTCAAAATGCCTCTATATAGTCTATATATACCATTATTGTCTAACATGGTAAATCAGACAATCGGGTCCCGATGGATTGAGGTTCCAGTCAGGGGGGGGGGGGTAGGAAAAAAGTGCCATGACAATTTTTTTCCCGCCTCTTGGGTACCCACCACCCCCTATTTGAAGGAAAAAATATTTTTTCCAATTTCATGCGGGGTACCCACCCCCTTTTTACCTCCAAATCCAGCGAAGTCACCCCTTATTTGAAGGATTTTTTTTCCCAATTTCATGCAGGGTACCCACCCACGTTTTATCAAAAAATCTGTAGTCTCACACCATTTAGGCTTGGTATTTGTTTCAGTTATAAAGTCTGAGAACAGATAAGAATCATATAAACCTGCAGCACCCATTGTTATCCTGTTTGTTTTTGTTTATCAATTGACTCACGACTTGTAAACAAGTTATATGAACATTTTACCATATTTCCAATGCTTGTCTGTAATCACTTCAAATACAACTGTATCGAAAATATAAAATAAAAATTTAGGCAAAACATTTATGCTAAATAGTAATGGACCCACATGAATCGATCTTATACCAAAAAAAAACAATAAATTAAACTAAAAAATCAAACAAAAATCTGGATGTGGCTTTAAAGATGGATTATCTCTTTAAATAACAAATTTTAAATAGTTGCGTGGGTATAAAATAGTAGATATGAACTGAATACCTCTGTCCGGAAAAGCTTCTATCAATTAATATTGATTTTATTTCGAATATCAAATTGGGACCATTTATGTGTCTATATTTAGAACAGACCAATCAGATGATACCATATTGCGACATAGAGCACTGGGCTGTTCCTATGGCTACGCACCGAAAGTCAAATGTCCCAGATTGATTGTTTGTATTGTTTTGTTGCACAGATATAAGCGATAATGAGTATAATTAACGTTTATTTGTGACAAATTGTACAATACAATTTCTGGTCTCTGTTAACAGTAACCACTATTGTTCGTTACCTGACAAACACACCTTTTTAGACCAGAAAATATTCGAAATAAAATTAATATTAATCGATAGAAGCATTTCCGGACAGGAGTCTTCGATTCAAATCTAATATTTTATACCCCGGTAACTATATACCGGTAATACATGTTTACAAAGAGATAATCCACCTTTAAATAGCATTCAATACTTTCTAGCATGATGAGATTTCCATGTTTTGCCTCTTATGCTGTCTGATCAGGTATAATGAGTAAACATTAATGATATAAATGAATAACTTTATTCATTTTTATTTACTTTAATCATGGGTGTCATAGCTGTCCATTTTCATCTTGAACCAGTGGCGTTGGTACTTGACAATGTGATCTGATGCAAAAGACGAAATTGTGAGTGTTGGTTTGTAACCGGGATTTCTGAGAAGCATTATGCCTATATCCACACTAACTACCCCCCCCCCCCCCTAAGCCCTGACCTAAAGTGTCATACATACCATAACAACGATGCTGAACACTTTGAGGCAATTATATTGCAGAAATGTTGTAAGAGGAAAAAACTGTGACCACTTGGAAAAAACTTACTTTTTTCGCGGCTGAAACACCCACCCACCCCGGCCTACTGTATGGAAAAAAGTGAATGACCACCCCCTGTTCCAGTTGGAAATTTCCAACCAAATGCAGGTCGATTTTCGAGAACCTGGGAATTTGGTTAACGGGTAAGTTGCGGCTGGACATTACAAGGTGCATGGACACACCCACGTCCCTGCCTTGAAATAGTGTGTCTGTCATTTGCAGAATGAGGTCCCCAAAGGGTTAATTTAGTGATGCTACCCCGCATAGCGGGCTAGCATCACCAAATTCACCCTCTGGGGGCCTCATTCTGCTGAGGTAAGCAGAATGAGGTTCCCAGAGGGTGAATTTGGTGATGCTAGCCCGCTATGCGGGGTAGCATCACTAAATTCACCCTCTGGGGACCCCATTCTGCAAATGACACACACTATTTCAAGGCTTGCCCACGTCCCTGCTAGTCAAGAAAGTGTCTGCTTTATTTAGCACTTTTCAAATGAGATGGAACCATGGAAACCGACCAACTCGCCAAACAAGTGGGTTTTTGTTTAAATTTATTTTAGCCTAACATGCTTTGGCCTCAACTATTTGTAGGAAGTGGGGACCCCTGAGTGAGACACTTCGATATAGGAGCCAAGGTAATTGAATGGGTGGGTGGAGTCTGTGGAACCAATTATACTATAATCCAGCACGAATATTTCTAACTTAATTGTACATTGTTGGACAGCACACTCTGTGTCATTTCCAGCCCGCAAGTCAATTCGTGAATCCCATGCGTAAAAAGAGATAATCATCGTCAAACTGGAACCAAATTAAGAAGGTCCACAGTTATTACTTACCCACGAGGACAGAGGGGATCGTCAAATAATTAACTTACACTCGCTTCAAAGTGAGACATTCCAATGGATGTTCTGCTGGCTCTTAATATGTGTACGTGACAGGTAAAACAGACTGTAAACTCAGGGGGGGGGGGGGGGGATCGGAAAAAATGTTCAGTCTCCTGATTTTTTCCTTTCGACCCTTGTTTGGGACCCACCCACCCCCGCGTCCAAATTTTTTTCCGGTTTCGGCAGTTTTTTTTCCCGACCATTTTTGGACACCCACCCCATTTTAACATTAAAACAGAGATTTGCGGGGGGAAATTCAGCTGTATATTAATTTCTGTGCATACAATTTGTCACGGGTGTTAACATTGACATGTAAATAGGAACGAGTCATTTTGGGGTCATTCGGCCAAAAAAACATGGCTGCCAGCGGCCATATTGGATTTCAAAAATTCAATCCATTAGCATGGGCTACAGGCTATACTGTTTGTATGATCATCATGATAGTTTTCATTTATGTTAATATTGACATTCTAAGGTGTTTGAAGCCAAACTCATTGAAAAAACAGTCAAAATTACTTGCAGGAAAACAAATTTTGAGTTGCAGAAAAAATTATATATATTGACGGTATAGGCGGTCGATTGTTGGTCGCTATAGGGATTATTCATTTTCCGGCCAATTTGTTCAACTTTTACATTTACATTATAATGTATATTTATTTATTATCCATCCCTTAACTAACACCATTTCCGATTGGGCAAAAGCCGCCACGTGATAGTCCTGGAAAAGGTCATATTGGACTCCCGAAAGTCATATTGGACTCCCGACTGTACAATATGACTTTTCATATTGGACTCCATGACGTCACGAATTAACTCTATTGCGAAAAGAATCGGTGAAATTGTGATGCGCGCGCAACATTGATGGATTTTAGCAGACGTTTCACTTCCGCTTTGAGTTTTTTCTCACTTCCGTGTTTACTTTTCCAAATCATGCTGTCTGATGATCAATATACGGTACAGGCTTTTATAGAGAATTAAGTGCCGACAAATACCAAAAATAACCACAAAAGTTTTATTTCCAAAATTTTGATAAACATACAGATGGATAATAAAAATGTCAGTATTCCAAATTCTCTCATATTTCAAACAAACACTCATTTGCAACTGAGCCGCGCTGGCTGTGGTCACATACGGCGTTTATTGCGTAACATGCTTTACAGGTTATATGTGGGCACATGCTATAATAGTTTACATACACAATGTAAATACATCCTAGAAAGTCTGCACAGCCGGTCAGGAAAAACCATGCACCCCTTTTATAGGGACTGGAAACCTGAAATCCGAAGCCCACTCGTATGTGCAGCTCGGGTGTTCGGACCGAACCCTTATTGAAATATACTCATAATTATAGATGTATCAATATTCTGAACATTGTGAATAATTTGTCATCTTTCAGCTGAGTTATATTACAGAACGAAGAACGCTATATAGCTGGCCACAGCATTGATAATTTCTTTCATTTGATTGAATTTTTTTGTTTTTTTGAAAATTAATGTGAACCTCTCAGTGAAGTTACACGGCTAGAATGACGAATTCTCCGCTCTAGCGATCTGAACAATTACCACAAATCTCATTCTCATTGGCTACAATTCGAAATAGGCTCCGCCTATAATAAACTACTATATATGCCCGAACTGTGAATACATAATTTTCCCGCTAATGCCAGGAAACGCGGGGAAATTTGAATTATACAATGTTATGTACAGTATGAGTTTTTCTTGTACTCGTCCAGGTTGTGGTGAAAAGTCACATTGGACGAGACACTGGCGTGTCTCGTCCAATATGACTTTTCACCACAACCTGGACTCGTACAAGAAAAACACACACTGTACACAACATTGTATAATAACTTTATAATATTCACTCAGATATATTTCAATGTTTGAAAAATATGGGAAGCAGATACCGATGGGAACTGTTTTATGATTTTGCTTCCGATCATGCTATACTACCATTCCACTGTTTTGGATTCTATTAATATGTTGGAATATGCTAAATAGTAATTTCTTGAAAGAACTATAAGTCTGATATAATTTTGTTTCATTTTATTCTGATATATTTACTAATTTTGGGAGGGGGTGGGTCCCAAAATGTTAGCCTGCAGCAACAAAAAAACAATAGCACAGAGGGTTGGGTGGGTGGTCAGGTAGCGGAAAATGTGTTTTCCACACTGTGTCTGTAAATGTTTTCAAGACTACACCCCCCACACCCACCACCCTGACTAAAGCAGAATTAAGTGCAATTCGGTCAGACCTCCTCGCAAATTATCCACAGCACTCATAGCAAAGAATCAGCTCGTGCATGAGCCAGGCCTCCTCCCCGTGATGATGGTTTCTGATAGATTAATAAGGTCCGGTTCCGGCATGGATGTAGGTCGGTACCTCAGTGAAGTATTTTGATATGGACTTCATTGTGGCCGTAAGGATTCAAGTAATCTTCAAAAATCTGGACCCGACTTTCCCGCAGCGCGAAACAATAAAGAGCGTTTGTGATTATAATATTCCCGATAAGGTGAAAATAAAGAGCGCTTATCCTACTTTTGTGTGAACAATTGAAAACGGCTGGTAATTATCGGTGAATTGTTTCTGAGAAATATAGTTTGTAAAACGACATTTCGTGTATTTATCAATCTATATCTCCGTTACTACCAAATTACGCGTACATAATTATGAGGTTTAAAGGAGCTATGACCGCACATCTGTCTATAGTAATCTATCACGGTCTGTAACTTGTTTAAATGTTTTGGATATTTTCGACAGCATCTATATAGCCCATATATCGCAATGTTGATACCTCGGGGGGGGGGGGGGACCCTCGCATGCATATAAAGGGCCTGTATACCACGACAGGAAGCTGAAGGGGTTGACCACTCGCGCCTAACAAAAAAAAGTGCTGAAAGGCTATACACAGGGTTTTTAATTATGCTGAAGGGAACTCATGCTTGGTTTGATATCGGCTCTTACGCCGTGACTGTGTTCCTGAAAGTCTGGCGCCCAACAGTTTGTTTTCAGCTAGTTTAATTCTCATTTGAACGTAAACAATTAGTCTCTTAACATAAATCACGATATAGGCGCGAAATTTAAGAGAGTCATTTAGAACGAGATTAAAAAGCCTGTGTACCCTTCAGCACATGTTCAAAACCTGTGTAACCTTCAGCCCCTTTTTTGTGTGTGAATGTGACCTCTTAAGTCAGACTGACCATTCGATACATTAGTAAAATAGCGACATATATATACAGTGCCACTTGGTATAGGTTAAACTGACCCGTAATGTCTGAATGAAATAGAATTCGATTTCTTGGAACACAATCGGCACGCATGGCGCTGATATAAATTGAGATATGACAATCTGATGCGGGAAGCACCCTGGGGCCCTGATACGGGACACCCGAGGGGCCCGTGTGGGGTCCTGCGTCGTCTCACAGTGATCACGGATGACAGTCAGTCGATACACGCTATGCCATATTACTGATATTTAATATAATTTAATAGGAATTATTTTACACTAGGACGCTTTCATTTGACGATAACCGAAAATAATTGTTCTGTTATTAGGCTAGCGGTTTATACTCACTCGACCAAGACCGTATTCTGCTCACGTCAAGTTTGGATAGGGACATAAGAGTTTCGAAGGGTTTCTCACCCCCATGTTTAGTCAAAACTTTCAACAGTAGAAAATATACACGAAGCAACGGTAGTCTGGAATTTTTTTTAATAATTTTTTCTTACATTTTTAGCAATTATAAAAAAATAATATAAAATTTGTTAGGCCAATACATTCTCTTATATATGCGAGTCGACCATAAGGCCAATGCAATCTCTTATATGTGCGAGGCGATCCATGGTCGACTCGCATATATAAGAGAATGCATTGGCACAGGGTCTTCGCCAAATTCAGATTATTCTGATAGTACGAGTTCCAACCGATATCTAACGTAAATTACACCGTTTTTGGCCAAAGATTAAAATAATTCTATACTGTCAGTCAACATTTAAAAAAATATCCATCAGTTGGAACTTTCCCAACCTTATGGGGGTAGGTTGGAAAACTATATAATTGGAAAGTTTGTGATATCAGTTGGCAAATTCCAATCCAAGGGGATGGGTTTGTAAATAAATTAAGTTTTCCAAAGTTAGAACTTTTTGTCTTGTTGGCAACCCTATAGCCATGTACATGTCTGTCTCATAAATTCTTTAAATAATGACATTATTGAAATAGGTGTTTCGGGTAGAAATTGAACAAACGTTGTTTATTTTGACTGCAGATAACGCTCTTTATTATTACAAGCAGTAGAGAAAAGGTGACCCGTTTTAGCTCAACTTGTTTGAGCGATTATTTTGGTATGGCGTCCGTCCGTGCGTCGGGGTGTGCGTCTGCAGCAATTTCATTTGGCACACCATACAGGCCAAAACCTCAACAGAGCATCACCAAACTTAATTTGGATATTCGGGGTGACCTTTAGATGGGAGCCATCGATTTTTTTCACTGAAATTCATTAAAAAACATGACCGACAGCAGCCATCTTGGAATTATTCGAGAAATGTTTTGAAAGTTTACAGGCATTTTTAGGATCACCCTCCCCCTAGATGGGAGCTATCGAATTTGAACAATTTCCGATAATAAAAAAACATGGGTGCCGGCAGCCATCTTCAATTTTACTCTTTGTATGACTAAACCCATTGGCATATACTACAGACAACATCCTTCACCTGATCGCCTCCAAACTTCATACGTGACCTCTAGATGGGAGTAATCGATTATTTCCGAAATTCGTTGAAAAAACACGACTGCCTGTGGCCATCTTGGGTTTTAATCTCTGCATGACTAATTCTTCGGCAGCACACCCTTCATCCAATCGTCGCCAATCTTCATAAGGATCTTCGGGGTGACCTCTAGATGGGAGACGATATTTTCACAAATTCGTTTTAAAAAATGGTTGTTAGCGGTCATTTTGGGTTTTACTCTTTTCATGACTAAATCCTTCGGCACATACTATACATGTCACATCCCTCACCAAACTTCATATGGTTCTTTGGTTCTTCTAGATAGGAGCTGTCCAACTTTCCGAAATTCGTTAAAAAACATGGCCGCATGCGGCCATCTTGGATTTCACATTTGAATCCATCGGCACACCCTGCAGCACACGTTTAATGGAGAAAAGTTTTAAATGAAAATAATGTCATTTACACAATACATGCAATCCCTGTACTGAAACCTTTTTACTTTCCTTCTTTATCATTCTATTGAGACGTCTCAGCATAAAATTATTAACGCCCCCAACAAGTTGAGCTACTTTCATTTTTTCATTTCCAATAATTCTTTCCGAATTATTTGAAGTCTTTTACATTTTGTGTTTTATAGTCTCGGTGTGAAAATGAACCGCACACCATGCTCTTATAAATATCGGTCTGATTTCTGTTCGTCATAATGATAAATATTGAGGAACGAAGCACTGTGTGTGAGTAGTACTATGCTAAATTTTATGGGAATCTGTTCAAGGGTTTGCCCGGTTTCGAAAGTGTGCACATAATCATATATCTTTGGTGAGCTTACACCTATATATCTATGCGGGAGATACAACAAATTAAAGGGGCGAATGTGGTCAAAAGAACTGGGTATGTGGCATTATCTTATATGCACAGGGGATTTTGATTGCAAGTGAGTCTATGCTCAATATAGGTCCGATAGATATACACCTTGTATTAAGGTATATACTCATGGTAGTGTTGTCGCACCAGGGGACCTATGTTACTGAGTGCAATTTATCAGATAACATTATAATTGTAACTTTTTCAAACAAGTTTTGAAATAGAAAAGCATTAAGCTAGGAAAACAATTATCTGCATACAATAGATTATCGTCCCCTTTTGTCTGCCACCATTCCGCTGTCCGAATCTTCAAATATTTCACCAACAATTGATGCCGAAGTGTGTGAAACAGTGGATTTTCTAGGTCAATGGGAAACCCATTATTATTGTTTTCTTTCTATATAATGTTTACACGTTGTCCCGTTTGGCCTGAAGTGTGATCTATTAAAACGGAGTAATCTTGATCAGAATCATGCACTGCATGGGTAGAGTTCGAGAAAGTATATCTCCCGCATTCCATATTGACTTTCAACCACATAAAAGATGTGATGTAAGCTTGTGACAAGTTCCCATCCTGAAACGAAAGGTCACGAAGAGTTGAACTGCTTCAGTTTTGGAGCATGTTGTGGGGTGATTTTCCTTACATCAGTTAATAAATCCTCCTGGAATAGGAATATATGATACGCCAGCACGTTAATCCTACTAATGACTCCTTATCGGACATAATGGTCCCTGGACACGTGACCTCCAATTCGCAGACGACATTTCCGCGCGCCAATTCACACTCTCTGATCCGCTGGGAAACTAAATGATGAAGTTGCCGGATTTGCTAGCATGGTTACCAGACGTGTTTCGGGAAATTTGGACTTCCGAAGAGTTATTATGGCATTAACGTAAGGCGCAAAGATGGCTGACTTGAATAATTTATGGGCCGAAAACCTGATGTTAGGTTTATCCAACTCGCTTATTCACGGGAACATATCCCGACTGTCACAGCTGTTTGTTGTGAGTGTGCGTTATGTCTGACAAACATTGTCTGGTTGAATATTTTATGAAAATGTAACGTCTGCCAAGATGCAATGATTTTAAGTGGTGCTTTAAATGTTGCGTATCTCTTCCGTGAACTTTATATATATATATATATTCGAGTGCATAAAATATTAATTTTGAGTCATAAAGAACAGACAACAGTAGCTTTTAGGATCGGGACACTAAATGTTGCTATTTTAAGATAACTAACAGCAGTTTTAATAAAATATCTATCTTTTAACAAACTTTTAATTGATACATGTGTAAAACCAGACATTTCTCTTGTGTTTTCGTAATAATAGTTGAACCGTGCCTTGAAAATAACTTGCTGTTTTTCTGTTGTTGAAAGTCCTGCCGGTAAGAGCTAGATAATCTTTAATTGCCCGCGTAAGTTTCAAGTCTCGATATAAGCCGGCTTTCAAACTAGGTCTAAAATTACGCTGGGTATATTAACATTAGGCTTGTGTATATACCATGAAAACGCTTACCGAAGTCATAAAACGTTTTCAGCTATATATGTTCATCTTTCCGCACAAAAAACTAGATAACCGATCTTTAATTACTGTGGAAGATAGCTAACTTGAATTATTTATGGTCCGAAAACTTGATGTCGAGTTTATTCAACTCGCTTATTCACGGAGTCATATCCCGACTCACAAATGTGTGTTGGGAGCGTGCGTTATGTTCTAGCAAACATTGTCGAGTTGAATACTAATGAAAATGTAATGTCTGCCAATATTCAAACGATTTTAGAGTGGTGTTTTAAAGACCCGCATAAATTTCAAGCCTCATTTTGTAATGTCGGCAATCAAAATAGGTAGAAAATTACTGCATATATTAGCATACATGCCTTGTGTACCATGAAACCATGAAAACACTTACCAGAGTCATCTAAAGTTTTCAGCTATATATATAGACATTGATTAATTATGAGCCGAAAACCTGACGCTGGTTTTGTCCAACTAGCTTATTCAAGACTAGAATATACCCCGACTCACAAATGCGTGTGCGTTAATTATATTCTGGAAAAAAAAACATCAGCCAGTTCAATATAAATGAAAATAACTCTCAAGATCTACGTTCTGTCGAGATGAATGCTTTTCGAAAGAAAGCCCCACGGGTATATTTTCGCCAACGTAAATATTTTCATTTGAACCCTTTCTTTACTAAATACTCATTGACGGATATATTTCTAATAGGAAATGTTCAGAGTAATAAGTTCAACAAACGCCGCTTGGTGAACTATTACCTTCACATTCCCATCAATGAACATAAATTCTTGTTTGCCTGACTCCTCTGCTTATACACATATGATGAACATCCTCCAAAAATAAATAATAAACCACACACAGTATACTTTTATATCCATTTATAGTAAATAAATTGTTAACGGGTACAGGAATTTAAGCACATGTACCTGCTCTATCCCAAACAAAACTGAACACAAAATTTTCGACACAATTCAAGCAGTAATTTTGATAACCGATACATAATTATTGAAATCATTTAATAAATTTATGATTTTCGAGGAAAAGTTTAGTTGACAGTAGATTTCAATTGTTCGTATGCAGTATATGATAATTTTCTAGTTGAGTTATTGGTCATTCATTGCGAAGTTACTTTTAAGGTGAAGTATACAATATTCAAAGCAGACACGTAGACATAATTAGGTTCATAAGATAACTTGCTGAACATTTTGTGTTTGGTACAAACTGATTCAAATTTATATGATTAGAAAGCAACTGTATGTTTTTTTTCACCCACCGCCCCACTGCGAGAGCTAAAAAGAAAGAAATTTCGAAGAAAAATCAATTATTATTTTAATGCCCATGCACAATAACCGCAAATCGAACACACAGTGTACCGAATAACCCATTAGATGTTAGATATGGACCACTAGTGCCCATTTTAGCAGAAATGAGGCCATCATTTCCCAAAAATAAGGACAAAATGGGTAATTTTCGCTAAAGTTTCCATTTATACGACATTTTTTATCAGATCAGCCAACCAGTATCCCAAGACCACATAATATATAACACGGTCCACCCAAATGGTGTCACAAACCAGTCAAATGTGTCTTCCATGCTATCCAACAATTGCCATATGACCCATCGAGTGGCCCAATTCATGCACAAGTTTTCCCAGACTACACACATGGGTGTCTCAAACCATCAAGTGTGTACCACAAACCACCCAATGGGTGTTCCAAACCAACAGATGAGTGTCCGTAATCATCCAATGAGTGTCCCAAACCACCAGAAGTGTCTACAAAAGTCCAACTGGTATCCATCCATCCATCAAATATATCAAACCATGTTTTGGTAAACTCATTGGATGGTTTGATAAACTTACTTGATCGTCTGAAATACTCGATGGAGGGTTTTGAACACTATCATTGTAGATGCAGTGAGATGACAGTTGGCAGTTGGTTTGTAACACCTGTCCAGTTGGATGTATAGGGAACTCATTGGATGGTTTGTGTTGCTAGTTTTATGGTTTGGGTCACCTGCTGTGTGATTTGTGACTTTAGTTCGATGGTTA
This sequence comes from Siphonodentalium dalli, assembly GCA_032622095.1. NCBI lineage: Eukaryota > Metazoa > Mollusca > Scaphopoda > Gadilida > Siphonodentaliidae > Siphonodentalium > Siphonodentalium dalli. The sequence goes on from CP136062.1 coordinate 201,183,466, forward strand.
TGGGTAGTTTGTTCACGTTGAGTGGTTTGGGACACTCGCTATAGATGTTAGACACTGGTTATATTCATTGGTACACTTCGCGGCCGATTATTGAATGTATTGAGACGACAGTTGTATGTTGTATGACTTATGACACTCCCGACGTCTTGGGATACTAATTGTGTGGAATGGGGTACACGTTGGATGCCTGTCATTGGTGTGGTTTCGGACACCCGATGGATTGTTTGGTACAGCCAGTGTGTGGTTTGGGGCACTGGTTGAGTGGTTTGACACCCTCGATGGGTGCTCGTTGTATGGTTTGTTTTACTCATTTGATGGCTATTGACTCTTATTGGATAGTTTTGGACTCAAGTTGGACGGTTTGGGACACACCTGTGTGGTTTCGAATATATGTTATAAAGTCCTGAGCACTACCGGTGTGGTTTGGAAACATTCGTTGATTGGATTGGGTCCCTAATCAGGTTGATTGAGACACTCACTAGGTTGTTTGGGACACTCATTTTGGTGGGTTGGTATACCAGCTGCATGGTTTGGGGGACTATATGTGTGGGTTATGACACCAGTTGAGTATTATTTAGGGCACCACCTACCTCCGTCTACATCATTATGTATGGTTTGTGAAACTCGTTTGATGATTGGGACACCCACTCGATTGTTTGGGACAATATTTGGATTTGGGGCGCCCATCGTGTGGATTGGATACTCACATGTTGGTTGATGTATTCTAGATGGGTTTTGTAACTCTGTTGGCGCATTCGTTAGGTGATTTGGGACACTCATTTGATGTATTTTGAAACTAGTTGGTGGCTTTGGAAACTCGTATGGTGTCATATATGATTACATATTGGTTATACATTTATTCGATATCATAAGATTTTACTTTGAAAAATCGTATGATGGCATATATGACTACATATTGCCAATACACTTATTAGATATCTTAACATTTAGTAAAACAAATCAACAACAAAAGAAAACTTCAATTGTTCGCCATTTTCGCTGTCATTTTGAAAAATGTTTAGACACCGAATTGTCAAATCCTTGACATGTTATAACGGATTAGGATTCGTCATTTTATAGTTTTAGAGTCAAATTATGCACGAAATGGCAGGCATAATGCGTGTTTGTTGCAGGTTACTGTCACATTATTAAATCGTGGCCATTGAAGTGACATCCTTGCGAACAAAATGGATCAAGTTTAATATTGGGGTCCCAGTCTGGGAGATGCAATATGGCAGACCTGGTTCCCGGACAAAAATTCCAATTTTCGCCATATTCCAGTCTTTTGACCCAGAAATGACGACTTTCCCATTCTGGAATTCATTGGGATTTTGGATATGTTATTATATGAGCATAGTCACACTCAAAAACACCAAAAAGTAAATGCATAGCAAAACTGTTCACTGTTGGGCGTTTCTTTCCATCAGTTTGACTGGACTAATAAGGAACTGCAAAATTGACCCAAAAAAAGCCATAAATAGGGCCCTAATTCAAAGAAATGAAGAAATTTTTCCCCAAAGCGATTTTCAGATATATTGTTCCCCAGATTCTGCCCGACAAAATAACACACACAAGAAAAGTAGCTTCTACCAATTTAATTTCGGTTCACCTTAAAATCCGAGTCTCAACCTGAAAATTAAAAGTTTTACCATTTTTTTTTTACATTTTCCTGAAAATGTGACACAACAAGAAGCCATAAATACGACCTTATTTCAAAGAGCAGTATAATTTTTCCCCAAAGCGGATTTCAGCGGATTTTTGATATATTGTTCCCCAGATTCTGCCCTACAAAATGATACAAAAAATCAGCTTTTCAGCAATTTGTTCTAAGCTCACCTCAAGGTCGAGACAGTTGCTTCCACAGCGAGTCAAAAATGTTCACACAATTTCAAAACGAATAGATGGTAAGAAAGTACTATTAAAGGCACGTGCGGCCTTAATTGTCGAAAATATTCATATTTGTTCCAAACACCGTAAACAGAAAAACATTAAAACGTATACAATTTCGTTCATATATACCATGACCATCGCGTAAACAGCATGTTATCATAAAGACCTACTATAGTTTACCTAAGCTAGAGCCTGATTGTGTTACAGAAGACATCACAATGCTACTGGCTAATCACACACAAATGACATAAACGCTCTTTATTAGTTCCATATCAGGAATTCACAAACAAAGAGCGCTCTTTATGTTTACCATCATAATATAAACAAACACCAGAAAAGTAACTTTTTATGCTTTTGTTTACATAACAATGGTCAAATATATGACAATAACATACTGTTTCTGCGATATTTCTTATTTGTATACGGACAAAGTCTGTCTACATTTTGATGTTCTTTCTGTTTGTGGCGGTTTTTGACGGATGGAAATATTTTCACAGTATACCCACCGCCAAGGCCAACCGTACCTTTAAACAGATATTCTTATCTGCAACCGGTCCCATCACCAACCGGAGTTAAAAGGTTGGATACACGAAACTGCCAGACTGCAGTTGTGCAATCCTCGTTGTCTTGATTTAAGTGCCAACAGTATGGCTATAGTCAAGAGAATTGCACGAGCTAAGTCATTGTGCGCACACGTTCTCCTGAGTATCATTCCAATCAGAGCTATTTCGTAATTAGATACCGAGTTTTTAATGAAATGTTTAAGCCCATAGTATACATTCCATTAGTAGTTTCTAACAATTCTACATGTGAGACAATTCCCAACAACGCTAAATAACGAAATGTGGTTGTAATTGGAAGACTGGACAGATCTTTTAAAGTATCATGGAATTTATGACCGGCCCGAGGGTAGTGCGGAGATAACAAATTTATCGCTAAATAAATCACCCGAAAAACCACACCAAGATATCAAGTCCGGTGGCGCGAATTCTATTCATGAATATGCAAGTGGTATGACAAACCGTTCAGCTAATTGGCGAAGGCATAAACTGATCGAAGTAGCCCGGAAGAACAAAGCGAATACACCCCTGGAGATTTCGTGGGGATCATATTTGTATTGTAATTTTTCCTGTTTTATATTCAGAAGCCTCGGCTGGTGTTCCATCCCCGACGCGTTTTGCAACATTCATAACCCATGGGTTAGTCCTAATCTAATGTTGATGTTATTTGTAAGCTCCAGAGGATTGGAAATTACTGGAAAATGTCAAACGGCGACCCGGTCTGTTTGTTAATGGTATCTCACAGGTACCGGGGCAACCATGTAAACTAATTACTGGTAAATTGTTTAGCAGTAAAAGTGAGAAAACTCGAGAGCATTACAATTAGCCGAATTGTGCCTCATAATTCGGGGTGATCAATGGATGGAATAAAATTGAAGCCTAAGGACCTTAGGGGAATGCTTCGTTGCGAATTGTCGAACTATAACCTATGCATGGGATGCTGGTTCAACTGTTTGATTTGTGTGAGCTGAATAAAGTAAATAATATTCTGGAATTAAAAAATACGCGGTCTTGAGAAGAATATACTGTTCTGTTATTTAAAAAGACAGTTCGTAACCAGAAATGGCGTTATTAAAGCTCCGATGATCTAGAATATAATAGGTTGTTGGTATTTAGTATTGTCAACCGACGAAGATAGTGAGTATAACATGCCGAATATTATGATAGGTATATCGGAGCAAACAAACAATAGCTAAATTGTCAAATTAGTTATCAAATGGGGTTGAAGTTAAGACACATATGAGTACAGAACATATATCTACTGGTATTTATACTGTGGTGATATGCACAATGATGATGATGGCAATGATACACCATGTCGATGATGATGATGATGATACACCATGTCGATGATGGATGGCAATGATACACCATGTCGATGATGATACACCATGTCGATGATGATACATCATGTCGATGATGATACACCATGTCGATGATGATACACCATGTCGATGATGGTAATGATACACCATGTCGATGATGATATAGATGAGCACGATCATGGCGATGGTGATACTTTCAGGTGATCAATTGATGGAATTAAATTGATGTCTAAGGACCTTAGGGAATGGTTCGTTGTAGACTATCGAGATATAAGCTATATATGCACGGGCGGCTGGTTCAACTTTTAATGTGTGTGCTCCTGAATAAAGTAAGCTGTGTTCCGAAGGAATATAAACACACCAAGTTACAAGGGACTCAATTCATTCGAAGTGGGTTCGTGCGAAATAACATAACAGTCTGTAAAATAACTATATCATCAAGTGCATGAAGAAATATATTAACTTTGTTCTTATTTTCATTATTAATAACTCTCCGATAATGATCTTTCGCATGTCAAAGCCATTGTTATTTAATCACAACTGTTATAATGGAATTTATAATTTAAAAATTGATTTATAATTAATTTAGAAATAAAAAATATATAATGGTCACTTTCTGTCAGAATATAAAATACACAGTTAATTCTGCAACAAGAGCCATGTACTAAATCTACTAAATAATGTCCTAAATCTGAACCCCGCCCATTGATATAATTCTTGATTTATTCGATAAGATGATTTCATATATTGAATTGTATGAAAGCAAGATCTAGTGTTTTGAACGTACTCAAAGTGTAGAGACACTGCATCTAAAATGTTGTAAGACAGTTTCGTCTATAAAAATGAGTACCCCCAATTACATAGTATATATGCAGAATTCGTAAGATTATAGCCTCTATAGAAATAACATGCCGAGCACTCAATATTGGCAAATTTGGTATCAAGTGACGGCTCCGAGCTAACTAAGAACATTTATACCTTAATTTATCAAGAGATTATCTCAGTAGACAAAAATGGAACCAAACCGTTACCATTTGTCAAAAATGCACGTTATGATTTGAAATTGCAATCATATTGGAACACCCAGATGCTATTGAACTGACAATTGCAAAAACTGTTCCTAAACAACGTCATAGGGACACATTTCTCAGTGACATAAACCACGTCTTAGGGACACATTTCTCAGTGACATAAACAACGTCATAGGGACGCATTACTCAGTGACATAAACAACGTCATGATAGGGACGCATTATACTCAGTGACATAAACACATCTTCATAGGGACGCATTTCTCAGTGACATAAACAACGTCACAGGGACGCATTTCTCAGTGACATAATAAACACGTCTTCCTCTTCGAGGGCCCAATTTTATAAACAAAAAATATAAATAATACTGATTATACGGTAATCAGAATTATTTGAAGATTTTTCCCCATCAAATATATCGATAAATACCGTCTGAAGTTCAGAACAGCAAATCATAAACTGCCTATGTACAGAATGTGCAAGATGGGAGCAATCTCCGAATGGCAATAGGATATGCAACATGAGAAGAATATTTAGGAGATGAATATCATTTAGTTATTATTTTCAGTCATTTGGATGAAATCAGAAAATAATTTATCCCTGAATACTTTTGGAAGAACACATCTTCCATGCATGGTCTACTATCCCTTCAAAATACCCCGTGTGGGCCCGGGGTAGAATAGGCCTACCGCCCCACTGCGAGGGGTAAGAATCCCCTAATGTGGCACCCTGTTTGTCGTGGGGTGCATCCCGTGAGGTGTGACGTAGACGTCCTGTGGGTATTAGGGCGGTCGTATCACTTGAGGCATCGACCTGCATGCGGATACGGCTTAGCTCATGGTCCTACATCTCATGAAGACGGGTGGTTGGGTTGACCCGGCTCAATCAACCGGCTAGTCACGCCTCTCCACAGTGTTACAGATTAATTTTGTATTATATGTTGTATTGCTTGTCTGGTATAGTTGAAATATTGTTTTGTTTTTCACGTATGTTTCTGTTCTCTCCTGTCTCTGGTATGTTCGTCCTCACGATTGTCGAGTGTTGAATCCTGTATATTGTTCACGTCTGTCTCACGGTACACGGAGAGGTACCGGTAGGCTGCTATATACAGTGGCTAAATGGGTCACCGCTTCAGCTATGTACCAGTCTTTTGGCCCGACCAGAATTCGAAGGGTATTCAACGGCGGCGGCTGGGCTAGTTGTCGATTTTTTGCTTTTTATATGGCAACTCATAAAGTAAGCTCGAAAGAATGATGACTCACCAAGTTCCAATGATGCTGTGGTATTCCCTCAGTACTTGGTTCTTGGCTTTGGCGAGTCAGAGATATTGGCTCAGTTAGCAACACAGGCAGTTACAGAAGTCCGTAGATTTACTACAGTTGATAGTCAAAACGAAGAGTTGAACAGCTATCTTCTGACGTTCAATCGGTGCGAACATCCACCGACATTGAAGGTTGAGTATATGCAGATGCATTTAAGTACATATGTTCCAAACCCATTGCGATGTTTTAAATGTCAGGTTATGGCCATGAACATTGTACAAGTAAAGAAACCATATGTGCAAGATGTTCTATTTCTGGTCATATAAGGATTGTACGAATGTTACGCCGAGTTATGTAGTAACTGACGAGTTTTGTGGTAGCTCACGAGTTATGTAGTAACAATCGACGAGTTCTGTGGTAGCTCAAGAGTTTTGTAGTAAAATCGACGAGTTATGTAGTAATTTCAGGTTACGAGTTTTGTAGTAAAATATCGACGAGTTTTGTAGTAAAAAACAAGCAACAATTTTTAGTCAGTTTCAAAATCTTATATAGTAAATGCAATGTTTTTTGTGTAATTGTTTGTATGGTGGACGTCAATGACACTGTAGCTCAACTTGATGTTGGTCCCTCGTCACCGCTGCGCTGTTTCTCGGCAGATCTGAGCCAAACTTCGTACCTAGAAGTACTATGGCCATGTTATTAACTTGGACCTGGTCCCCATTACACCAGACGTCACGTTCTGGCGTTAATGTCGTTATAGCTCAACTCGATGGTGGTCCCTCGTCACTCCTCCGCAGTTTATCGGCAGATCAGTTCGAAACTTGGTACATAGACGTATTGTAGCCATTTTATTTATGTGGACCTGGTCCCGATTACCTCAGACGTCGCGTTCTGACGTTAATGACGTTGTAGCTCAACTTGATATTGGTCCCTCGTCACTGCTGCGCCGTTTTTCGGCAGATATGAACGAAACTTCGTACCTAGAAGTATATGGCCATGTTATTAACTTGGACCTGGTCCACATTACGTCAGATGTCGCGTTCTGGCGTTAATGACGTTGTAGCTCAACCTGATGGTGGCCCATCGTCACTCATCCGCTGTTTATCGGCAGATCGGGACGAAACTTGGTACATAGACGTATTGTGGCCATGTTATTGATGTGGACCAGGTCCCGATTATGTTAGCCGTCGCGTCCTGGCGGCAATGACGTTGTAGCTCAACCTGATGGTGATCCATCGTCACTCATCCGCTGTTTCTCGGCAGATCGAGGCGAAACTTCGTACCTAGAAGTATTATGGCCATACTATTAACTTGGTTTCAGCTACTGTTGGTTACGTTTATTTCTTATAGTGCACAAGCCGCGAATCCATTATGCACTGAGAGAAAAATGACGAACCACATTTGGTTTTCCATCAAGATAGATAGTTTATTCTATTTCACCAATACAACATGGTATTAAGAAATAGGACGCGACGTCTGACGTAATGGGGGCCAGGTTCAAGTTAAGTTAATAACATGGCCATAGTACTTCTAGGTACGAAGTTTGGCTCAGATCTGATGAGAAACGACGCAGCAGTGACGAGGGACCAACATCCAGTTGAGCTACAACGTCATTAACGTCCACCACACAAACACTTAAAAAAACCATTGCATTTACTATATACGATTTTATTAAGTCCAAACCCGCCTTTGAAACTATTGCTACAAAACTCGACGAGTATTACTACAAAACTCGCTGTTTTTTACTACAAAACTCGTCGATATTTTACTACAAAACTCGTAACCCAAATTACTACATAACTCGTCGATTTTACTACAAAACTCGTGAGCTACCACAACACTCGTCGATTGTTACTACATAACTCGTGAGCTACCACAAAACTCGTCAGTTACTACATAACTCGGCGTAACAACGAATCTTAAGAAATGTTCAAACTCTCAAGGTTTAAATGCTGCAATGGATCGTTAATGTCGCATTTGGGACTATATATGAATTCAAGACTCAACGACACAAAGCTGAGAATCATCTGTCATATATAGATGCTAAGAAAATAGTTGGTCCTCGATCATCCATTCCACATGTCACATACTCAGCAATCGTGTCTGCAAAAAAAGTGTTTGATGCCAGCACTCAGACACAGATTCAAACCAACCTCGTCAGCACATGTATATCACTCCCAACACAAGTTGAGGCGACTGATATTAGTCCTGTTTCAGAACCTGAAGCGCAGGTTTTGGGTACAGTTTCTGCCGCTGAGACATTTCCTCCGAAACAATGCAAGTTAATCGTAGTGTTCCAAAAGAAAAATCACCTATTGCTTCGAAACACAGATCGCCAATGTCACTCAAACGTTTCGACTCTCAGAAAGAGAGGTACATCTTTGAGCTTTCAAAATTTTACCAAATGTTTGAAGATAAAAGCCTAACCCTGAAAGACAAGAAACGGTATTTGTGGAGCGAGGCTGTCGGTTGGGGGAAAGATGACATTCTATCTCACCCACCGACCATCAGCTTGCCGCATTGATAAATGTTCATGTGCGGTCCATCAAATATTATAAATACCTTATCACTGCAAAATCTGATTTTAAAAGCTATACTTTACATATTTCGATGTGGATTCTTGGTAAATTTCGTGTTCTTTTGTTGCTATTTATTATCTATTCTTGTACTACTTTTATACGTTGTTTAGTATGATTGCACACTATAGTCAGTTCTTGAATTTATGTTCCTGACTCCAAGTGGAAAAATTCCTCTTGTGTGCTTTTATTTGTACATAGCTCATCATTGCATTGTTTTAATCTAATCCACTGTCTGATTTATCTACACAGTTGCTTCGCTACGATCTTTTGTGATCCCTGATTCTGTTCTTGGTCGTGATATGGCCTAGCTGCTAAAACGACGTTAAACCCTCAATCAATCAATCATTCCGTTAGTTTAAACAGTATTTATTCCATGAATAATACAACATAAATTAGAACATATCAGAATTTAACATCATGGACCGGATGCGACATCAAGCGTGTGGGCTTATGTGAGTCGTTTTCGGGAATCAGTTTTTATCCATCCCACCCAGCGAGAGAGCGACTGTCTGATTTATATAATATGATGTCGTACGATATACTATCCTTAATCCAGATTTTACTGTCGTTTCATGTAGCCGAGTATTACTCTCGCGAGGTGGGGTGGGTCTATGTACGTCAGGTAATGGCATTGTGGAATTGTGTATATGACACAAAGAACAAATGTGTATAGATAATGATAGCGTATCTCTTCCCAATGTTTTCTGTATTGATTCAGAGATGTAGAATAATACTTCGTGTCGAAAAGGCGTCCAACATATTTCTTTTCACTTCTTTTCATTAACGTGTTATTAATATGGTATATATATTAAATACATATATAAGTGAGACATAAGAGGGTATTTTGATTCTATTTTTAAAGGAAATAATAATAACCCATCACGTTCGAAATGCTGCTGACAATGTCACGTTCGAAATGCTGCTGACAATGTTGATGGGACGAGATAGATCATCAGTAATGATAATGGCAATACGGTATAAGTCTAAGTTAAGAATAGGAAAGAAATGAGCTTTAGAGTAGTAATATGGGTTATGCCAGATAGGGTTTAGGGGTTTTAGAATCAGTTTCTAGTGTTTTTAAATGACTCGGTGACCTCGTACCAACGCACTGTACGGCATTGCTAAGTATTCATTCGTTCTCGTTAGTCTGACAATATTAGATCATGTAACATGGCGATATACAAACTTAGTTAGCGAAACGCTTTGTCCTAGAGATGTATTCTGTACTTCTCTGAACAATTTTGCGTTGGTTTTGGGTGTTAATTCGGGCGATCCATAAAGAAGCTTATACGTTGTCAGATTGCAGATGTCATTTACTGACTGGAGAAGTGAGTTTCTTTCAGATGTATATCTATCGCAATCATTCCCTTCAAAATATATAAGCCCCACGAAGAAGGTAAAATGGGAGAAGGCATAATAATGTGATGGTATATTTCAAAAGACAGTTTGTAATCAGAAATAAAGTCTGTGTTACCATAAATGGTGTGCTGACATTTAATATTATACATTTATTTTTTTCAATAAAGAAATAGTTCCATACAAAGCATAACACATGATATGAACAACGAAGTGAACACATAATTGATAAGTTATTATGAGTACAGTATATCAAAGTACATTTTCAGATAATTGTGCATGCGGCGACGACGATGATGATGATCATAATATTTTGGGGTGATCGATGGGTGCAATAACTTAATGTATATAGGGATGGGGTAATTTTAATTCATTACTTTTGTGATTTGAAAGTAATTATATTTGTAACTGAGAGATTTGAACGTAATTGTATATAATTACTTTGGTGATGTGTAAGAAAGGCTCAATTTGTCACTCATCGTTTTTTTATGTGATACACTTACCCAGGTCCGGGGGAATTGTGATAAAGTTACTATGTTAAACAATGTCATGGATAGCAACTAAATATAATTTTTGCGATCAAAATGAACCTCCGTTACTAAAATGTCTTGATTTTTTGCATAATGAAGGCTGACAAACTTCCAAAACAAAACGTATTTTTATTGAAGACTCTATACAGCATATTCTCCCGAAAATCAGCACGTTATGGGCTTATAATAGGGTTTGTTTTAACGAACTAAAAATAATAGTGTTTTAGTGATATTATCGACTCATAATGACTTGTTATAAGTTCATTATGGGAGGAAAATAATACGAATAAACAAACTGTGTCCCGTGCCATAAAACGGAATAGGAGATATACGTTCATTATGGGCTATATATAAGATATAAGCAATGTAGCAGTTTTAAGCATTCGATAACTATACAAAACCAACACTATGCTATTAAAACGTGTTGCAAGTGGGACCGTACACGATAAGAACTTATATTTCCGATATATGCAGGGGGGGGGGGTCGGAAAAAAAATTCAGGCACGTATGGCATTTTTTCCCTTTCGATCATTTTTTGTACCCACCCACCCCCACCGCCAAATTTGTTTCGTTTTCGGCAGTTTTTTCCGACCATTTTTTGACACCCCCCCCCCCCCCTTTTAACACTAAAACAGAGATTTGCGACGGGAAATTCACTGTAAACAGCTGTATATAAATTTCTGTGCATACTATTTATCATGGATGTTAACATGGACATGTAAATAGGAATGAGTCATTTTGAGGTCATTCGGCCAAAAAAACATGGCTGCCAGCGGCCATCTTGGATTTCAAAATTTGCAACAAAATACAACACGATAACTGCCTGCAGTCAGTTTACAGTTAGAATTACATTATTTCTCTCATTCAAAGTGGGTTTGAAGCCCAACTCATTGCCAAAACACTAAAAAACAAGCAGGTTTTTTTTTTTAGTTGCGGAAAAAATTGCTTGCTGGTGGCTTTGACCACCCACCCACCCCGGCATACGTGCCGGAATATTTTTGTTCACCCCCCCCTGATATATGTGGAAGGTACCTGTCCGAATTGAATGCGAATCTGAGATAAAATAAAGTTGAACTTGGGTCATATATACTCTTAAATCTGAGATCGAATTGAAAAACCACAAGTATAATGGTATAACCTCAGTAAAGCTGAATGTGCATATAGGATCGTCTCGTCTGTATTTATTCATTGATTTATGATACGATGCTCATCGCGTGTTGTAAATAATCTTTGGATTATATGTATTTAAGTGCATGTATTTGAAATATTGTAGGATAAGATTTTGACAAGCTGTTCAGTTTGGGTCATGATTTCAAAGTCTGGGAAATGTGTCTTAATACTGTTTATGAGTTCGGGACTTTGTGTGCGGTAAGCACTGCATTCTAATAAAAAGTGGTTTTCGTCTGCAATAGCATCATCGGAACAAAATATACACAGTCTTTGTTCCAATGCCGTCAGCGGTTGAGTGTGGCGTCCTTTTTCAATAGCCAATATATGATTACTTATTCGCAATCTAGTGATTGATTGATTGATGATGATGGTGTATGACTTATTGGGCTATATTTCATTCCGTCACAAAGATCAAATGTAAGCTTGGTACTGTGTTTTTAGTACTTTGTACAGCTTTGTAGACATATTTGATTATATATCCATGTCTTAAAGCTAAAATTGGAACATAAATTGACCAAAGCTGTGGCCATGCATATTCGTGAGCTCCATAATTAAATTGCTAATACCGATTAACACGGAAGTTATCGAACTTTGGGGAGGGTGTCTAAAAACCGAGCTAAAAATATTCTTTTTGCATATTTGCGGGTGGTGGGTCCCTAGAATTGCCAGATGAAAAAAAACGACATACCTTCCTGTCAGTTAAACTTTAATATTGCGATTTCAACAACAAAAATTCGGAAATATATAAATGTGTTATCAGTGTTTTTAACCACTTTTCGAAGCCTTCGTGTTATAAATATGGTTTATTTGCATTCTATTATATATCACATTTGGCCCGACAAGTGCTGCCGTAAGAACAATATTTTGTACATACCTATCATCGATTTAGTTCATATTCCGATAGTTTATAAAGTGAACAGCAACAATATACGCGTACCGCGTTCATTTTCCAATCACAAAATGACACTGTTAACTGTTTTAGTCCAGTATTTATGCCACATTCGGATTTTAACATTTTTCAATGCAACACAGTCATTATTGTGATGTTACTTTAGATTTCATACACACCGTTATATGCTGGACAGACGGACAGGCAGACAGATCCTACTCTTTTATTTGATTTTCGCTTTCCCACAATCCATTCCTTATATGTGTGACTTCACCTATCGCTAATAATTCTGCAAATCGGTGGACCACACTGAAATTAAAACCCGAGTAAGATATCGCTGTGTGTGGCTCAATGTGTACATTTATGTCAAACAAGTAACTGTAGCTTTGCAGTCGTCAATATATCAAGAACCACCAGCAATTTCCACTCCAACTTGTTGTGTGAGTATTTTGGAGTTTAGATTCTAAGCAAAACTGTTAAAGGCACGTGAGGCCTTAGTTGTCGAAAATATTCATATATATATTTGTTCTAATCACCGTAAACAGAAAAACATTAAAACGCATACAGTTTCGTTCATATATACCATGACCATCACGTAAACAGCATGTTGTCATAAAGACCTACTATATGTTACCTAAGCAAGAGCCTGATTGTGTTACAGAAGACAGCACAATGCTACTGGCTAATCACACACAAATGGCATAAACGCTCTTTATTAGTTCCATATAAGGAATTCACCAACAAAGAACGCTCTTTATGTTTACTATCATAATATAAACAAACACCAGAAAGGTAACTTTTTATGCGTTTGTTTACATAACAATGGTCAAACATTTGACAATAACATACTGTTTATGCAATATTTCTTATTTGTATACGGACAAAGTCTGTCTACATTTTGATGTTCTTTCTGTTTGTGGCGGTTTTTGACGGGTGGAAATATTTTCACAGGATACCCACCGCCAAGGCCAACCGTACCTTTAATATTGTTGACTCTTTTTGTCTGCATGCAAGATATCCACAAAAGTATGTGAGGATCAAAATACTGAGAAGACAACTATTATAGGCGACAACGTATACTGGCTGAGTATTCTTGATTATTTTGAAAAATAAGTTGAAAGGTAATAAGTCGCAAATTTCAAACTCCGTGCATTTATTTGAAAGATATGTGCGATTTCAAAAATTAAATTCAAGGTGCAGCAAAACCAGCCTCCATGCAAAGACATGTTTGACAAATTTAAAGGAGAGCGTCAATAATTTTACTTAAACCACTAATACATGTAGTAAATACAAACTATACTGCATGGTGGCAGATTAAAAAACTACACGACACCTACGTACCAACCATCTTACTTTGTGTGCATACATAACAGTCGGTGAATTTCCTTAAAAGGCACGGGAGGCCTTAATTGTCGAAAATATCCATATTTGTTCCAAACACCGTAAACATAAAAACATTAAAACGCATACAGTTTCGTTCATATATACCATGACCATCGCGTAAACAGCATGTTATCATAAAGACCTACTATAGTTTACCTAAGCTAGAGTCTGATTGTGTTACAGAAGACAGCACAATGCTACTGGCTAATCACACACAAATGACATAAACGCTCTTTATTAGTTCCATATCAGGAATTCACCAACAAAGAACGCTCTTTATTTTCACCATCATAATATAAACAAACACCAGAAAAGTAACTTTTTATGCTTTTGTTTACATAACAATGGTCAAATATATGACAATAACATACTGTTTATGCGATATTTCTTATTTGTATACGGACAAAGTCTGTCTACATTTTGATGTTCTTTCTGTTTGTGGCGGTTTTTGACGGGTGGAAATATTTTCACAGGATACCCACCGCCAAGGCCAACCGTACCTTTAAATTAAAGTATATCTTAATTCAGAAGAGCTGCATAAGAAAAGTTTGCGGAGACATCAACATGTTATTGCATCCTGGTGTTTATTGTACCATAACTTATTTAATTTCAATTTTCCAAAGTGACGGTATGAGTTGTGAATTCACCATGCAGCGGCGAAACAGAAGTGTTTGACATTGGACTCAGTGCGTTGTTTATACACTGGGCCATGTTTTACCCAACTTGTTCCTGGAGTCTAGATTGGAGTGATATGGTTGCACATTAAAGGGGAATTGTCCTGATTACCGAAACATTAGGCAAAAACAATTCCGCCAGCCAGGATTCCCTATGTGCGAGAAAACAATAATGTATCATCCATAAACGAAATTAGTTCCAACAAAATAATCACACGACATTAAACTATAGATATCCAGCTTTTAGCTACGAAGATGCAGCGCTCGATAAGCAGTTCATAAAATTGAAATTGTTTAATAAATGTAATGAAACGAGTGTTCGCCATTATGCTTCCCGTCGTAAGTGCACATAGTGTGAAGTTTCGCTGACGCGTAACTAACAAAAAATGGCGTTTGATGATACTTCGCGCTACTTGATGGCATGTCGTTGATAATTCGCACCACTTGATGGCTTGTCGTGAAGAGTTTTAATCCCACTAACAACTTTGTAATGGAAACATAGAAATCGTTCGCTCTCTCCAATCGATAGTCATAATTATAGAAGAGCACTCGGGTTTACGCTTTATTGATATCAATAACGGATAAATTCTGAGCAAGACAATTAGTCTAATGAGAGCACGTGGCAACAGTTTCCAAACGGATCTGATGTCGAACACACCCGCTATAACACGTGACCAGTTAACCGCGGGCATACATCGTCGGTGATCTGGTTCGTGTCATAGTCTAGAACCTGAATGATGTACTTGTACATGTCAAAATACAAATCATTATACACGGTAAATTGATGTGTACCAGTAATCTGCATTCATTGTTACTATATATACAAGCATGTACTATAATACTTCGAAGTTACAAAATGTTTCAAGCGGATCTAATTTCGAACACACCGCTATGAACACGTGACCCGATAAACCGCGCGCTGGCGACGATTGTCATGACCTGGTACGTGTCATATTTTGAAATCTGGAACATTCAATATAACAAAATGACACGACAGTACGGTAAATACTCGCTTTTTGCGTTGTGGGAATCAAAATTGGCCAATAACTACATGGGGACTTTACACAGAATGATTAATTGATATAAGTATCAGTTACCTATTTATAACATTTTTGTCCCCCGACATTCTGTCGCAGGACAAAACATGTAGTAATGACCCTCGTCCGTGCGTCCAAAACTCTGCCCAAGCCTGTATTCTATCATATTCTGGTCATTTTTTTTAACTTGGCACATATAGCAGCATGGGAACCTGCGATTTTGAGTTCGGTCGGACTCATTTTGTCGGAGTTATTGCCATTTTTCGATATGGAATCGCACATCCTGGGACGCATTTCTTGTCCGAGCCCACATGTCCTCCGTCATTTTGTTTTTAAAACTTGGCACAGATGTCAACCACCATGGGAACCTTCGCACTTGTGATTTTGAGTTCAATCGGAGTCATTTTGGCGGAGTTATTCCCATTTTCGACATATAATCGTACATCATGCATGGGATGCATCGGTGCCCGAACCTGTATTCTTAGAATTTGGTTGATATTGTGACAATTTGAGGTTATATTTCTACTTTTAAGAGTTTTATCAGATTTGGTTATTTGTATTTAGCTCAGTTATAATTAAGACAATGCACAAGTATTTTATCCCTATATATTTCTATAAAGCTTCTGCTCCAAATGAAGCCACTGTGTCGGGGGACAAACCGAGTGGCCTTTTATTTATTGCTTTATATTGCAAAAGACACAAATTAAGGTTCTTTGTGTTAAGCATTTACATATATAAACTAGAATGCACTCAGAGAGATGCCAACATGCGCAAAAATGTAATAAAAAATAATTAAAAAAAGTTTCACTGTATTTTACTTAATTTATTTAATTTAATTTAATTTAATGTTAGCAAAAAAAGACAATTAAATTACAATCTTCAATAATTTTATTTAGGGGATAACAGTGTGGTGTTTTGTGATTTCGGAAAGGTACATGGCGAATATACTGCGGCAAATTTAGTTAACGGGTATTTGCCACAGTATATTCGCCATGTATACCTTTCCGAAACCACAAAACACCACACTGTTATCCCCATTATAATGCTATTCGAACTTAAAAATGTTATTTAGACAAACAAATGACTCGTAATTATCAACGAAATGTGCGGCCATAGAAAACACTCAGCCAATTCACGACTTTTTATTTTAAATTTAATGCGCTAGATAAAATATAGTCCCCAATTACCATCGCTCTTATCGTTAAAAATACTGATAAACATGAAAAATTGCCACCTCAAATAGAAATAAGTATGCACAGCAATTAGTTTCTGCATGTACCTGATGTCTTTTTCAGATGTTTACCACTTACAAATTGCGGTTTTGATTTTACCGCGATCTTGAAGTTGAATTGAAACAATGTGAAATTGTTTACTCAATGCGATGTATTTCACGCCGTGTCTGTCGCGGTTTCATGTCAAGAAATTTTGTCAAATGATATCGAGACACTGACATTGGTGGGGTATAACGTTGTGGTGTTTGGTATTTTCTGAAAGGACATGTATACAGGGCGAATGTACTGACTCAATTTTCGACAAAAGCCACATCGCTGGTTTGTTTATATAGCAACGAGCTAGTAACGGAAGTCAGTGCCAAGGGCGTCAACTCTATAATATACTCCATAACGTCGCCGGCATGTACTGCGTAAGAGTGACGTCATGGAGTGAAATCGGTACGGTGACACCAACGTACCTACGAATCTGACTGATCGCCATACTGTTGCGCGAGCGCACGTAATAATGCATATATTAATATAAGTACATATACTATAGTATACTTTATATTTTTCATTAATTTTTCCAAATGTACTTTCCATTTGGTGTAGTAGTCTCGGTGGCACTAATGAGGCGGTATCATGTGAGGCATCGAGTTGCGGGTTCGGTTTGGCTCATGATCCATTTGGTGCTACATCACCCCAAAATGGGTTGTTCAGTTGGCCCGGCTCAATCAATCGGCTATATATAGTCACACCTCGTCATTGAGGCATCGAGTTGCGGGTTCGACTTAGCGCATGATCCACTTTGGTGCTTCGTCGCCCCCAAGATGAGTTGTTCAGTTGACACGGCTCAATCAATCGGCTATAGTCACAACTCTTCAGTGAGGCACAGAGTTGCGGGTTCAGCTTAGCTCATTGTCCACTTTGGTGCTACATCGCTTCAAGATGAGTTGCTCAGTTGACACGGCTCAATCAATCGGCTATAGTCACAGCTCTTACAGTGTTTCCGAATAAATTTATTATCGGCTGTATTGTTTCCTATAATGTTTGCAGAAGTGTTATCTGATTAATCGTGTATATGGTATTTCTTGCTATATTCAGCGGCTAAACGGGTCACCGTTTCAGCTATGTACCAGTCGTTGTTTATGGTCCGACCATAAATCGAAAGGTAGTCGAACTGTTTGGTTACTCCTAAGACCTTTAATAGTAACAGGACTGTTGAGAACCCGTGATATAGCTGACTCGTATGCGTCTGAGGTATTGGCTGAGCTGGTCCCACATGCAAGGAGTCACAAATGTTCACATGATGTCAAAAATAATTGAATGTAAAAAAAGGATTATTAAACAGTTATGTTGTTTATTCCTTCAATCTGTTGAAAGTTGGACATTAAGCAATTATTCCATGTGTCTTTTGGGAACAGTCAAAATTGTTGTCCCGAGGTATCAGGAATGACTATCGAACTGTTGCCCAAGGCCGAATGAATGATGATAGAGAGTTCAGACAACGTAACGTCATACGTCACGTAACCGGCGAATACATGCATCATAATAAGGTCACTGGGCGGTGTGTTTGAATGTGATATATGCACTTGGGTTTACTGCAGGTATACTACGGGTATATCAGTAGATTTGAATTTAGGCTATTTCCAGGCAGTACGCGACATTCATACCCAACTGTTAGTCGGTAAAAGGATTCACCTGTCTTAAAAGTTACTCATTCCTGATACCGAGGGACAACAATTTTGCCTGTTCTCAAAAGACATATGAAATAATTGCTTTGTTACCCAATATATTTACTTGTATATAATCAGGTCATTGCTAATTAATCACAGTCTTTAATAGTGACAGTGACAATGCGGAAATCCGGTATAATTAAAAAACGAAAACGGAAATTTCCGGAAATAGCCGAAACGTCACGGAAATTGCAAACCATGTAACAGTTCGTTTGGGCCAGTCAACAGTTCGATCGGAGCCAGTCAACAGTTCACTCGGGTCGGGCAACAGTTCACTCGTGACGTCACGAAAGCTGACCGTGATTGCAAACCGGGCAACAGTTCATTCAGGGCGGGCAACAGTTCGTTGTGGCGTTACGAACGCGAATTTGGGGTTAACCAGTTAATTCTAAATCCCAATGATTTACGAAGTAAAACTCTACTATTGGGTACCAAAAGAAACTGCAACGGACTAATAATTTGCTGCATCCCTTTGTCGCATTTAATTGCCAAAAGTCTGGCCATGGTCAATAGAGTTGCAAGAGTATGGACGTGGTCAAGAGCAGAGCAAATATGTGGACGATCTTCTGCTATAAAACCATGAACACCCCAATTTTTATATAACAACTAAAGAAATGTTCAGACTGCATCGGTGCACATTCAGTAATGGATCGTTCATGTCCCATTTAGGACTATGAATTCCAAGTACAGAAAATCAAAGCTGAGAAATGACTTTCATATCCAGATGATCAGAACATTGCTGAACATCGGCCGTCAGCTGGACATAGCACATTGTCTGTGGTTATATACGCAAGGTAATATGTTGATACCATCAGCACTCAGCTGGAGAGACAGAATAATGTAGTCAGTGTGTCACTATATATAGCAACACAAGTGAAAGAGGCAGGTTTTTCCCAGTTCCATGACATGTATCACATGCAGGAAATTGATACATCTACTCAAATTCCGCCAGTTGCTCCAAGACAATCACAAAAATCTCTCAAATAGAGGTTGATATTTGTTTAAAGTGACTTTGTGAAGAAAAAAAAAACACTGTGCTTAAATAACACATTTGAGTTTGAAATACACAAAACACATGCATCGAGCATGTGTGGGTTGCAGCATTCATTTTGGTGCTATTGGGTATTTTGGGCTGATCTTGTCGCGATACACTTTTCGATTTAAATACATTTACAAAAGTGGCTTTTTCGCTAAATGTATATAAATATAAGGATTAACTGTCATGTGGACTATTTTTATGGAGATGTAACCGTGAGGTAAGTGGTCATAACTTGTATGTAAAACCCTTCGGGTTTTACACAAGTTATGTCCACTTACCTCACGGTTACATCTCCATAAAAACAGTCCACATGACAGTTAATCCTTATATAGATGTTCTTATGTTTTTATTCTTGTTATCAGTGAAAAAAAATAATTATCACTTCTATCCAATCTATCTCCTGACAACCCTGAGAGAGGGGCAGAGGGAGAGAGAGAAAGAGGGAGAGAGCAAAAAGACACAAAAGAAAAACAATAAGACATTATCCCTTGGACCGAGTTGGCCCGGGGCGAGCTGGCTCGGGGCGAGCTGGCCCAGGTCGACTGGGGCGAGTGGGCCCTGTGGCGAGTGGGCCAGTTTCCAGTACCTATTACATGTTGGTATGTGATTTAGGCTAATAGTTTGATATGGCAGTGTTTGCTTAGGCAATGTGCCCATGCTTTTTATGCTCGGAGTGACCTAGCATGACATGTACCGTGTATTTTGTAATTTTACAAAAAAAATACAAAATATATATATACTGACTGTCTAAATGCAGTGTTGATGTTTAATTGCATTATCTGTATAAGTTGTAAAGCCAAGAATGGTTGAAAAATATGGAGAAAATTTTGTTTGAGCTGTGGACAAAAATTCGTTTGGGTCCTCTTGACCACCCCACCCCGTCATACGTGCCCGGAAAAAATGTTTGATACCCCCTGCTTGTTTGCGTTTATTTGCACATATAGTCTACACTTATACACAGTTGCTTCGATACAAAGTTTTTGACTATCTGTTTCTGCTGAAACGACATTAAACCCCAACCAATTAATTATAGTTACTATATATAATAACCTGTTGTCAACGTCTTCTGTTGATACATGCTGGAGAAAAAATGTTCTCCCTCATGCATGCTACATGTATAAGTTCTATCTATTCGACAACTTACGATAAGTCTTTGCACAGCATACGTATTCCGCCAATACACATGTGCTGCATTTATCGACAAATGTTTTCCCCCACAATATGGCAATCATACACGTGTTTCACTGAGTTGAGTTTTGTTAATTGTCATCATCCGTGAAATTATAGTGCATGGCTGTGTCGATAATAATCCAATACTTTGAGATATGTTGGTGTTCCGAGTATTTCCGCAAGTGATTTTACCATTTGAACATATCTATATCTATATTTGCGAATGTCTGTCTGTCTGTCTGTGTTCTATAGAAATTCACAGGGGACCATCTAGATGATACCAAAGGGGTCTACTAGGTGTAACTTTTTACGAGAGAGATAATGGTGGGGATTAGAATTTTCTAAAGTGACGCCGTTGTTGTCAGGGGCAGAAAATGGGGAGGGCAGAATTTTTTTTGTCGCTGATTGCCACGAAACTTATATATAATCATCCCCATGATATGAAGAATCGAATGGTGTGGTTTAAATATGTAAAAAGTGGCGTCGTTCGAGTCAGGGATGCATGGAAGGGGAGAGGGCACCAAAATTGATAAAAACTAATTTTAGCGCCGATGTCCACCAAATTGATATATATTCTTCTTCATGATACAAGGAATCTAATTGTGCGATTTAACAATGCCAAATTGTTGTCGTTTGGATGACAGATTGGGGGGGGGGCACTAAATTTGATAAGAATGGGTTTAGTTGCCGATTGCCACCACACTTATACAAAATCACCCCCATAGTATGAGGAGTCTAATGGTGTGGCTTAAATCTGTCAAATGTGGCCTCATTCGAGTCAGGGGGCACTGAAAGGGAGAGGGGCACCAAAATTGATACACAATATTTTTAGCGCCAATTTCCACCAAATTGATACACGTTCTTATCCATGATACGAGGTATCTAATAGTGTGATTTAAAGACGCCATATTGGTGCTGTTTGGGTGAGAGATGGGGAGGGGAGGGGAGGGGTGGGGATCAAATTTTATAAAAATTTGTTTAGTCGCCGATTAGCACCAAACTTGGGGCCATTTGTGGTGGTGTATAGAGGTGAGAGGGACACCAAAAAAAATGATAATATGTTTAGCGCCGATTTCCACCAGATTGATACATATTCTTCTCCGTGATACGAGGAATCTTATCGTGTGGTTTAGATACACCAAATTTGTGCACTCTGGGTGAGAGATATGGGGACCTTAAATTTTATACGAATTTCTATATTCGCCAATTTTCACCAATTATATATATATACATCTCTAATCTCTAATGAGTCTAAGTGTGTGGTTTAACGGTGACAAAAGTGGCGCCGCTTGAGTCCGAAATAGGGACGGGAGGGTCACCAAAACTGATAACAAATATTTAGTACCAATTACCATCAAATTCAGACACGTGCTTCTCAAATGATACGAGAAATCAAATCGTGCTGTCTGTATTTCTGTCTCTGTATGCGTTCTATATATATATAACTTCACGAGGTACAATCGAGATGGCACCAAGGCGTTCTAAGAGGGGTAACTTTTTACGAGGAAGATAATGGCGCGGGTTACAATTTTCTAAAGTGACGCTGTTTGGTGTCATGGGAAGAAAAAGGGGGGGTGGTCGGCAAAATTAAAATATATGGTGAAATAGTTCTGTCGCCGATTTCCACCAAACGCACACATACTCACCTCCACGATACGGCGCTGTTCGAGTCAGCGTTGCAGGGGGCATCAACAATTGATTTAATGAACTATTTTTAGCGCAGATTTCCACCAAATTGATATGGTATTCTTCTCTATGATACGAGGAATATAATCGTGTGATTTAAAGACGGCAAATTGCTGCCGTTTTGGGTGAGAGATGAGGGGGGGGGGGGGGGTCATAATTATTCTAAGAATTTGTTTAGTTGCAGATTACCACCAAACCTATGTATATAATCATCTCCAGTATATCATACATCCATGAGTCTAATGGACGTGGTTTAAATATGTCAAAAGTGGCGCCGTTAAAGTCATGCATGAGTATGGCAGTTGCACTAAAGCTGATACAACTATATTTAGCACTAATTTCCACCAAATTCATACACGTTCTTCTCTAATGATACGATGAATGAAATAACATTTGGTGTAGTTTGGGTCACGGATGTCGAGAGGATATGCATTATCATTGATAAGATTGCTATTCGCCGATATCCACTTATAAGTTATATATAGTCACCCAGGCCATCTCCATATCATTTTAAGGAGTTTTGGGCGTTCAAATTTCACAATCTCGACAAATGGTGAACCAATTAAGTCAGTTGAACAATTATATCTTCTCAACTGTCATATTTATATGGGATGGCAATCAGGGCATTCACATAATGAGCTAGCAAAAAGAGATACATAGAAGAAGCATTACAAGTATATATTTATCATTCTATTTAAGAGATACATATATTCTTGCAAACTGAGATACATCGAACCGTCAGAGGATTGCATATATATTATAACACAATTGAGTCTGTTCCATTCAATACAGTTTCCACAAAAAAAGTTAGAATAAAATTTTGTCAAGAGATATGGAAATGTATCGAAGGCCTGTTCAAAAATAATGGTCACAGTGTGCAGTCAAACATATTTTCTTCTGATATAAAAGCAAACACAGTCAGTAGCACATGTAGAAATGTATCGAAGGCTTGTTCAAAAATAGTGGTCACAGTGTGCAATCAAATATATTTTCTTCTGATAAAAAAGAAAACGCAGTCAGTAGCACATAACATTTCAGAATCCTCCAATACTGACATCTAACAAGGGTATATCTGCCCGATACAGTAAAATTTTTAGAACAGACTCATCGACTGACATAAACAACACAAAATCTCGCTCTGTGTCTGGCACATGTAGCTGATATACGTGCGCATCAACATTTCTTTTAAACTGAAAATATTTAGCCTATATATAGCACCATGAACAGAGGAGCACCTGGAAATTTCTTTAAAACATCTGTATCTTCA
This sequence comes from Siphonodentalium dalli, assembly GCA_032622095.1. Taxonomy (NCBI): domain Eukaryota; kingdom Metazoa; phylum Mollusca; class Scaphopoda; order Gadilida; family Siphonodentaliidae; genus Siphonodentalium; species Siphonodentalium dalli. The sequence goes on from CP136062.1 coordinate 201,207,260, forward strand.
TGGAGATATGATAGCCAGGTGTCCTCAAAATCTTAGTCCAACCATTAGATTGATTGATACATCTCTAAATATAAAACCCAATTGTCGTCTTTTATTTTTGCGAACTAAAGTGTTTATGATGTTCATGTATCATATTATGACGTCTGAAGTAAACGCAGTTGTAAATAAATAAATACTGCAATATTGGTGGAACGGATTAGTCGCGATAAACAAAATGACAATCGACAAGGTGAGCCACTATACTTATATTACATGACTGTGTAAGAATCATGTTTTGTGATGCTATTTGAATATACAATTTATGATAATACGTGTAACACTTTGAGCAAGAGTATTCTCTATTCTCAACAAATATATCCACAGCATGCAGAGGGTTTCACGTCACTTTAACCTGGGCAACGCCGGGTACCCCTGTTAGTATTAGATATAGACACTATACTATACATGCACACTTATTAACATCAAGTGTCTGTATCAGACCCTTGCGAGCTATATATACGCCGCGGTTCTGACGAATATGAGACACGTTTATCCTTCCATCCGAGATAATTGTGACAATGGGTATCGTAGAAAATAGAAAGCTATTCTAAACAGCATATTCAAAGCAAGACGTCATCGACATCGCATCCTCTTCTTTGTGGCCATCAACATTTTAGTTCAACTCGTATAGCAACACGTGTTTGTAACTTAGTAGTCGGGTGCTGGCATACCCACACAGTGCATGTAGTCGGATGCTGGCATACCCACACAGTGCATGTAGTCGGATGCTGGCATACCCACACAGTGCATGTAGTCGGGTGCTGGCATACCCACACAGTGCCAAATTGAAACATGGGCAAGATAGAGCCCACATTTAAGATATACAAAGGCGAATAACTCTAAAAGGTAAATGCGATTATGTGCGCATTCGTGTCAATTTTCACTGAGATCATATAACCAATGGCTGAGATACGGACCAAACATTATTTCCGGACAAATAACGAAGGTGAACTACCATATCAAGCAGTATGACCCCAAACACCATGGCTGAGATCTATGTGTGGGTGGATCATGGACAGAATACCATTTTATTTCCAGATAGACAAAGAAGGATCACTCTAAACCAGACCTCTTTTTGAAAGCAATCCACGCAGACCTGATGGCGACATGCTATACCATATATCATCCAGATCCGACTGCCCGCGGCAGAGATATATGTCCGGCTCGACGAACTTATGGACAGACGGGAACAGTCAACCCAGTATGCCCCAATGTTCTCGTGTACATATGAATGAGTTAGGCCCGATCTACAATTATCTAAACTTCTAGTACTCGTGCGTGCCCAAACAATTCGACGTAATTATATGGTCATTGTGACTTCAAGTATCAAAATTTGCATTACTTGTGTGCTTATTCTATTGTTCATTTACAAATCATCGAAACCCTGGGTAGCCGCAATTACCCACAGCGTGAGTTGCGATAATCGATTCTCCAATATATCGATTATTGCCAGGTAAACGACGTGATTGTTTTCTGATATCACAGCAGAATGATCACGCCAATAGTTGTTCCAGGTACTCTTTGATTAACAGTGGCATCATTTCATAATTCATAAATCTAACATCTGTTAGAATAAACCTCATTCACTCACCAACAGTATAATACCCTCGGATAACGGTATACAATACATTCGGATAACGGTCCATCAGTCTGCGGTAATGGTGGTAACTCGATGTTTGGTTTTCCATTCTGTTGGACGTTAGGGCGTCCAACAATGTTCGGGCGTTGTATTCAAATGGAGATTCCTCATTTGGACGTCCAAACTATGTCTATTTAATTTCGATATGTCGATAAATACACGAGATATCGATCTGTGTTCTGAAAAAAAAAACTTACCAATGCCATATAAATGAGCCAAACGCTCTTTATGCTTACCGTATCAGGAATAGTATAACACGAAACGCTCTCTACTGTTTCATGTTGTAGACAAGTAGACTTCACATAGTACTTGAATGTGTCATTTTGTGGCATATAAATGCTTATATAAAACTATGTATATAACATAGTTATCGACATAGCTTGTTAACCGGAACCGGGATGCAACTTTAACTCGTTCTATACTTAATGGATTCTCACACTCAGTTATAAACATGTACATTGGAATTGTCTATTATTCATCTGGGGGGTTTTCAGGAAGAATAAGCAGAAGAAAGAAAATAAAAGTGCAGAAAGAGGGAAATGTTCACATAATAAGTTCCATCAAACGGCCTATTTTAACTTATTAAAAACAAAACTACTCATCAATTATTATTACAGGTAATTATAGAAGGTTAAAAACCACCACAAATTCCGGATCTGAACCGCCACGGATCTTTAACATAAATATGATATTTGTTTTCTTTTATCGTATTCCTATGATCAAAATAGGTCGATAAATATCTGAAATAAATATACATGGCTCGGAACAATTTATTGAAGTGATCAGAAGAAACATTTTCATTTCCACAGTATGTACATGTAAAGAGCGTTCGTTGTTAAATTTATCCCGATATGACAAGAATAAAGAGCGTTTTGTAGAATAGTTGAATTCTCTGACAATTCAATGAGTCTTTTTATATTACACGTACCCCTTATATATACGTAACAATGCCCCTGTACTTGTCGACCTTTATCCTTTACTCAGAATGTGACAAAATATACCTGGCTTAGAGAATCCATGACGATTTGAAGCCTGAACATATGCCCTCTGTTGTTACATCTCGATAAATAGCTCGATATATAACGAACTTGGCAAAATTTCATAAATCAACGCCATCTTACCATCCAAAGGCAACTGAAAAAATACTTGAAAAAAATGTCACGCGCATGCCACAGCCACATCGAAAGTCCACACAGCCATCCATCAGTTATACGTCGAAAACGATCTCAAGCACTCAGCATGGAGAACGCTCTTTATTATCTACCGATTTCTGAGCGCTCTTTATAATATATATACGTTCATTGGAATTATTGCTACAGGCTCTCACAAATTCAAAACGTGTTAAAACTTCATCTTTTGATAGCCGATTTCTGGTCAACTAGACCTACTTATGGGCTCATTGGTCCGATCTAATTATTTTCTGGTATAAAACATCAAGATTGTAGTTTTATGGTGTCAAATCGGACAGGGTATCTTTAATTACGTTGTTATTCCATATGTAATGTTATTTAAAGGTACTCAATCCGATTCGATGTTTGTTGAAATGCCGCTTCAGTTATCAGAATCGAGTAATTGCTCAAAAATGATGCTAACCACTGTCAACTATAGTATAAAGTTGCCCAAACCTGTTATTTATCAACATTTTGTTCAAGAAATTTTGCCGGTTTGTCAGATATCTGACACAAAAAAAGCCACTTGATTTTAGAGTTATCCAGCTTCGTCCGCAATTTGGTACGAGGTGGTCTTCTCGTCGACTGTTTACTGGGCCACATCACATTATCGGTGGTGAAAAATAATTGACTTCAAAAATCGATATCTGATCACTCTGAGCTTTGATGGTGTGTTCCTCGACTCGAATCAAATATGTTTTACCCGCGAAGCCAAGGAAATCGTAATTTGCGAGCGTTAACCCTTTACCCAACAAACCGGCCAAATAAAGCTTCAACAGCCTAACATATCTTCGGTCTGTCTCAATAGAACCATACAAATATGGATATCATTGGAATCGGCTCCTTGATCACATTGTGATAGTTACAGTTATGCCCTGTGCCAATGCATTCTCTTATATATGCGAGTCGACCATAGGTCGCCTCGCATATATAAGAGAATGCATTGGCATAAAAAACTTCTTTTTTTAACACTTTTTACCATTTTTTCTTACATTCTTTAACAATTTTATAATTTTTAATGTGTTAAGCCAATGCATTCTCTTATATATGCGAGGCGACCTATGATCGACTCGCATATATAAGAGAATGCATTGGCACAGGGCCGTTCTGTTGGGTAAAGCGTTAATTCGGGTTATGCATCTTTAAGTGATATAATTTAGAAAAGTCCGATCACGATTTAGTGTGGAACATTAGAGAACATTGTTAATTCCTGAATTTCCTGATATGGTAACACATAAAGAGCGTTCTACTCACTTCTGTACAAAAAAAAAACGAAAACAGCTGGAAAATTGGTATGGTTTTTGCGAGTTGTTTTTCATAGTACATGTGCCTGAATTTCGAATTTCCACGCTGCCTCAAACTCTTTATTTTACAACATCGGATAAAAGGCAATGGTGGATACTCTTTTTTTAAGGTTACATTTCTTTCTAAGCTGACAATTGATATTACGCCGTGATCAGATAGGTCGATAAACAAACAATATGCCTATCTACACATATATCTACACATATATCCACACATATATTACACATGCTCTGAAAATAAGATGCCTAAGCCATAAATATATTTTCCAGCTGTTTTGATTTTTTGAAACACAGATATGAGAGAATCGTTATTTATATTCTTCTATCAGTATATCATGCAGGCAAAAATGTGGCGACGATCGATATTTATTGCTACATAAAATGAAAGTGTCAATGACACTGTAGCTAAACTTGAGGAGGCGTTAATTTAATGCTAAGCAGTCAATGATAAAAAGAAGGTTCAAAGAAGTCCAAAAGTTTCAGTAAGGGACTTGTATTACGTTTTCATTTCACCAATGCATGTGGGCTGCAGAGTGTACCGATGATTCCAAGATGGCCGCTGGTGACCATGTTTTAACGATTTTCGGAAATTTGGATAGCTCCCATCTGGAGGTCACCCCAAAGAATCATATGCAATTTGGTGACGATCGGATGAGGGATATTACATGTAGAGTGTGCCGAATGATTTAGTCATGAAAACAGTGAAAACTAGTGATTATGATATTATACCTCTCTGGACTTTCAATATTTGGTTTCTGCCAATTAATGTCACTTACTCTCCTATATTAGGTATGTATTGTATTATGTTGTCTATTATATATTTTGGAAGATCTGTCTGTGTGTGGTGTGTGTGTGTGGTGTGTGTGTTCGCGATGAACTCGAAAACGGCCGACTCGATTTCGATGAAACTTCGTATGTGGGGATATTTTCGGCCGGAGACGGGCATGGGCCTATTAATTTGCCCGTGGGACGTGACCTTGACATTGAAATCGGGTAATTTCAAGGTCAAACGCCCGAATATCACGGGATTTCGATGACACTTGGTATGTGAGGATACTTACGGTCGGGGAGTGACATAGGCCTATTAATTTGCACGTGCGACGTGACCTTGACCTTGAAATCGGGTCATTTCAAGGTCAAACGCCCGAATATCACGGGATTTCGATGAAACTTAGTGACTAGGAATACTTTCGTATGGGGAGTCTCATAAGCCTATTCGTTTGCCCGTGCGACGTGACATTGACCTTGAAATCGGGTCAAATCGCGAATTTTGATGGGATTTCGACGAAATTTGATACGTGGGGTTACTTTTGTCCACTGCGTGTTTTGGACGGGTCGAGTCGTGACCCCGACCTGACCTTCAAAATGATCAATTCAAGGTCAAATCGGGTAAAACCAGATGGATTTCGACGGGCACGTTTGTCGGGTACTTTTGTCCGGGCAGTGTTTTGGACTGGTCAAATCGTGACACCACTTGACCTTGACCTTCAAAATGGACAATTCAAGGTCAAAGCCCGGACGAAGTCGGGTCACCTTCTAGTCTATTATATATTTTGGGAAATCTGTCTGTGTGTGTGTCTGTCTGTCTGTTCGCGATGGACTCGAGAACGGCCGAGCCGATTTCGACGAAACTTAGTATGTGGGGGTACTTTCGGCCGGGGAGTGGCATGGGCCTATTAATTTACCCGTGCGACGTGACCTTGAAATCGGGTCATTTCAAGGTCAAACGCCCGAGTATCACGGGATTTCGATGAAAATTAGTGTCTAGGGATACTTTCGTATGGGGAGTGTCTTAGGCTATTCATTTGCCAGTGCGACGTGACATTGACCTTGAAAACGGGTCAATTCAAGGTCAAATCGCGAATTGTTGTGGGATTTCGACGAAATTTGATACATAGGGTTACCTTTGTCCACTGAGTGTTTTGGACGGGTCAAATCGTGACCCCGACCTGATCTTGATCTTCAAACTGATCAATTCGAGGTCAAATCGGGTAAAACCGGATGGATTTCGATGGGTACTTTTGTCGGGTACTTTTGTCCGGGCAGTGTGTTGGACGGGTCAAATCGTGACCCCACCTGACCTTGACCTTCAAAATGGACAATCCAGGTCAAATCGCGCAATTCGCCGAAAAGCAGAGGGGAAACAGCCCGGACGAAGTCGGGTCCACCTGCTAGTATTATATAAATTGAATAAGCTAGTCATTATCTGGTTTAAAATGTCAGATACACAAGACAATATTCGTCCCAAAGTGCAGAGATCGTTCGAATAAATTTCACGATAGAACCGTCACAGCCATGATTGGCTTGAAATAGGACCGTAACACGCACACGTATTGATTACGAGGCTACTGTTCCAAATTATAAACCGCTATCGGGATATTTTCTCAGCTATTCTACAGAAGAATAACACGGTTTTACTTTATACTCAGTGTTCGTGTTCAGAATGCGTTTCATATTTTATACGCCACGAAAAACAAAGGAATTGCGTTGATGTGGCTTGATTTTTAATGATAACGTTGATATTTACGCGTTAACTGGCTAATTCCGAGTTAATTGTGACATACAGTTCAGATTTCGATAACACGGCACTTCTACAGCGTCTGTTCATTCAGGAAAGTATAATACATTCAAGATATCTATAATTATGCGTGATTTTGTCCCAAAAATGATTATTTTTAATCATAAGGAACCGTAACAAATCAGTCAAGAACCATCACAATACTGGCGATAGAACGACTTCCTACGTAACAGTACCTATATATACACAGTGTTGGGGTCCATTCTTTCGATGAACCGTTGTGTGCGGAGTGTAATTATTGATAAGCATGCACCCCACGAACTATATATATAGGCTTATGTGAATCTTAGTTGGTGGGAATATATACCAAGCAGGGAATCTATAAACTTATTTTAATAATAAAAAATTAAAAGCCACAGCTACCCTCGTGTGAGTGGTTTAGCTTTGTTAGTTAATTATACTAGCGTATATGGTGATATTAGAATGTAAGAAAAATTTATAAAAAAATGGAGAACAAAAAATGTTAGACCAATGCATTATCTTACATATGCGAGGCGACCTATGGTCGACTCGCATATATAACAGAATGCACTGGCACAGAGTCTTTAATATTATTAAGCTGAATAATAACAAAACCAAACGGTTATGAACGATTTTGTCTTTTGCTCTTTGTGCACATATAATGTCCATACTTAGTTATTTAATGAACTACACTTCAAATGTGAACACGATCAGTTGATATCTGATATTGTGTGTAAAAGTAAAAATACACAGTACACATTTTTCAAAAACAAAGAAGGCCAAAGAAATATTATTAAATCATTTTATTGACTGCTTTCAAATGGTTACACACATGTAACCATGTAACGTGAACGCTCTTTATTGTTATCATATAAGGATATATTGTCGAATAGCTTTAGCCTATCATGGTTACAAGCCGTTGATTGACAAACCAAACGGTTGATTGCAAGTTTGTCAACAATCAATCGTCTATCAAAAGTTCGATTCAGCACGAATTGTTAGCTATCTGATTGGATATGAATATGATTAATAAACTTTAACACGGAAATAAAATAGTGTGGAATCTGAGATCACACAATGCCGACAAAGGAAATCCAAACAATAGACAAATTACAACAATACAGGTTTCGATTGTTGTATCGTCAATGGGGCCCATTGTCTTCGAAGTTAAATTATGGCAACGCCTTTGAATGCACAACTCACAGGCGCGAAGGACATCTGCCACTCATAGACGCACCATTGTTTGCAATGGTAGTTTATATGAGATCGTCACTAGATCGGGAACGAATGTGTTCGGACAATCTGTCAGTGAAATCCCTCCCCGTGTGTGCAGAACCAGGCACTAATTTCTGTAATGGAAACATTCGGATCGTGATAAGGGGAGGTTAATTGTTAGATGGACGCCTTCTCCACATGAGTCGAATCTACACAATTATCGCCCCTGCCATCATAACGGTTTCCGGTGTCATTGTTTATCATTTCGATTGTAAATCAACCGGATGCTTTTGTGATGAAATCCAATAATTTTTTACCAATCGGTTATGCCGTTCGGTTCGTTCGAGATTGTTTTCGTGATTTGGAGTGATAACTGATTCTGTCGATCTATTTCGCATAATTTCCCAACATAAAATGAGACGATAGCTCTTTGAGACATCTGTTATGTGAAATACAGATTACAGAAAAAGCATGCAGTTAGTGCCAAACGACATATTGCCGCCATGGTTGTCAGTAGCATACAATATCGACCATATAAGTATACATTTAGGTATATTTTGGCATACATTGTTCTCTACCGATAAGAATTTTCTTGAAGAAAAAACATCCAATTAATTAACTTTTTTGTATTATTTTTATTTATTTATTTATTTAACTTTTTTTATTTATTTATTTATTTATTTATTTTTTTAATTTTGTAATATTTTTTCAACTTTGAGGCGAACTAAATACGATTCCGAAAAGTCATAGTATGTTATCGCATAGCTAACGCTACATATGATTTATGATAACTTTAACTTTTAGATGTTAATTTCAATATTGACTCTCGTTGAATGGATTTGGGAGTGAAAAACTATATCTGTGCACACACACACACACACACAGAACGCACATGGATTAAGGGTCGGATAACTGAAAAGATCATGCACATTACGTGCACAAAACTTATTTGTTTCTTTCCAAAACAAAAACATCAAGCATAGAGTAGACACAACTAGAGGTGGGACTGTCACGGTGGCACTGTGGATACCACCGTTGTACAATTGGTTTACATTAAAAGTAGCCATGTTAACATATTTGGTTTTCCAGAAAAAAAATTACAAGCTCCGACAAAACTGTGAATTGTTTCCAAAAAAACTAAATTCAAAAGGGTCGATAACTCCACTAAAAAATCGCAGGTTCCCAAGGTACTAAATATATGAGCCAAGTTTAAAATAAAAACAACTGAAAAATGCGAGAATACAAGCTCGGACGGTCAGATGGACACACACGCCGATTCCTCTATATATACCCCCATAACTTCGTTAGTAGTGCTGAATATGTTCTTGTTCTCACAGAAGATATATAGTCCACGCCAAACTAGCTCGTAGCTGTGTGTGTTTGTGTGTTATTGACGGATGTAACCTCTTAACAGCCATTGTGGTTGACCCCCTCCCATGGCGCCTGAAGATTACTATTATAGACGAGCATTATTTTTATCGCACAACCCAATTATTAAAAACTCTCCACCACTGCCATCATCTCACGACTTAATTTGCCCCCTCTTGTCTTCTAGTCCCCCCTCTCTCTCTCTCTCTCCCTCCCTGCCCCCTGCTATCCCTAACACTGTCATCTTCCTTTTGTTTCCATCCCTAACTCAAATCCATGCAGTTATATATCTCAATTTCTCCTTAAAAAACATTATTTCCAACCCTTACCGTCTGACCCATACACCTTCATTTATTCGGGACGCGACATGTAGCCAAAGAGGAGAAGACTTCATATAAGACCCCGGGCTTGTTGTCTGATCTTCGTTTCCATACATTAACTCTTCTATTTTGCATACATGTGTCATCTGTATATTATCATGGTTATTTATTTGAATTTGGAAATAAAAATATGTTTACTCTATAATAAGATAAGAGTGAATAGGACGATGCTATATTATATAAATAATGAATGGCTTGGAGTGGACAATGCCAAAATAGTGGTCCGAGAGGAGGAATAGTCCACGAGCCAAGTGGACTATTCCTCATATGGGACCACTATTTTGGCATAGTCAACGACAAGACATTCATTATTTATTATATTATATCGAACATTGGTGTCAATTCTCTCACCATTTCTGTGTGTGCTTTTGTCACATTTTTATTTACCATGAATTTTAAAACTCGGTCTCAGATTTTACAATTTACGGCATTCTTTTGACGATGGCAGGGGAGCATAACTATTGTTGTTAGTTACCTCCAACAGCATTTCTTCATGATTCATTTCTATAAGTACGTCATTAGCAAAGACAATTTGGCGAACTTTTAGTAAACGGAGAGGAATTTATAAATAACGTCCACTGGCATTACAAAATTAGGACTGGTCGCTTGCCAACTAAACGGACAAACTATTAAATACATTTGATAGCTATGATTGGACATTTGTAAGATCATCACAATTCACCAATTAATCTAATGATATACCGATATTGCAACAAGTATCGTACAAGGTATAGTTTCAGATTGGCCGTATCTTCAGGCGGCAACCCGATTGCGCGAAATGAGTTTGTTACTATAAATATAAAAAGAATAGTAGGCATGTATGAATCCTATAGTGGGGTACTATCGTAAAATAGTAAAGCAGTGTGCAGCCAATCAGAATGTGAGAAAGTCACGTGAGATATAATATATGTAAATAAAGTATTAGACAACAAGCCGAAACAAGCATTCATCATTCGCCAGCCGGCGGTTGAGCGGGCAAGTCGCGTTGCTTGCTCTGTGTCTTGTCGCTGTTCCTGCTGACTGAGCCCGGTTCGCTTCTGAGCTGTGTGGCCGTTCTGAAAAGAACTTAGCCGACCGAGCGATTCGGAGTGAGTGCTTTTGGACCTGGCAGAGGATTATGGAGCTAATCCCCTCTGCTTTGTTAGCTGCCTTGGACAGATTGCGCGGTATGGATACCCTTAGCTGGACATTATACACCAGGCTAAGAGAGGCTTCGTGCATCTGTCCGTGGAGTACAGGACCGCAGCAGCTGGACACCACCAGGGGCCCATGGTTCTCAGCAGGGATGTCACTACCGGAGCAGGGACGAGGAGAAAGAAGATCCCTTCACATCGACGCAGTTCGGAGGGCTGAATGGAGAAAGCAGAAAGAAGCTGTTGATCGACCAGATGCCCCTTCCCACTCGGCTGCGACGATTGGTGGTCGCCTGCCTACCACCGTTGTTGCTCCTGGAAGTCCAGCCCGGGAGGTCTGAGAGACGCCCATATCTTACCCCTCTCCCGTTGGAATGCTGACTGACGTGGTCCAGACAGCTGCCGCTGATGCCGTGATGGAGACAGAAACGTCCTTCAACCAGATGACTCCGGAATACATTAGCCCGGAGTCATCCATCGCCACCACGACCAGCAACACCACCACCAACAAAAACAACAGCTCTGGATCCAGCTCAGCGCAACAACTGGCAGAGATGGCAGCGAAGCAGTGTGCCGAGCTTATGACAGAATCGGTAGCACTTATCACATAATCTGTATATAGAGAGACAATGGACAGATACGAAGAACAGGAACAGCGTGGAGCTATCTGCCGGACTCAACCATCAACATCAACCACAACTGAAAGAAAGAAATAGAAAGCCAACATAAAGAAGAAGATCATTTTCATCAACCATTTCACCCTCATGTTAAATGTCTAACCATTTCATGATTCATCCAAAGTATGTTGTAGGGGAGGGGTGTCGCCCCTTCCAAATCCTCCCTGGCTTGGTCCTAAATCCCCAATAAATAAAAATAAGAAACAATCATGAACATATCTCTCTTTCCTGGTGGCATCTACCTCCTATGGGGCTGGTATAATAGATATATATAGCGCGCATGTACTGATTAGTGTAAACAATATTTTATTCCAAATCAAACATATAACATAGGCACAATACACATAGATACAACTAGCTAATAATAGCTTCTTTAAAGTGCTCTCCTCGGTGAAGAAATGTTACCTCAAGTGAAAGAAATATCACCCGAGGTACTGCAGATGTGATATTGTTCTGTTTGATTGTGATTTGATTATAGACATGGGATCGAGATATGGGTATAATATGTGACCCGCCATGTCAAATCCAGTCGTAAGTCGGGATTTGTTTTACCCTGTGCCAATGCATTCTCTTATATATATGCGAGTCGACCATAGGTCGCCTCGCATATATAAGAGAATGCATTGGCCTAACAATTTTTTACAATTTTAATAATTTTTTCTTGTATTCTTTAACAATTTTATAATTTCACCCATACAGAGCCCTAGACAAACATGAGCAGACGACACTCTTCTATATGCTTCTATATATGTGTGGGGCTCCCTGCAGGGTAATGGATGTTTTTTATTTTATGTCCTAAAAATTTTCAGAAACATTTATTTAAAAAAAATGATAAAAAATTGTTAGGCCAATGCATTCTCTTATATAGGTCGCCTCGCATATATAAGAGAATGCATTGGCACAGGGTAAAAAAAATCCCGACTTACGACTGGATTTGATATGGCGGGTCACATGGTAGTATGATATTTAAAGGGAGACCGAGAGGTTTATACATAGCATATGTTACACACTATACAGCATACATGTATAAGCACAACATGAGAAATTTAAAGGTACTCAATCCGATCAGACGACCCCCATACCATCAAGATACAACAACAACAACATTTCTTAAAAATACGGTTTATTTATCAGAGTCGATTTATTGCAACAAAATAATGCTAACCACTGTCAACTATGGTATCAAATTTCCCAAAACGTGTTATTTGTCAACATTTTGTTCAACAAAATATGGATGTATTATCACTAAAGTATCACGAAATTTTACCGTATTACCACTTGATTTTAGAGTTATCCTTCTTCATCCGCAATTTTGTCCGAGACCCTCCGTTTGACCACGTGTTTCTGGGCCACATATTATTACACATCTCGAGAAATAACAAATTTAAAAAATCGATATATGATCACTTTAAAAATCGATATCTGATCACTCTCAGCTTCGATGAGAGTGTTCAACGACTCGAGTGAAATATATTTTACCCACGAAGCCAAAGAAATAGTAATGTAGGAGCGTCTGATCGGATTGAGTACCTTTAAAGGTACGGTTGGCCTTGGCGGTGGGTATCCTGTGAAAATATTTCCACCCGTCAAAAACCGCCACAAACAGAAAGAACAACAAAATGTAGACAGACTTTGTCTGTATACAAATAAGAAATATCGCATAAACAGTATGTTATTGTCATATTTTTGACCATTGTTATGTAAACAAAAGCACAAAAAGTTACTTTTCTGGTGGTTGTTTATATTATGATGGTAAACATAAAGAGCGTTCTTTGTGGGTGAATTCCTGATATGGAACAAATAAAGAGCGTTTATGCCATTTGTGTGTGATTAGCCAGCAGCACTGTGCTGTCTTCTGTAACACAATCAGACTCTTGCTTATGTAAAATATAGTAAATCTTTATGATAACATGCTGTTTACGCGATGGTCATGGTATATATGAACGAAACTGTATGCGTTTTAATGTTCTTCTGTTTACGGTGATTGGAACAGATATGAATATTTTCGACAACTAAGGCCTCACGTGCCTTTAACCCTTTACCCAACAGAAGGGCCCTGTGCCAATGCATTCTCTTATATATGCGAGTCGACCATAGGTCGCCTCGCATATATAAGAGAATGCATTGGCTTAACACATTAAAAATTATAATATTGTTAAAGAATGTAAGAAAAAATGGTAAAAAGTGTTAAAAAAAGATTTTTTTTAGGCCAATGCATTCTCTTATATATGCGAGGCGACCTATGGTCGACTCGCATATATAAGAGAATGCACTGGCACATGGCATAACTGTAACTATCACAATGTGGTCAAGGAGCCGGTTCCAATGATATCCATATTTGTATGGTTCTATTGAGACAGACCGATGATATTTTAGGCTGTTGAAGCTTTATTTGGCCGGTTTTGGCCGATTTGTTGGGTAAAGGGTTAATATCCCGTTTGATAATTGAATGTTTTATTTTCGATTGTATGCTTAATAGTGTAAACATTTATTTTCCAAACAAGATCATCGCATTTATTAGTACATTTTACAATTGCACGGGATGAATTAACCCTTTACCCAACAAACCGGCCAAAAACGGCCAAATAAAGCTGCAACAGCCTAAATTATCTTGGGTCTGTCTCAATAAAACCATACAAATATGGATATCATTGGAACCGGCTCATTGACCACATTGTGATGGTTACAGTTATGCCCTGTGCCAATGCATTCTCTTATATATGCGAGTCGACCATAGGTCGCCTCGCATATATAAGAGAATGCATTGGTCTAAAAAAATCTTTTTTTAACACTTTTTACCATTTTTTCTTACATTCTTTAACAATTTTATAATTTTTAATGTGTTAAAGACACGGTTGGCCTTGGCGGTGGGTATCATGTGAAAATATATCCACCCGTCAAAAACCGCCACAAACAGAAAGAACATCAAAATGTAGATAGACTTTGTCCGTATACAAATAAGAAATATCGCATAAACAGTATGTTATGGTCATATGTTTGACCATTGTTATGTAAACAAAAGCGTAAAAAGTAACTTTTCTTGTGTTTGTTTATATTATGATGGTAAACATAAAGAGCGTTCTTTGTTGGTGAATACCTGATATGGAACTAATAAAGAGCGTTTATGCCATTTGTGTGTGATTAGCCAGTAGCATTGTACTGTCTTCTGCAACACAATCAGGCTCTTGCTTAGGTAAAATATAGTAGGTCTTTATGATAACATGCTGTTTACGCGATGGTCATGGTATATATGAACGGAACTGTATGCGTTTCACTGTTTTTCTGTTTATGGTGTTTGGAACAAATATGAATATTTTCGACAATTAAGGCCGCACGTGCCTTTAAGCCTATGCATTCTCTTATATATGCGAGGCGACCTATGGTCGACTCGCATATATAAGAGAATGCATTGGCACAGGGCCGTTCTGTTGGGTAAAGGGTTAAGAGGGGACCTGGCATTAGACATAACTAGCTTTTATAAGTCATCTCCCCTCTTATTGTGAATGTCTGGATAACAGAGAAATAAAAAGAAAGAAGGGAGGAGAAAACAGAAGAGAGGAAAGAAATGAGAAAGAGTGAGTGAGAGAGAGAATAATATGTGAATATAAATTGCCACCATTCATTATTGTATTCGAATTATTTGTTTATAGTTCAGCCTATATGATGACTGAGATAGAGAAATACAAAGTTATTATGGACAAAACACATTTCTATATATCCCGACAAACTTTGCGAGGGATAAAACGTCATATTTTCCTGGACAAGTAAAATAATGAGCGTTCTTTGGAATTTCTTCCCGGAAAGGCAATTATAAAGAGCGTTCGTCTCGTTTACTACGTCTGATTTGAGGACTGAAGATTACTTGTCCGGCGCGATGTCCATAGGGACAGATTACTTGTTCGGCGCGACGTCCATAGGGACAGATTACTTGTCCGGCGCGATGTCCATAGGGACATATTACTTGTCCGGCGCGATGTCCATAGGGTCAATATAGGACTGTAATGTGTTTAAAATAAAGTATGGCTATTTAGTAGCACATTTCTCAAAGTTATAAGAGAGTAACTCTCAGTTTGTATTATATATTGAGCACCGATGCACACCACGAATGAAGCAAGACCAATGAAGAAGGGAATAATGTCTATCTTACTTTCGTAAACTGCTAGATTATGTCATGAATATCACTATGGCTGACGTCCGTAGAGATCATATTCCACCATGCATACAGTATAAAACCTTGGAACTTTTTGAAGTTTTGACAGTCAACCTTATAAAGTCGAAGCAATAACCCGGGGATCATATTTCTTAGTTATGCTCGGTTGTTTTTCACTATATTTCATGCTTTTCTGTGACTTGTGTGAGCCGATATCGCAATAAACGTTGAATTAACTGCCCAGGAGAAATGCCATAGCAAAATCGCTCACAAATTCACGCAAGTCGTGAAATTTCGAGTTGCGACCTTCACCTACAGTGAAGTACATTATCAGGGAACAAATAATAACTAAGAAATATGTTCCCCGCGTTATTGTTTCGACTTTATAAGGTTCCCTGTCAAAACTTTGAAACGTTCACCGGTTTTCTACTGGTGGACTACGATCTCTACGGGCGTTAGCCATATATATAGTATAGATGTTCATGCCATAATCTAGTAAACTGCACGACTTCCATGTAACTTTCGTAAACTTCATGACTTCCAGGAAATATTGCTGGGAAGATACAGGATGAACCATTCCCACTTTCTCGATATGATTCACACAAATTGGCGGTATCACAAAGTGCAGTAGTAATTGGTTTACAAGATCGTACAGGTGATAAAATGGAATCTCACTTCGGGCCGATTCATTCCTGTGTACAGCTACTAATAGTTTTAACATCAATCGTGGGCCGCTTAATGTGTCAACTCTAGCCATATAGCACGGAGCACGGTACTAGAAAGATAGTAGCAAGCTATCAAAGGCGAGATGATCGACGCTGCATCAAAGAGTTTGGTTCTACAAATTGGCTGTCATGAATGAGGAAAAAAACTGTGAATTGTGGAAAAAATCAACAACTGGTTTCCTTTTTATCATACGCCAGAAACTTCTGTATGACAAGTTTTCTGCGTTCTGCTATTTTTGTTTGAATGGTCACAGGGGAATCCCAGATGGCACATTCTTCGAGAGCCCTATAGTTTGAGAAAAAACGCGTTGCTGATCATAAACAGCTAGGTCGTTGGGCTTTTGTATAAAACTCTTTATTTGCAATGGTGCATGGGTCCATTTCGGTACTTTGGCATATGGTGTACTGAACTTCTCGCTTGTTCACGTTTCATGGATCAATGTGTACAGATCGACGTGAACATATGAACTAACATCGCGGTGGTGTGTGCAGTGTATTGCGTACTTGAATTATGCGTGGCTTCTCATTTCAAATTAAGATATTATCGTGCACAGCGATATGTTCAACTAAGATCAGTAAGGAACAACCCCCTCCCCTCCCATGGCGTTTAATGCAATCTACAATTTCACGGTGAATCAGGTGGTTTCGAGTTGATGAGTATCACGCATTCAAAATTGCCGATGCGATCGCAAACGCGACCAGAAATATGGAAAAGGGTATCTGTATCTGTAACACATTCGACACTTCTTTTTCTTAAAAAAAAATAAAACGACAAACACGTGAAATTCTTATACACAGAATATGTATGCCTTGCAAGAATCATAGGAATAATTGCAAGGGAGAGGATGAATAAAAACTATCTGTGTTCTCCAGCATGAAACGTATTCTGTTAGTTTCTCCTGATATGCTGAAAAGCATTTATCTCACTTATATGTGGAACGTTGAAAGCAGTTAGTAAATGTCCACGACTATACAACAAAACCAAACTGTAATACAGAGTTCAGGCCAAGCCTTGAAATAGGGTGTCTGTCATTTGCAGAATGAGGTCCCCAGAGGGTGAAGTTAGTGATGCTACCCGCATAGCTGGCTAGCATCACCAAATTCACCCTCTGGGAACCTCATTCTGCTGAGGTGTAAGCAGAATTCTGCAAATGACAGACACCCTATTTCAAGGCTTGGTTCAGGCCCCTGTTACGCTGGCCCGACGCAGAATGGGCAGTCTCCTGAAAATAAGCTCATATTGAACTTATTTTAAAAACACAAATAAGCCCATATCGGCATTATTTGAATCTGAATTACGCTCTATATATGAACATGGTTTTTAAAATATTCCAAATGGGACTATTTCCATATGAAATAAGCCCATGCTTTATTTAATCTACCCTTTTCAGCGACACGACTTACAAGATTCACGCTCTTTATAATGTGTTTTCACTGCGGCGCGCCATTCAACTGAATAACGGGTATAAGTTCACTATGAGCTTACTACATATATACGCGAAGACAATAATTTCCGCATATATAGTATTATATAGGTATAGATATATTCTATCATATATGCCAATACATAAATTTACTGCCGAATCCGCTTCCTCTTTCCACACAAGGAGCACTTTACAATTCTTTCAGATCTGAGATTACTTTGATGGGGATGAAATATTATTAATCCAAAGACCACGATAATTTGAGAGAAAAAATATTTCTTGAAGATACCCTGTCCGATTTAACACCCCCCCCCCCCCCCAACCCCCCCCCCCCCCCCCCAATTAATATTCTTTCTACTTCGGGGTTTGAGAAATATTTTATTTGAGATGAGAAACCAACCTTCAAAGATCAGAGCTATTAAATTTCGATTTTTTAAATTTATTTTGTTGTCAGCGTACAAAACTTCCACTGGAAATATTCACGGACATGCGCGGACGACGTATAACGATAGTTGGGAGGTCGCGTTTAGAGGTTATCAGAAATGATTCTCGAGATAAAAGACGACGCAAATTGTCGTCAGAAACTAAATTGACAGTATCTTGTGATATATATAGTTGACATGCGGATAAATAGGTATGCTTATTCCCGATTCTGTAATCATGTGTTATGCATGTTTTCTATATCATATCCTGCCGATCACACATGCATGGAGATGTGTGCTTATATTTGTGATGACACGTGCTGGGGAATTCCAGTTCGAACCAAGCATCACCACATGGACTCGAATTATAGAACATAGAAATAATTAAAAAATCGAAATATAATCACTCTGATTTGAATAGGTCATTTTTTGGCACATACATGGAGTATAAACGTGTAGAATGTATATTTATCGACCAATTTCGATCCCGGACTCAAATCGACATGTGAAATAAGCAAGCAGAATTTGAGACTTCAAACGACCATGTGGTTTTAAATGGATTGTTGAAAATTAAATTACGTTTCGACAACATCGTTACCATAGTTAGGTCAGCAGGACACACATACGTCACAGGAATATACCACGCAGAAAATGGGTGATTTCGTATAAAACAATCTGGAGGAACTCAGTTGTCAAGGAAGACAATAAATAGTTCACTCCACATGGAACTTGAATTAACTCAAGTGTCATTTTCGTAACCATCTGGGAGGATGACACCCCTAACTGGTTACCTCCATAAACAAGTGTGGTTCCCCACTGGGTATCCCGCGGTTCATTTGAATGTGGCCATTTTACCCAGGTAGCAGGTATTCGGAATCATAAAACTGTTTCCACCTTTTTGCAGAGTGCATGTGCGATAAAATTTATCCACACAAACGTCATAAGTGATTTAAGTCAATCGTAAAGTAACTCCTAATCGCATGTTTATGTGCACTATTTGGAAGTAATATTGAACTATGCTCCATATGACCCGAAACCATTAAATGACTAAGTGTATACGTCGTGTAGGCCGAATTTTAATGACTATACAACGCGGAAAAACCTCTCGTTAGTCGCTAAGTTTAACACTGTCGGATGTCGAATTTCAAAAGGTCAGTCCTGCCAGATCATCTTTCATAAAGAGCGTTTTGCTATTTGGTATCGATAAATTGTCACTACTGTATGTTTTTATTTGCGTATTTTCATTCCGTTAATTTCAGTTGATGATTTTCCGGACTCATGTGCTTTGTAAAAAATGCTATATTTTATATTCATAATTTATTGATCAATACTTCCATGGGAAAGAGTCATGTTTCTGAATTAAATTTGAGGATTGAATCGCTTTTTAACTGCAAACAAAATCATTATTTAAAGCCCCACGAAGACTTGTTGTGGGGACCACAACATACCTGTATACTGCGATAAATGCGTTAAGTTCTCGTATACTGACCTTACTGATGTCATACAAAGACTAATTCAAGTATAGTATTTTAATAAATCGGGTTCCGAGTTTTCTCCGACATGAACAATAAAGAGCGTTCACTCTTAGTCTATTCCTTATAAAGCAAAAATACAGAGCATTTGTCTCACACCATTTAATAACATTTGGAAAAATGCTTTCACTCTGGGAACTTTTTTCAGGAAATTCAGGGTATACATTCGTGTATAAACCTGCAGATTGATATTTTGTGTATTTATCGACCTCCATGTAACTCATTCCTCCTTCAAACATTACGTATATTATTTGGAAGTTCAAATGAGCCATGTCCATTTAATATGTATGTAAATTGTTAATATTATTCATTAATGTGCATTAATGGGACATTATACATTGTGACAGATACTTGGTCACATCGAATCGACATTTAATGATGTAAAACTCTAATATTACAAACTATATACCTGTATTGGAACAAACGAGAGACCAGTGGTTTGTGAAATTAGAAGCAAAAACCGAAACTGAAGGACAATAGTACTTCGCAAGTTATTATAGGCGCTTCGAACTTCGAAATATCCGTCGTGGTTCGTCCTATTTTACGAAATCACAAGGGAACTGTATCTATGCATTGGAATTTTAATAGCCCACCCTTTACTACACCATGACCAACGCCAAGCCATCAATGTGTATGTACATTCACAGGTAAATAAACTTCGCCAACAATAACTGGAATACAACCGATTGACTAAATAGAAATGTTAACCTCAATATGGAATAAATAGTGATCGTTATGGGCGCAGAAATATCCATTTTATATTTTAGTTGGTATTTTTATGAGTACTAGTTAGCCGTATGCCTCTTGGGTATGTACAAAAAGTAGCCTTTTGGGACCAACGTCCGGCACGTGGCGTGAGCCATCCTCTTGTCGCCTATAAAGGCAATACAATGGGGCGCTTTGCGTCGATTCTATTACACCGGGAGATTTTGTTATCATACCAGTTCCCGATACGATAATCGACAAAGTCGACACGCGATTGGCCGGCTCCGCACAAAGAGGTGTAACGCAGAATAGCTATGGGCGGTTCTGACTATCTCAATTTAATCGCATTGGTTGTTTAGCCATTTGTAAATAAATTATTGAAGATTCCGCCTTGTGTGTTTGATTCTACTGGGATAGTAATGTTACAGAGATCACAAGCTAGCAACAAAAGGCATACCCGAGAGGATATTCTCCACAACGGTGTGAACGCGTGCGACTTGGAACTTCTCCCCGCGGCTTTAGGAAATATAATGTCCAGAGAGTAGGGAGTCAGACTCAAGTGTAGTAAGAAACATTTCATGTTGGGACTCGGGGACAGTAATAACCCACCATCAGTATCATCTGCAATGAAGGAGGAATCTTTATCAGGTCAAGTGAATCCCGTGAGATCGTGGATGCAGCCAGGTGTCGTCGAACCCACGGGGAGGTAAGTCAGAGTAATTTTACACAACCCCTCCCCGAGGGGGACCAGCAAATTTAAACAATCTTGTCTAAGTCGTAAACTATTATCGTTTATCCCCCGTGTATCCTTTCAACTGACAAATGTCTTATTGTATTGTTTTCTTATCTTTCCAGTATCGGATTGTCCAGAGCACATTTCGAGAAGCAGCCACCAAGTAATTTAAGGAAAAGTAATTTCTTTCATTTTGTTCTCGCTCTTTATGACAGGCAAGGACAGCCTGTGGAGGTGGAAAGGACCGCTTTTATTGGATTCGTAGAGAAGGACCAGGTAGGAGTGAGTGTTTTTTAATTATGTTTTTATTAATTGCTTCTATTAAAATTTCACACTGTGTAAAATATTGTCCGTAAACTTTCGACGTTTTTAATCCATTATCAGTTATTTAGTTTGGTAGCTGTTACTATTGACATTGACAAACATTGTACTCAAACATCCGATATTTCAATTAAGAATAACTGATTTCTGCGTATTAAGTTTAAGATATATGATGTTCGTATCATTTGTAATTTTCGGAAGTTTTGTTGTCACTGTAATATAGCGATCGAGTCTTTAAAAGGGCTAAAGTCTAAATGTGTTTAAAGCAATGTCGAAAAAATATAGAATATCCGAAAATCTATAGTGAAGAGGGAGAGACTTTGGAATTCATTCTATCTACAGTTATAAACATAATAGTCCAACATCATATATTCAAATTCTTCCAATCAATATGTTATTATTAAAAAACAGCACAACGTTGTGTTATGTATAGAGCTCTCTGTGTGTTATGTATAGAGCTCTCTGTGTATTCTATATACACATTTCGAGTTTACTACAAGTAGTGTTTCCGTTTTTTAAATATTAATCTTACAAAAATATGCACTGTGAACAATAGTTTCTTCTCTGCAACCAATGTGCACATGCGACAAATTGTTGAATGCTTTCATTTCTAAAACTGTTAAGAATTCTACGCTTCGATAACAAAAGTATATTGGAAATGCGTCCTTTACGAAATGACAATAGCCTATTTTTTTTAATTTCTTCATTCTTACCAAATAATATAGTGGTCCGTTGAAATATAGATATATGAATTTATATACACATATATGCGATAATGAGAACATGTTGTCGCTAAGCCAAGCAGCCATTTTGCTGCCTCAAGAAAGCCTCGCGTTGCTTAGGAAGTATGGGCGCCACATGTAACGGGACCATAACAGAGTTTCACCATGTAATATATATAATATACCATGAACTCGGTAAGCGAAATTGGAGTTGCATAAGGTTGCGTTTAGGTATTTTTGTCACAAAAATCTGAATTAAGTTTTCCCGACACCAAGTTACCATTGGAGTAACCTGTCAATTAATTTATTGCCATATGCCACACGATATAATTATGTTCAATGTAACTTCTGGAAGACAGGTTAGAAGATGTAACTTTACAGTTTACGAAAGACGGCGATCAACCAAATTGTAAATACTAATGTTTAAAATGTATTCTGTTATGAACCCGTTATTTGTTGACACACACAATGTTCGTAATTTCGATTAATGAAGACGATTACGATATATCACTGGATAGAAAATTCAAATTCAGTAGCAAAAAAAAGTCAATGTTATTTGAAAAATAAATATACTTTAGATATTCGTCAAATCCTCTCTGCAGATTTGAAGTGACAGCACACCCATTTCCATGTGTTAACCCTTTACCCAACAGAAGGGCCCTGTGCCAATGCATTCTCTTATATATGCGAGTCGACCATAGGTCGCCTCGCATATATAAGAGAATGCATTGGCTTAACACATTAAAAATTATAAAATTGTTAAAGAATGTAAGAAAAAATGGTAAAAAGTGTTAAAAAAAGATTTTTTTTAGGCCAAATGCATTCTCTTATATATGCGAGGCGACCTATGGTCGACTCGCATATATAAGAGAATGCATTGGCACAGGGCATAACTGTAACTATCACAATGTGGCCAAGGAGCCGGTTCCAATGATATCCATATGTGTATGGTTTTATTGAGACAGACCCAAGATATTTTAGGCTGTTGAAGCTTTATTTGGCCGGTTTTGGCCGGTTTGTTGGGTAAAGTGTTAATTGTGAGATAACCATCATCATTTGTAACAGTTACTAAATTAAGGCATTTTCTGCGATAACCCGCTTCATTATAGTAATAAGTCATTGATTTGTCGCTTGATGAGTCGGAAACAAATAGAGAGAAGATGGAAAGAGTAATTTACATTTATTGTAAAAGTGAACTATTTTGCTTCGACATAAAGGCATATTTCACTCCTGTTACTTTCATCTCTGCCATAATTTAAAGAGTCACTTTCACTAAGAGTGGCTTTCATATTGAATTCATCTTGTTCTGACTATGACTTTAACTCAATTTATTGTAGTAACATATTTATTGTGCCATGAATATATAGGTTAAAGTACAATATAGGATATATTTATACATGTGATATGGCAACAGGGGATTGGAGTACAAGTTATGCAACTTATTGATGATCCTATTCTCAATTTATTCAACCATATTTCTTACTGTTATGTTTAAATTGCATGCAAAGCGCAGATGTAAACCTAGTTGTGTCCCAATTGTGCTTATTAGTGATGTTATTCACCATGATATTGTATTATGTTGTTTTGTTTTTTTGAACGTTGTGTGCGACTTTAAGACCAAATAACAATTGTGTGTTACTTGGTTGACTTAGAAGTAATGTCGCTTTTAGATATTCCATTATACGTTTCTAGTCACAACGCGTGAAGTAGACTGAAAAACAAACATTTTCCCTTTGGGGAGGAATTTACAATGAAACTGGTATGGGAGAAAGACGTAGTTCAGTTGAATCAATGTTAATTTTGTCAAGCCCCATGCATGTCGAATAGTGCTGTTAAACTAGATTTTCTTTTTTTTCATGCCGTAATATCTCGGTCAAAATTGAATATGTGCGATAGCAATGTTGGTCATGAATAATAATTGAACACTTGGTGTGATCTATTGTTGTAACTATAAAGATCAGTTGAATTTTGTTTCGATTAGAATATATCATTAGTTTGTCCACTAAATATCAGCAACTTATTCTTGAGGGATTGCTACACGTATATGTGCACAAAACATCGTCCTCCGGCAGTTATATCATTCCAGTCAGATGGATCCCTGAAGACAAATTCCAAGGTTATTACATATATCAAGAACTCGGTTCTCAATGAAATCAAATTGAACATTTCCCACAGGCGAATACACCATCGTTCATAACAAATCTCTTTGGCATTGGTTGCATGCACAATGAATGAAATTTCAGAAAGATTTCCCATGGAATTTAATCTGTCGATATTCATGTTGATACGAAGTCCCAGATGGGGCATTATATCAAACTCAGGCAATGGGTCTCATGGTAAAACCGATGGTTTAACAGAGCCAATTCTGCCAGTCCCGCGCATTACAACCGCTACAGAGCAGCGACTCACATCATTCCAGTTGAGTATCAACCATCCTCTGTGGAACTTATTGTGCATTTTAAAATATTTTTTTATGATATATCGATACTGGATTATAATTACCTGGTAGTGAAACGAAACCTAGTTTTTACTGAGTGCGGCATCTGTTGCTCTTTCGACTTGTTATATAGGAACATTTAGTGGATAATTTCTTTATTCTTAATACAAAAAGGTAATATTAGTTTATTACTAAACAAATTATTTTAATAATAGAAATGTTATGTAAATTTCCGTTTTTCGCTATAAAAGTTCTGTATATACGGATATATACTACATCGGTTAAAGTTATCACTCCATGCAGAAATTGGGATTAATCTATAGAAGCTTGCTAGCGAGTGAAATGTTTACAACATCATCATATATCACAAATGTATGGCATGTTAAATTTATTTCGAACGAAATTATGCGACAAAATATTTCAGATAACACGTCTGGCGTTAATACATGTTAACCAAGTAAACAACAAACCTGATAAAAAATTAAAATTTTGTTTGAAATAAAGAATAAAATTCAAATTTTGTGCCTAATGAATTTTTACATAAAAATAAACTGCGAAAAAGTAATTTCAAATATAACTAATTATGTATACAAACTTAACTGTAATCATAATTATTTACTTTAAAAGTGTGCTATAATTACAATTCTAATTTATACAGCAAAATGTTATTATATAGGATTGGAGATAATTAGTTCTTGAGGTTATTTACTTATTGCCTGTTTGATGATTCGAAATTACTATAGTTGCGGCCTATGTTGTATATATGCGTCGAACACAACTTTTAAAGGAACAATCTCGATTCAAATGTCCTAATTGGATCACAATTGATAAGAAGTTGGAAACTTTATTCGAAATGGAATCCATATGACCCGAAGATTCCAGGCCGGTATGGTTTTACGATATATATATATGATTGTACTATAATATTGTATGTATACATACACGTTTTTCTCTGTGATACCGACACCGTTATATTCGTCTAAACCAAGACAGGTTACTTTATCTAAGGGAAATATTCGAAAATGTCCGACAATATATATAGATTGTTATGCCCTGTGCCAATGCATTCTCTTATATATGCGAGTCGACCATAGGTCGCCTCGCATATATAAGAGAATGCATTGGCCTAAAAAAAATCTTAATGGTAAAAAGTGTTAAAAAAAGAATTTTTTTAGGCCAATGCATTCTCTTATATATGCGAGGCGACCTATGGTCGACTCGCATATATAAGAGAATGCATTGGCGCAGGGCATAACAATCTATATATTATAACCATAAATCCTCCACAAAGCGTTCCCTGTAATCGGCCTCGCTTCGAAAATATATGACAAGCTAACCAAATAGCGACAGAACCAGCCGAGTATATACTGACATGTTATCTCGACCAATCTTACCTAGCTCTTGTCAAATTACGTAGACACACAAGACGCTGCACTTTATATGTATATTCTCAATGGGCTTGACAACAGCCTATAATAGTACTTTTAACCCTTTACCCAACAGAAGAGCCCTGTGCCAATGCGTTCTCTTACATAGGTCGCCTCGCATATATAAGAGAATGCATTGGCTTAACACATTAAAAATTATAAAATTGTTAAAGAATGTAAGAAAAAATGGTAAAAAGTGTTAAAAAAAAGATTTTGTTTAGGCCAATGCATTCTCTTATATATGCGAGGCGACCTATGGTCGACTCGCATATATAAGAGAATGCATTGGCACAGGGTATAACTGTAACTATCACAATGTGGTCAAGGAGCCGGTTCCAATGATATCCATATTTGTATGGTTCTATTGAGACAGACCGAAGATATTTTATGCTGTTGAAGCTTTATTTGGCCGGTTTTGGCCGGTTTGTTGGGTAAAGGGTTAACATAATCTCAGAAAAGACCCAGATATATAAAACTTGTCTAACCCTTTTTGGAGATAGACTGAGTTGGTACCGGAAAGCTTCGTGCTCTGTTATGATTGTGTGTGACCTGAGCCAGTATGATCTCATGCTTTCAGTAGACTGAGTTGGTACCAGAAAGCTTCGTGCTCTGTTCTGATTGTGTGTGACCTGAGCCAGTATGATCTCATGCTTTCAGTAGACTGAGTTGGTATACCAGAAAGCTTCGTGCTCTGTTATGATTGTGTGTGACCTGAGCCAGTATGATCTCATGCTTTCAGTAGACTGAGTTGGTACCAGAAAGCTTCGTGCTCTGTTATGATTGTGTGTGACCTGAGCCAGTATGATCTCATGCTTTCTGTGATCGGTTCACTTGTTTATTAGGACGTCGGGTTTCATCACACCTAATCAACACATTATTTATTGATAACGGTACTCTCCGTGATGGAAATCGAACAGATGGGCTATTGATCGCTCACATCGCGAATGATCTAATGCTTCGCGTTCGAACATTTGTATGTCGTACACGGTTGCGTCCGTGTATGTATGTCACGGGCTATTTTTAAAATAGGTATTGTATTCAAAATAGGTTTGATTCACGAGTCCCATAATTCGAATCTTCCTAAATTGTCTGAAGTCATACAAGTGTCAATTGCATTTTACATTGGATGCAATTTTTGACACGAAGATGAAACGAATTTACATGTCAACATATCTTCGTGCATATAGGTTCATATTAGATTTAAATATTCATATAGGTTCATATTGGATTTTATTTTATTCTGATATATGCCCACAGTGAGCTTATACCAATTATTCCGTTGAATGGCGCGGGCTGCAGTGAAACACATTATAAAGAGCATGAATATGGAAAGTCGTGTCGATGAAAAAAGTAGTTTAAATAATGCCAATATGGGATCTTTTTAAAAACCCGTATTAGTTCCAAATAGAGCGTATATTGAGGTTAAATAATGTCAAAATGAGCTTATTTCGCCTTCCAGTGTACCTCTTTTCCTGCCTTTTAAATTCACATAGGCCGTGATTATAATTTTAAAGTTTTAGGAGTATTATATATTCACCGAAATAACTATAATAACAACACTCCTAAAAATGTGATAAACAGTTGTTAGAATGGAACTTGCTGTATATATTAATCGAAAATCATCTCAGATTTGAAGGATCTAAATGATGTTGCTCGTGTGCACATGTGTGGCTGACGAACAGAGCTACTTTTTGTACTTTTAATTTTATTTGACTTTGAAAAATGAGAACAATTTAACATGTCATAATTCTCCCTTCTTTCTGTGTGGCATCTTGAATTTTATTCAGCCACCAATTTAGTGGAATTTATTATGTCACTAAACGTAAGTTCAATTTACCCCTTTTCCATCTATTGCTGCACTCCATTTCTACCCCCCCCCTTCATCGAAACTTTCTAATTCGGACCATATATACAGAACCCTAACCGGTCTGCTTTACTCTATTGGTATCTTTCAAAGCTACAAACATGTGGTAACATTTATATATGTCATGTATGTGTAAGTTATGCTTTTGTTCTGCTTAGTTAAAATAAAATAGTGTTTCATGTAGACAGAACGGAGCTACTGATGTTGAGTCACTATGTATAGGCATTAATCGAAAAACAGATGTACTTTTAAAAAAATTGTTTCAATTTGGGATTTTCAATAGACCTATTATTTCATTTTAGATGGAGAAAGAAACGAAACGAGAAATGCTTATTCTGAACAATATTGAAATTTGTTATAAATTTGCAACTGACACACGTATGGGATAACACCTAGCGAAATTCAGTTGCTTAAAAGTTAACACCTTTTGTTGAAGGTGACAATTGGATCACGCCCGTAGGCCAGCCAATGCTTTGCCAAGTATTTCCATATCATTTGGTGACATATGCCCGCCATGTATAGGCAATCAACAATTTATTCGACTCAATCGGAAACAATATAGTTAGTGATTATCTCACCTCCTCCGTGGACGTATATATACTGTTTTTAAAACGCCCACAGGGGAAACTGTAGATAATTTCTACTTATTTAGTAAATAAGAATTATACACGGTATTGTTAAGGGTTGACAATACATAATGAGAGACAACAATTATCTATACAAGCATTGTATACCAGAGAATCTAAACAAACTAACACCGATTAGTATGCCAAGTATATATAGAAGCGAGGATACAGATAATGCCTAATGTTCCCACATCATCTGCTGGACAAATGCCATTTTCTTCTTTCTTTTTTCTTACGAAGAGTATTATCAAAGGTTTAAGCAAACGATAATTAAGGGAAATTGTTATAAATATATAGCCGTGAATGAAAGGAATGAGATATATTTGAAATAAACATGCTATGCAACCATGTCAAAAATATCAGTTGCCATATAGTATATCATTGCGCGAAGACTCCAAAACTACTCCCATGCGATCAGTCTTATTTATATGTAGCGCATATACATTGGACATGTGCGGTGTTTCTGTCCCAAAACAACCAATTAACAGCGATGTGCACGGCATTAAACAAAAAAAAAGAGTAATTCCTGATATGGTAAAAATAAAGAGCGCTTTGTTCACGTCTGAACAATTGAAAACAGCTGGAAAATGGTTTGACCGTGGCAAGTATTGTTAAGTGCATATGAAGCCGGTTGATCAATATTTCTTGAATTTGTCAACCTATTTTATACCTTCTTCCAAATTACGTAGAAACAATTTGGAAGATCGAATGAGCCATGTCGGTTTAACCTGTTTCAGTCATTGAAACGTGTCAAAAATGAGCAGTAATTAGACCAATTTTAAGGTCTGACGAATATATATATCATTTAATTTAGACAGCTCATAATGCTTAAATAATCTATCTTTCGCAGGAACTCGAGGGGCAGAAAACAAACAATGGAATACATTACAGGATACAATTACTCTACGCAAATGGTAAGTTACGTTATCTGATATATTTATTTCCCAAATACAAGACCGTAAGCGCATATGTTAGTATATGAACACCAGTTGAATATACATGCGTGTAAACTAGCCGTTTCTGCTTTCGAGTGTGTCTGAAACGAATCATTCGGATAAAACAAAAATTACAAAACATTTTCAAACCAGCGCGTGCCCTTTTCGGTTTCTGGTTATTTTTTTTATTTAAAATTCTAAAAGTGTTTACTACTTTTGGCTCGGGATTTTTGTATTTTAGTTATAATACCTGCATTATATTTATTCTGCTATATAGACATACCGAGAATATTGTACCCTAAAACTCTGACAGCTAATGTATTGCAGTCAAACATTAGAATGAACCATTTTCTTCTACCATCTTCTTTTGCCCCAAACCCTTTGTAATTTCAGTTGCAAATAAATATATATATATGTTCAAGTGTACGTGAAGGCATATTATAGTGAACTACCGTATATTAGCTACAGTATTTGCGATTTCAATGAGAGGTTATGACGGTAGAACTGTTGAGATTATATTATATCTAATATACCATGCAGTTGCAATGCTGCAAAAAATGTCTCCTCATTAACGCAAATATCATTAAGTAAAACAATGTCTTTCAGTTTTGCACAGTCTGATTTTCTCTGTTTATATGGACACTGGGGGATTTCGCTACGCTGTTTTGTGTAACAGTTCCTTTCCGTAATTGATATATCAGATCAAACAATGGAAACGAAAATCGATGCGATAAATTAAATTTTGCCGAAATTTGCCATCGAGATCCCAATTAACTTTAGGGAATGTCAGGTCAATTAAGTCCACATGAATATCCACGGTTATGGAGCGCGGGCTATATTTAAAGCGATCAGCGCTTACTCAATTATAGGACAAAATTCCACAAGCATTCACCAATTACTAAGATCATTGCCAGAGGTGTCAACCTCTCAGCAGCAAAAAGAAATAGGTTATCCCGCAACTCTACGATAACCCCTTGATGAATATTAACGTTTCAGTGTAGAATTGGTGTGATGATTTCACATAGCATGTGCACTATTGTTGCAAAATCGACCAGGAATTCCTTATATATATATAGTAAATATGTGCTGAAACTGGTTGTTGTCTCAGATATGGCGTATAGACTCCGAATTTCTGCCGAAAGATAAATGTTAGACAATGAGATATGTTATGCTTGACATTACGAAAGAGAGACAATTCAGTCTGAAAATGGCTTTAAGCTGCTATAAATTTTCATTTGATTCAGTTGAATATAAACAGGTGTGAAAAGAAAAACAAAGGTTGAGCTGAGATTTTAAATACTTTTGGGACGAATTTATTGAGTTGTTTTCACGGGACAACACCATGCAGTTAAACTCTTATTGTGCAAGTTATAATTATAATGACAATCTCTTGAGTCACATCATTTGCTACATTATAAATTTGGATTGGAAATGAATATGGGACTCCTCGCAGCCCGGGTGGAAACATTCAGAAGGTATATTATACAAATTGAACTCACGCTCGATGCTCACAACAGCATAAAACTAGCCCTATATGGTCAGATATATGCCTGTTCAGCGGAATTAACGTGGTTCAGCTTTTATATGACTCAAGGGACCAATGCTGAAAACATGAAACTATGAAACGCTCAATTTATACCACGATAGTGTATGCGATAGTACATTTTGTGTTGTGTTCGGAGGCGAGAAGACTGCAATATTATAGAACATAAAAGCCGGTTGTTCACATTGAATTAATTTAGTTTTTCGCGTATCCTTTCCGCCATCTAATACACTATGTATCCCTCTGTTGGAATGATTTCATTCACACAATGACAAATTTAGACAACTGACCACGGATGGTTGCGCATTGCAACCGTTTCTGCGCTAAACGTTATTACTTTTACACTTATATTGTCTCTTCTTTTGGACATTAAATAGGACCATGCATGCGGTGGAAATAAGCGAGATCCTACCATGCACGAATTTGCAGTCAACTTCATTATATATGCGTCTGTTTTACTTCAGGTGTGCGTCAGGAGCAAGATATCTACATCCGACTTATGGATTCCGTCACAAAACAGGTACAGTATATATACTGCCCCGAGAGCATTACCCAAGCCATTTCGAAAATTAATTTTTAAAATTGCCTTTTTCTGTCGAGCTTTCTCAATCAATTCTGCTGAATTTGGGATGCTGTTGTTCATGGAAATATTTTACTCCATTGAGACAAATTCAGATCATAAATGTTACAATAGCTTCGCATTTATTTAACTGAATGTAAAAATAACACTTTTATATCGATAAACACGCAAAGCACCATTGAACCATTTTTTGACCATATTGCTTAACAGTTTCGACATCCGAAAATTTTACATGGTGAACTACAGGGGCACACAGTTTTATCAAGTACATGTGTAAATAAACCCCTTGCAGTACCCCTATATACAACACCCTAATTCTTCGTGTGTTCGATTACTTCAGGCAATCATATACGAAGGTCAGGACAAGAATCCGGAAATGTGTCGGGTGCTGCTCACACACGAAGTTATGTGCAGGTATGTGTCGATTTAACTCTATACTCATTTCCCGTATGAACTGTTCATGTAATAAGTTAACGTAGGCTTTTTGTTAAACTTATTATCTGAACATTTCCCACATGCATGCAGAACATTTAAATTGATTTAATTCTAGTTATTCGGGAAAAAAACACATTTCGCTCTCAATGGTGGGTGTATTTGTTGATACATATATACAAACTTCAATTCGCAAATACCGATGCATATAATCAAACGAAACATGTAATTTAATTGTACATCATGCTTGTGCAACTGCCTCTTCATGTATTTTACAATACCCATTGTGTATCTTGCATTGTGAAATAATAATAACAGTACATAATAAAGTCCATTTACAGAAAAAAGTCAAGATTTCTCGAGTATTAAACTTGAACCTACAGACGCAGAAATGTTAACTTTTTTTTAGCCAGCTATCTACAAATAGCATTAAAAACTCGGATTGTTACATTCGAACGCGCGATTTTCTTCCATAGATTGAGTGAGAATAAACATTAATAAATGCATAAATATTATTAACACTGTATAAACACCAAGTACAACTTCTTGCAATAAGTGAACCGTTCTGCAACACCATGCATGGGATGCTTTTAATGATCAGGGGATCACACCTGACCTGGCCAGAACCACATGTTTAAAATGAGAATAGGCTACTTGAAATTATTTCCTGCAAAATTTGTTGTTATTTTTAGAAGCAAAACTACTGTTTTTGATTCAATTACAATATCACTACTTGTATTCGCTGGAATGGTAACAAATAATTTTAGCGGAAGAATAGCCAGGTACTGTGACTGCTTCGCACCCCTCATGTGTTAACCCTTTCAGTGCCAGGTCCGATTTTTGTATCAACCCATATACCCTGTGCCAATGCATTCTCTTACATATGCGAGTCGACCATAGGTCGCCTCGCATATATAAGAGAATGCATTGGCCTAACAATTTTTCATCATTTGTTATTATTTTTTACAATTTAAAAAAAAATTCTTATATTCTTTAACAGACTTATTTTGTAGGTTTAGTGCCAGGGAATCTTATTTAGTTTGATAACTGCACATGTTTGGACAATTTGGTGCTAGCACATGTTTACGGTGAATTTGGGATAAGAATTTTCAGTTCGATTCCAGTTGAAGTCCCCCGACCCTTCATATTTTGAATACCTTACTATAGGTCGGTGTGCCCTAGTTCCCGGAAAAGAAATTGTCGGTCTAACAGGATCACGGTTTATTCGCCCCAGATGGCATAAACACAGTGATTACTTCTGACTTTTGACACCACATCACATCCCTAACATAATTAGCCAACGGACTGAAAATTAAATCCAATTGTTTCATTTCAGTCGGTGTTGTGAAAAGAAAAGCTGTGGAAACCGAAACGAAACGCCTTCTGATCCCGTCATTATAGACAGGTAGGTTTATTAGACGTTGTAGCCTATATGTTGTCATGAGATTTTGCATGCCACTTTTCCCGTCGAATGAATATAGACCGGTGACACGAAGATGAGTATCACCACAGTTTTAACAACGAATTTATCTGTTGAGGAATGACGATCCTGTCTTGGCTTCGTAAAAAATGTGAAAAAGTGAGGTAGATTGAAGATATATATTTCCTTTATTTGTTTGTTTTGTTGGTTGAAGGGGTTTTTAATTGTTTTAGCTCCTATGCCATATCATTATTCCCTTAGTTTATGTGTGTATATGCAAGCCGAATTTTGATGAAGTTGAAAGACCGAGATATATGCACTGTCACCGAACTATTAATTTTTACTTTTAATTGACCAAATAAATGAACTTCTGCCTCGGGAGAATTCGGCCAAATTGAGCGTATCAAATGTGTAACACACACGAAGATTCCAACTGAAATGGAATACCGTCACAAATTCCAACAGCAGACAAACAATGGATACCCCACGTGAACTTAATATCACGGTTTGACGTGAAGCAGTTGCTAATTTAGAGTCGACCGTCGGGAGAATTAAACCAAAGAACCACAATCACATTGAAGCTATATTAGTTACATAATCCCATCGCATTTATCTCTCTACCTCATCTATATATTCCACGTTTATCAAGCTAATCACGCAATTCGGATTATTCCCGGTTAAGAATTTCATGTGCAATATTTCACCAATTAGAAACGACTGACTAAGCTATAACTTAACCCTTTACCCAACAGAAGGGCCCTGTGCCAATGCATTCTCTTATATATGCGCATATATAAGAGAATGCATTGGCTTAACACATTAAAAATTGTAAAATTGTTAAAGAATGTAAGAAAAAATGGTAAAAAGTGTTAAAAAAAGATTTTTTTAGGCCAATGCATTCTCTTATATATGCGAGGCGACCTATGGTCGACTCGCATATATAAGAGAACGCATTGGCACAGGGCATAACTGTAACTATCACAATGTGGTCAAGGAGCCGGTTCCAATGATATCCATATTTGTATGGTTCTATTGAGACAGACCGAAGATATTTTAGGCTGTTGAAGCTTTATTTGGCCGGTTTTGGCCGTTTTGTTGGGTAAAGGGCCAAATAAAGCTGCAACAGCCTAAATTATCTTGGGTCTGTCTCAATAAAACCATACAAATATGGATATCATTGGAACCGGCTCCTTGACCACATTGTGATGGTTACAGTTATGCCCTGTGCCAATGCATTCTCTTATATATGCGAGTCGACATATATAAGAGAATGCATTGGCCTAAAAAATATCTTTTATTTAACACTTTTTACCATTTTTTCTTACATTCTTTAACAATTTTATAATATTTAATGTGTTAAGCCAATGCATTCTCTTATATATGCGAGTCGACCATAGGTCGACTCGCATATATAAGAGAATGCATTGGCACAGGGCCGTTCTGTTAGACACTCCGTGAAACATTACGTTTTCAGTCGTATTTTGGAATTATTTCCATTGGTGTATATTTCATCACTTAATTATTTAGCGATCTAAAGAAATAGACGAATAGAACCATTTTAAAGGTACACGCAGTGTTTGAACATAACTTAATATTTAGTATAATTTTCATGGTGGAGAAAATATCCAATCATTCTGAAAACATAAAGCTATGAGAAAGGGATTTTGTTCTCACTCCCTCTGTTTTTATCCAATGGAAAGGCCACCAAGCCCCAACATATGGTTCTGGTGCGGGTTTGCGTCACTTAATTCACCTTCTGTGGACCTCATTCTGGAAATGTCCAGCACCATATTTTGAGGCCTGAAGACTATGATTCGTTGATACTTTTTCACTATATATCAAGTGAGAGATCACACACGTTCCCATCGACTCATAAAATATTTATATTATTGGTGTGGAAATCAGTAGTAAATTTTCGCTCATTCTCTTCTAATATGAAGAGGAAATTTTGTAAGTATCTCAACTTTATAGTTTATGCTGACTAGAACGAACATATTTTTTATGATTAACCTTAAATACTATTTCCATTGAGATATAGTAATAACATAAAAGTGTGAAGTTATAAACCATATGTGTGCCTTTAATATAATGATTATACCTCCATTAAAGAACGAATTTTGCCTGCTATTTCTGCATCTGCTTTCTCATGTTTCCAGCAACAGTTCTATCTCATAAAACTGATAACACTAAACCCACTGCCTTCAAAAATTCTTTTGCCGCGGGTGTGATAATATTTTAATGCGAATGGGCTGAATAGTACAATGACAATAAGTCACATTAATAAATTATATCCTTCGGGTGACGTATGACCAGATACCAGTCACAAAGTGTTGGCGCGTGCCGGTCACGTGTATTGACATATTGTTCCGTTGTTAACTGTATGCGCGCACCCTTCAGGCATGATTTATCTATGAAAATGGCAATTGAATAATTAATTCCTGGTCTTAGATTGTACAACAATAGATTTGCATCCCAATACAAATACAATACCAATTTTGAGCTTCGTTCCGGCGATTGCGCCGCTGCGTCCATCTCCTGTTTCCTGTTATGGATAATTATGTTTCCGGGTCCGGAAAATAACATGAGAAAAACATACCCGGATTGTTCCGTTTCATTGTCTGTTCTGTCTTTTCCTGACATCAAATTAAACGATAACTTTAAAATGTTTGACAAATATGATCGAAACTTTCCCAAAGCATCCGATATAGAATATAAGAACCTGAGAATACAGGAAAGAATCACAATAAAAAGTTTATTGAAGTGAAATTGGAAAGTCCCATATCAACTTAAATTCAAGTGGAAGTACATCAATCATATAGCTCTTCGTTGATAGGACTTTAAAACAATAATATCAAACTAAACTTTTAAATTTTAAAGCAATAAAAAACAAAATAAATAAAAAAAGATAGGCAAAAGGGAAGTTGTCGGTTTACGTTAAACACCGCGAAGATAACTGTAGCCGAACTATTTTATATAATTGTTCAAGGGCTGGATTTGTTTCACAAAATTC
This sequence comes from Siphonodentalium dalli, assembly GCA_032622095.1. Lineage (NCBI taxonomy): Eukaryota > Metazoa > Mollusca > Scaphopoda > Gadilida > Siphonodentaliidae > Siphonodentalium > Siphonodentalium dalli. The sequence continues at coordinate 201,243,731 of CP136062.1, forward strand.
TATTACAAACATCTCGAGAATTTGTTATCAAGACGATTCATTCACAGAAAGCCAGAGGTATTATTATTCTGCAGTATCTCTGTTGAAGCTTTGTGCACACTTGAGATGCGAAGTTATAGAAGAAATGGCTGTCGTAAAATGTATCCACCTCAAATAATCATTAGATTTCAATTTTGTGGAGAATAGGTTACCGCCGATATTTTTATAGCATGTTTTTCATATCACTAATTTACCGTATGTACTGGAGTACATTACCTCTTAAGTGACTAGGCATATGTTTCGAACGAGCCGTGTCCGACAAATTACTGACAGAGTGCAACCATATCAAATAAACACGCGAGAATGCCACGAATTCTAAGCCGAGCGAAGACAAACATTTGTTTAGTGGATGGATGCCACCTACTTTGTCTTAAAATTAAGTTACTCATCCATAGGAGGAAGGGAAGGTGCATGCCTGTGTTTTTATCTCTCTTTGATTGTGATGTGATATAAAATGTACTTCTCTCGCCAAATTAGATTGTGAATATGTACATTGTACTAACATGGAACTAAATTGTGAATATTATTTATTTAGTCAATTCGTACCCCAGTTCTATTTCAATTATATATGTTTGCAGGGTTCCAGGAACTTTTTTTTATATTATTCAAAACCTGTACATTTTCTTTTTATTTAGATCATATATATTATTATTATATAATAACACATTAGAGCCATGAATTTCTAACACGGAAGAAAATATTCTGTTAAATATAGAATATTCTATATACCCTGTACTGAGTTTATGTTCTATGATTTAGAAGAGAATTAACTAACAAATTTTGCATACATATCACAATAAAATGGATCTGTTTAGAGCGATATACTATATCCTATATAACATATATATTATTCAAGCTTACAATATATCTCAGCTGTGGTATTTAACATCTTCGAAACTAAGCAACGTCATTTATGAAATTTCGCTAAAAATTACGAGTTGTTGTAACTGTAACATTGAATACGCCTTTAATTTCACTCAGTCTCGCGCATTGTACTCTTATCATGCGCTACATTACGCCCTAATCCACGTACGTACTTTGTGTTTTCGTCCGTGGCCACGGGAATAAAATATGTCGACTCAAGTTTAACATATGGCTTCCAATTTGTGACACGTGCAGTATAATTAATTATTTATGGAATATTCTCCTCACATTCATTTTAGAGTTGAGTAAAATGTATTGTTTCCTAATTTACACACGTCATTTTTATAAGAAATGTAATACCCACCTTATATATCTTATACATCGGTTAAATTATGATAAGTTGTGAAATTGTATAGAAAAACATGTAACTCGATAAAATTCTATCACTTCAGTTTAAATTAATAACTAATGCTATATAATATATAACGGACAGCGAGAATGATGAATTATGGGACAGAAAGTATAGAGCCATGCACATACTGTGGCTTGAGCCGCATGCATTTAATATGGGAGATTTAAAATGGGTCTATAAAATTTATTATATAACTTTGTCATTTTGATAGCTTGTGTGTGAAATTTTCTACATATATCAGGGACTTATATTTCTCCTAGAATGTAAAAATAAGTTTGTAATTACTCCCAGTATATGTTTATTGATATTATGCGACAAAGTTGTCAATAAAATTAAGAAAACTGCTCTAACTCCCAAATGTTGCCCAATAAAAATAATTCTATATTGAATTTTCACATAAAATTTTCGGAAAATAAATGGAGTACGATGGCAAAATATACTGATATTCCAGTGGGCGTCACTGAGTAATTTTTAGCAACAAGGTACAACATCAATCGAACTACTTCTCTTTGTACATCTCCATTAATTTCGGAACCAAATTTTATATAAAGAGACCTACAGGAATGCGAAATATATAAAATTGTATATCACTAGTTAGCCTGCAAACGGCCGGACCTGTATCGCATTCAAATATCATTAAATTCAGGCTTTTTTGTAAGCCGCTGACAGCTCCCGTCCATTACCAGGGTGTTAATGGTAGCTCTCGCTTTTACTGCGATTCCGATGTCTTTATGTTTGTTCTTGTTTTCGTCGGACATACATCAAAGAGAAATACAAAAAGGTCGAATGTGTTCTTCAATGTGGAGAAATAGTTTGCGAGATACCAATAATATGTTTCCCGTCGACTGACACGACTATCCTTATCGTTTGAATTTTTTCACATTAGCTTATGTGAGCAATATTATCGTGGGTGTGTGGGCATAAAAATCTACAATTAAACCTAGTCACAAGAGAGAAATGCGATATATCTGCGAAACGCATGCATCGACCGTTCCCTTACACCACTGAAAGTGAAAGGGCTTCCCTTAAAGGATGTCCCCGTAGCCGATGTGGTGATGTTGTGGATAAGATCATTGCGCAGTCTGGGGTAGACGATGTTGGCACGAGTTCGAACCCCGACATGGGCGAACATCGGGACCGATTTCCAAGCTTCATCTGAGTTTAGGGGCTTCCTTTAACCCTTTACCCAACAGAGCGGCCATGTGCCAATGCATTCCCTTATATATGCGAGTCGACCATATGTCGCCTCGCATATATAAGAGAATGCATTGGCTTAACACATATTAATTGTTAACAAATGTAAGAAAAAATTATATTTTTTTTTAGGCCAATGCATTCTCTTATATATGCGAGGCGACCTATGGTATGGTCGCCTCGCATATATAAGAGAATACATTGGCACAGGGCATAACTGTAACCATCACAATGTGGTCATATTGTGTCATTATAATCGATACATGGCCATTTCGACAAGAAATGAGAATTTATTCAACCTCAACGAAGCAAGCACCTTTGAGTGCGTGCATCCATAAATCTTATATATCTAGCCAGAGATTCATTTTGGGCACCAAGTCTGAATCAGTATCGTGAAAATTCGACATTCCTGATAGTCGATGTGCTTTGGTTTGACCGTGTTTACAAGGTTCCAGCTTGGGGGCCCGACTATTTTTTACAAACATAATTTGCTCCTCGATTCTTATTTTTATAATTACACGCTCGAGCTGAAATGAGTCGCTTAAATTTTTGAAGTGACTCTCTTCTTGTATAGAAAATTTTCTAATCCTCCAACCTTTTCTATGCGGAATGGATTCTCATATTCAGTTATAAAAGTACACATTGGAATGGCCTATTATTAATTTAGAGGGCTGTTCGAGTAATATTTCATATTCATTGGTGGGAAATGTTCAGATATGTATTATCTGAACATTTCCAAAGGGTACTACTCGTCAATGACAATAAGTATTTAGTACAAAAGGCGGTCAAAGGCCAATACAATATCTATTTTCCATGATTTTTAGAGGTACCGAAAATTACTAAATCAATGTTTTAAATTAAAACGCCTTCACAGTAATCCATAGGTATTTGAAGGCCTACTTTTATATTTCACATATTCATGGTTTCTGACTTTACGGAACGAAACAGCCAATATTTGTGGATATAAAATCAAATGTTAAGAGAGAAATAGGTGTCGCTGGATATCTACGAAATCTGAATACACTCAAATAAATTGAACTGAAAAATAGTGAGAGTGACGTATAGTTTAGTTCGTTGCATGCAATAAATAATAAATATATGAGAATGACATCGAACATGAAATTGATCCTTAATTGACTTTATGGTTATCAATATTATGGGACAATAATTCTGCCATTTCTTTTGATGGCACATAATGTTATACTTTTTTCCCAAACCAATATGCAGAGTTCGCGAAATTGAAGTTACAAATTGAAGCGGGCTGCGAAATGGATTGTTGTGAAGATAAATTTACAGTTTGTGGCAAGAAACATGCACTTGTCGTATCTCGAACGTAAATTGCGTTACGTCTGTGCGAACCCTCTCGGGAGGGGAAAACATTGTTGTTGTCTCGATTGCCAAGCGGTAAAGGAATCCCCATGATTTCGATTAGAGGTTTTCTTCGGGAGATCTCGGGGGAGCCTAAGATGATTGAGTTAACGTCGATGAGGGCTCCGTCAATGGTGCTCGATTGAATGGCCGTAAACAAGCGGAGTGGCGTATCGACAAGCCACGAGAGCTCTCCTGGTAATTAACATCATCTTATCAACGGCCCATCGGCAGGATATCACATCTCCCCGGCTCCCCTACCACACAGAAAATAATAGATATGTCAACAAAATCCGTCGACTCAAAACGCATTACGTCTCCATGTCCGTAACCCGACTTTTATAACAAACAACTTGTTCCGTCATCAGGTTCGTCTCGTTCCGCGTTTTAGAAAATTCCTTTGAGATTTCGTGCGTTCTTGCACAGACAAAACAGAATGGAGTTTGAAATAGTCCCTAGAGTTCCATAACTAGTGTCGAGCTGTTGTGTTCAATATTGCGTCGGGTATCCTACAGGGAGCCGTTTTATTGTTTTGAATCTTTTATTAAATGGGAGTAAATTTTAGTAACAATTACATACATAATTACTTCCGCTATTAACCCCCACCAAAGCGCACACATAGTATACACTGCATGGTTAGTACATCCAAATACGCTTTATTAATGATCACGGAACGTGTATATACCAGTACAGCGTTCAGTGCGAATGACTCACGATGAGCGCTGAAGTAGATGTAATGAAGACAGGGTCATGCAGAGATCACGGTCTCTGGCGGGTGGAACCATACACGAGGGAATCGATTTTACCAGGCTATGGGAGCTATTTACAACTAACATGGGCTTGTTGAATTATTAAAATGGTTTGTGTGGAACAGGTTTCAGGATGAAATATTAATCACAGGAAACTGTTACATGTTCGTTCAGGCCCGCGAGTTTGAAGGGGGATTATCACAGTTTACGACTCACTTTGCTCATTATACTGGTTTCCTCTCATCTTTCTATACGTAATTCCCGATAGAACACAGTCCGTGTGCAAGAATACCATCCCTTGCATGTGATCATACGAATACAGCTTTGATGTATTGTTTTAGATACTATGGTTTTGTGGCTTTTGTTCGTTTTATACAAGGGCCGTTATGCATCCGTGCACATCTATATATTGCACGCACAAAACAACAGTACGTGTTTAGGGCTTACTCTAGTTCAAAGACACCATCTATTCTATGATCCAGACAGTGTGACCTGACATGACAGATATCCGGTCACTGTACAATGATAATATGATTCCAGTCACTTGTCACACTATACCTAAGGGGTGTCGGAACATATAACACGCTGTCTCTTTGTAGATGTAACATCTTTTGGATATACAGATCTACATATATACTCCCCATATATCGTGGAAGCGTGAATTAGGCATACATATGTGGCGTTTATCAAGTGTTGAGAGCAACAGAGAAACATACAGTTGAGCCGAACATCAGCAAAACTAATGCTAGAAATTGTTCTGATATTTAAAAGTTCAACCAATGTTTCTTGTTACGCAACTGTGTATGTAACTTGTAGACCAATGTTGAAAATATTTACCACTTATAATACAAATTTAGACTCAAGAGAATTCACACTCTGAAGAGGGAGTGTTTGATTGACCATATGCAACAATTATTTGAAAACTTTATATAGGGCTATACCTGTCGGAACAAATTCTTCAGAGATATGCAATCGACTCGGATGTCACATCTGATTCAAGTTGTTCCACTTACGCATATATGGTGTATATGTCTATATCTTCCTAAAACTGTATGTAATGACTAAGAGGTATAAAACAAGCATTTTTAGTGAAATAGTCAGTAAACAGATGCTAAGTATATTGTCACTATATATGAAATTATATTATTTCCAACTTTTCCACGAACTTGGAAACGTGTTAATTTAAATCATTTCTATCATAAATGGATTCTCCCATTCAGTTGTAAAAGTATAAATTGGAATGGTGTATTATTCATCTGGAGGGGACGGGGTGTTCATGAAAAATAAGCAGACGACAGATAATAAAAGTTAAAAATGAGTTCTATTTATTGGAGGGAAATATTCAGATAATAAGTTCAACAAAATGACCTTGTTGAACTTATTATCTGAACATCTACTATGGGATAACTACTCATCAATGAGTATTTAGTATAGAAAGGGTCAATTGAAAATCTATCTTCTAAAAATATTTTGAAGTAAAAGGTAACAATATACGTTCTCCTGGAATAGTAAAACAACATGGGTTTCGTAGAAATGATTGTTCTTGTTGCAAGTTCTGCACGGAAGAGACAGGGCATCTTTAATTATATTTTTCTCTCTTTCTATGTTTATCAAATTTCGCAGATTTGTGGCTTATGTGGCAGAACATTTTTTGTTCAGTTGATTGTCGTCACAAACCCTGTCCCAAAAATAAGATCAAGGCAATATTTCATCCGGTAGATCATGTCACGAACTTCTACTCTGGCTAACTCCCGCAGTCCATGTCACGAACCTCTACTCTGGCTAACACCCGTAGAGATCATATTCCATCAGTACAAAATCTGGGAACTTTTTGAACCTTATAAAATCGAAAAATAACGCGGGGAAAATGTATTTCTTAGTTATTACCTGTTCCTTAATAATGTACTTCAATGAAGGCCCCAACTCGAAATTGCACGATTTAAATGACTTTGTGTGAGATTTTGCTTTGCGTGGCTTGCAATTATGGAATGTCTCCTATATAGGTAGTTAATTCAATGTTTATTGTGATATCGGCTAACGCATGTCACAGAAAAGCATGCAAACTCGAGTTGGGACCACCTTCTAATGTGAAATAGATTATTTAGGAAGAAGTGTTAACAAAGAAATATATTCCCTGCCTTATATGTTCAATGTCAGAAAGTTCCCAGGTGTTGTACTGGTTGAATATGATCTCTACGGGTGCTGGTCAGAGTAGAGATTCATAGTATGATCTACTTCATCCGGGAGCGAGCGAAAACGTACAGGTGGCGAAGGTAACTAACCACCTTGTTCTAGTTTTCTAAACAAAACCTGCCAAGATGTTATGAAACATAACCTGTCTATGTCACACGTACGTAATAGCGATTCCAGCCGTTCGCCTAGTTAATCCCACCGGGGTGCCATTAAATGTGGTTACAACCGATGAAGATAAGTATCAACATGCTAGTCAGCCAATTAATCCGAGGCAGACGACACCAAAATTGCCGTAAAAGCTGATTGGTTGGCGCAACGGGGGTCACAAAAGGGAGGTAACTTATCCTGCGATAAGTAAACAGTACCGGCTGTGAACTTAAAGTGTTATCTGCGCTAATTTGTCAGGGAATTTGTAAGCACGGCGGCGAAATTGATCATGAGTGAGCTCGTAAAATCGGTGTGCTTCATTTAAAGATGTATGCAGGGTTCCAATTTTAAAGAAACCTATTTTACTTCTTATTAAAGGGGTACTGTACGCCAATTTCAATAAATTCCCGGTAACAATTGCGATCTAATATCAATATTATATTTTAAAATAACGTATTTGAGTCGACGATGTCTACTGAAAACGTTCCGGTTAACAGGCTATCATAAAAGTCAAATTGAATTATTTAATATATATGAATTTATGGCTGGAGTCATAAAATGGCGAATTATGCCATTACGAGTTACCGTTCTTGAAATCTCACATGTTGGGTGTCTTTTATCGATGGCCGTTTACGACGAACATTATTGAGTTGCGAACAAAACATGTTACATGCAAAAGTAAGTCCCGCTATAACCAATTTGGAAAATAAGAGAAGTATTTTTATAGGGGGTGAGATTGTTCGATGGAAGATATTGCAGGCATCAATTGAACTTCCGGTTCACCCCGCAACCTGCGTCTTCTCCGGTGAAGGTCAAAAACATGGCGCGTAGTTTGAAATCGTAATATTTTTATTTCCAAGATCAATATTTTCGTCGCTAAATTAGGTTTATACGAAACTCATATAACACGAACACAATCTAACTTGAAAGTTATGTCAATGGGAGTAAATAAAAAAAAATGCCTATCCATGTGTACAGTACCCCTTTAAGACTATATAGTGTATAAAATACTAAAAGCTCCAAAATATTGTAATATCAACTTATCCGGTGGAATAAACTGTGAATATGTTTTTGTTGAAGTACCGACTTGTTTTCTGTGTTAAGTTTAATCTGGAATGTATAATAATAATAATAATAATTAATTGGTCCTTTAAGACACGACACGGTGGTATCAGAACTTTCTTCCAATACATAGTGTAAATAATATTTAATTCGAAACCACACGTATGACATAAACTCAATACAGATACATAACAATTAAGAAAGTGGATCGGACAACAAGGTAATAATAGTATCTTCAAAGTCCTCTCCTCTCCAATATATCGATAGTTTAAATGAAAAATAAATCACCACACCATATCCCACCTCTCTATGTATTTATAACATAAAGCATATCACGTGTGTGACAGCAGAGAAAGCCAACATGACAGTAAAAATATCCAAGGGCCAACGATAAATATCAAATTCCGAAAGCGTTGCTTTTTCATATCATATTTCCACTCCATTATACTAATTAATTGCAAAATATATTAATTGATTGACTGATTTTTAGTTGAGCAGTCAACTCCTTATAGCTGTCAAGTAATTAGTCATAAACTTTATTTTGCATTTGTTTAATATTATTTTCTTTACTAAGAATGTGGACATATTTCAGCTTCAATAAATATAAGCAAATAAATTGATGGTATAAAAATTATATAAAGTGTTTGCCGTAACAAGTAAATGAAACTACCAACGGCAAAACAGACATTTTACCCTATTGCTATTACGATATTACCCCACCATGTTTTAGTTGTTACATACATATTCACTTTGTTTGCATGTGCTTAAATGTATCCATTCATTTAATACAATAAACCTATTCATTCGCACGAATGGAGCATGGAGTGTGCCTCAGTGCGATATTGTGGATGAAAGTTTTATTTTCCTAATGTTTTGATAGGTCGTCTTCCGGGAGGTTGGTTACGTAATTTCAGGATTCCAGTGGGCATTCGATCAGTGTCCCCCAAGCAGATTCGCGTATATGATTCTAACAAAATTACGAGCACTCAACAATACAGACTATAGCGGGCTTCAAATCGAGCGGAAACGTGTAACTCATCTTCGAACCCATTACGGTATAGGCGTTTTATCCGCTTCACGGTTTTTAATGACATCAAAGCGCGCGAACGCCAGATTCTTGGGTCGCTATAATTCGTCTATTCATTAAACATTGATGATTAATTCCATCATTATTACTGACTTGCATTGGAAGGAAACAATTGATCGCAATCCCAACAATAGATATTCTGATATTGCATCTATTAAATGTAGTATTCATTTGAAATCTCGTTCCCATGGGAGCTCGCTTACACTATATATCCTATGCGCAGGCGCAAAGTTAATAGATACTTCCCAATATATGATCAATTTGACAAACCTGCGAGACCCCATCGCACCAATGCTTTACACCATTCGGAGTTTGAGTGCCCTTGTTTTGTCCGACTGGGATCACATATATAAACACTCATTGGGGTGCGTTCACACAGTGGCAACTTTGACTGGTAAATTCCAAGCAAATTCGTCGCATCTGGTTATAGCCGTTACAATGTGATACATCATGAACAATGAAGTGCCAACAGTAACTTCACGACACGCCATCAAATATACTACAAGAATCAATCATACCATCACTCGTGGCATTTTATCTCACTCACTCACAAAAATGTACCAACCATGCATAGACTCAATCGTGCACAACTGTATATCTAAATATTGTGCAATGCATTCACTATTTTGAGATGATTTCCGAAATTGTGTCTACCAAATTCGCCGAAGTGTGAAAAAATCTAATAAATTCATGCAAGGAAATTTCGAGTTTAAAATTTTCTCCCGTCCAAATTCTGCATTAACTATAATTCGAAAATGATGCGCGGTTTCAATTATTTAATATCACTATAATCAGGACTGGTCCTTCCAAGTGTGACATAAAAGAGTGAGAATGGTGTTCGCAAGCGCTATTTCAATTTTGAAAGAAGTCAGTTTACATGCCGAACAAATCCGTTTTTACACCAGACATCAACATGCATGCAGTTTGTCGTGTTGATAAATGTGTTCTAAAAATGACATAGAAATTTAAGAATAATTTGATTTATTTCAGGTTCTTCCTCAAGTTTTTCATGAAATGCAATCAAAATTGTCTCAAGAATGCTGGCAATCCAAGAGATATGCGACGGTTTCAGGTGAGAATGACAATTTATTAGTTATGTGTTGAATATATTCTGTACCGATGATATATGTGTATATTGAAAAAATAACATATATCCTATCCTATATCTTATCCCATCATTGGAAATTACCAGCTTGTCCTATATAGTAAATATATTTTTAAAGTTTTACTCACACGGTTTCTCGGTTTGCATATTAACACTGATGCATATAAGACACAATCTTCATATTGGACAGGTGGAATAATATACCAGTATACCGGACAACAAGTTGATAATATTCCACCATAAAGCAGTAACCCAGAACGATCAATTTTAATATTTTCATGAGGCTTTTGAGCCAGAGGCGTAATTATCGGAATTAGGTGAACCAAATCCACTCCGCCTTCACAAATTGACGCATTCCAATACATTTCGATACCACTTTCAAGACTAGGATTTACAAAAAAATTCGACCAATAGTATCGCATGTATTCACAATAGAGTAAATGCGTCAAGTAACCAAATATTATTTGAGAAGTATGTTCAATTGTCCATGCAACCAATACGCACACGATTGGATAGAGAAAGTTACTTAATCGGGGGGGGGGGTCACGATTAGATAGCTATTGATATTAAATCGCAATAATAGAATTGAGACTATAGGATTATTGACGAAGTAACGGAGATGTTTGAAGAAGTGCTTTAAAGATACTTTGACTTATATTTGACCAAAGTTGATAAATTGTTTTATAAATTCTTTCATACAAATCTCCATTATTTCGCCAAAGTACGTTCTAGATAGAGTTATCACCCTTCAGATTAACTCAGGATACTTATTTCGATATGTAATCCTAACCTCGCGTGTCACGTGTTACTCCGTTTGAATATTAATCGCTATCTAATCGTGAACCCGGATAAGTATATTTTGCTATCTAATCGTGAACCCGGTTAAGTATATTTTGCTATCTAATCGTGTGGGTATTAGGTGGTCAATCACACTCACACCCGTTATCTTTCAGGTGGCAGTGTCATCAACGATCGCCATCGACAGTGCTCTACTCACAGTCTCAGACAATATGTTTGTACACAACAACTCGAAACACGGCCGACGAGCGCGGAGGCTAGATCCATCAGAAGGAGGTATGTTAACTATGTTTGCAACTGTTCATCAATTTATATATACTTGTATACGCCATACCATAGTGGCCCCTTTTTGTAAATAAGGTATATAATATATATATATACTTAATTGTGGCATTGAGTTAATAAACATTCATTCCTATATACATCCCCACAAACAAAAAAGCGGATCCAAATATAAAATCGGACAATATATCTACAATAATCTCACCAAATAGTGACGAATATCGAGGGCTAAAGACTAGTCGAATTTATAATGCCGGATGAGCCAGATGCGAAAAGGCGGAGTCAAATGCTACATTTGCACATCAAAGGTGACTGGGGCGATAACAGGAAATTCGAAACTAAACCAAACCATATACTATAGTGCAAATCAGCGCTGCAATTCCTTTTATCCAAACAAATTCCTAATCTTTTTTGAAGAATCGATACAAACGAATTTATCAGCGAACAATGCTTCATATAAATAGTTATTATCCCCGAAGAGAATAAATGGACTCGTGATATTACCGACTATCTTTTGGCGGAGGAATACTCAAGCTTCGGCGCTCTTCAGTTGTGACTTTTTGGCCGATGACCACATATTTACTGGCCGTCGTATCTATTGATAAACTATTGATACAAACAGGGAACGAGATTCCTTCTTTATAGATACATTCTATTCTTTTATAATTCAATAAACAAGAAAAACGTGCCGGGAATTCCTCGACGGCTTTCATTCAGCGAAATCCGGAGAACGGCAAACCCGATCCGTGTTTTAACCATTCATTCATACAGTCCATCCTCAAAGTCAGAGGGCCTCGCAAATTGAATTTTTCTCGCAGGAAAACTTCCTGGAACTCTTTTGTGTGTGCGAAACCATAATTGGTCTTCCGAGCCCGCCATCTGGTGTTCTAATTCAAACGAAATTAGAATGTAGTGCAAATACTGGTCTTTTGTTCGCCTACAAATCAGTTTGCTTGGCACTGGCCTCTCACTCTCGGACTATAAACATCACTTTGTGTCGAATCGGATGAGAAGTACGACCAATAAAGATGGGTTCGCTCGCCAGTTACGATCTATATATTCTTCTCACTCGATATATATCTTTGACGAAGATCGTCCGAACGTCACCCGGTGATGTCAAACCCATTTCTAATTAACAGTAATGAATTGGAATGACTGTGGCATTGAATATATATGAATGTATGTATTATTTATAAAGTCTGGCCAATTGATTCTACCATACTGTCAAGACAACAAAACAAAGCTGTTATTGATGGCACCCACACAAACACGAGCATCTTCCGTCGTTGTCGCACATATCTGACTTGAATCTGATTTTGAATCGGAAAAGATAATTATACCGAATAGTAGTAACATTTATTGTGTCAGTCTTAGAAAGTGAATCGAAAAATAAAAATTAAATTGATGTTTGGTCTCCAAAATGATTTGATACCCTTGAATCAATATAACATTTTCGTGGACGAGAAATCACATATTAAAGGTACGGTTGGCCTTGGCGGTGGGTATCCTGTGAAAATATTTCCACCCGTCAAAAACCGCCACAAACAGAAAGAACATCAAAATGTAGACAGACTTTGTCCGTATACAAATAAGAAATATCGCATAAACAGTATGTTATTGTCAAATGTTTGACCATTGTTATGTAAACAAACGCATAAAAAGTTACTTTTCTGGTGTTTGTTTATATTATGATAGTAAACATAAAGAGCGTTCTTTGTTGGTGAATTCCTGATATGGAACTAATAAAGAGCGTTTATGCCATTTGTGTGTGATTAGCCAGTAGAATTGTGCTGTCTTCTGAAACACAATCAGGCTCTTGCTTAGGTAACATATAGTAGGTCTTTATGACAACATGCTGTTTACGTGATGGTCATGGTATATATGAACGAAACTGTATGCGTTTTAATGTTTTTCTGTTTACGGTGATTAGAACAAATATGAATATTTTCGACAACTAAGGCCTCACGTGCCTTTAAGGGAAAGTCATGTTACTTTTTCTCAAATTGTAATTTCAATGTCACTGACAAGTTCTAAAGATCCCAAACTTGATCGTTATCTATAGGGAGCATTCAAGTGCATACTGCATTTGAAACATGTGTTTCTATAATAAATGGATTATCCCACCCAGTTATAATTGTATACATTGGAATGGTCTGTTATTTTTTGTAGGGGTGTTCATGAAAAATGAGCAGACGGTAGACAGTCGAACAGACAGTAGAATTTCAAAAGGATTTATATTCACTGAAGGGAAATGTATAGATATTAAGTTCAACAAACGACATATATTATCTGAACATTTCCTAAGGGAACTACTCGTCAATGAGTATTTAGTATAGAAAGGGTTAACAAATGTTGTGCAAATTACTGCAAGGAAATCGCAATCAAAATGGCTGTCCATATTGTCTTGCAACATTCATTGTTAAATTATTGTCAAATATATGTGTCCATGAATGCTTGCTGTGCATTATGATTTCAACTTGTTGCAAGGCAAATGCATTCCGAATTATTGCTCGATCTTACAATATCCATTGTTAAATTATTGTCAAACATTTACAGTAATGCCCTAAATAATCGACTCCTTAACCACAGCATAATTATGGGTAATTTTTCAGGATTTAGTCGGAAATATGGCTTGTTGCCATTCATCGGAAAGCTCTCACTGAGAGCTTTCCGATGAATGGAAACAAGCCATATTTCCGACTAAATCCTTAAAATTTACCCATAATTCGACTGTGGTTAAGGAGTCGATTATTTAGGGCATTACTGTATGTCAATGAAATCTTGCTACCTAATTGTATAATGACTTCATCTTAAATACTTCAGAATTGACAAATACCATGAATATGTTTTTAAACTGAATAGCCTGGGAGAAATATAGTCTCTCTATTTCTTTGCAGCAACGCCATGTATTAAAGCCATTTGTCCAAGTGAAGGCTGGACGACAGGTGGAACGACCGTCATTATAATAGGAGATAACTTCTTCGATGGCATACAAGTCGTGTTTGGCACGATGCTCGTGTGGAGTGAGGTGTGTATTTTTATATTTTGTAAAAACCAAAGCACAAAACCCGTATAATTATACTTCCCCATGCACCCTATTATTTTGTTGTATATCTGTCCTTCACAGGGGCAATGGCTAAATTAGTTTTTAACGAGGAGGGATCTCTAACTTTTAGTGTCAAATTGCACCAATTGGACTAGATCAAATATCCCCCACTGGAATTTCCATTTTACCCGTCATCTTGGGCTAGAATTTTCTTCCTGGTTCGTCATGTTTTGCTAATCTTTTGAATCTTTCAACTAAGTATAACAATACATAGCCGGTATATTCCCAACAGTGGCAATGCGAGTCTTTAAGTTGATCGATAGTATCGAAATATTTAACTATATCTAACAAGAATTCAACTACAGCCACGTTACACCGTTGAAGGCATAAACTATTATAGCCTTATTGCATGCTGTAGAACTCCGCCTGTGTTGTGTCCGCGATATCGTCCGCGCTACTCAATTCTCTTGCAAAAAATAAATTTCTCCAGCTCCGCTTCCATATTTTCACTACGACCGCCTAATGGAATCATAAATAAATAATGGTAGTGAATATCTGCATTACCATGAAATGTCAGCTAATTTATCGTCCGTCCGATTTCTCTCCCGTTTTCGTCGCCTGCTTTGATGATTTACATGAGTCAGAGGCAATAAACGGAGTAAAAGAGTCCATCAGATAAAGATTCGCTAATACAACGCCGATGCATTGGACGATAACCATCCCGCTCCGATATTGTCAATATTTCCTATGCTGTATAGCGTAGGTCGGCGAAATCATTATGCTCTCATAAGAAACCTAATCAGTCATAAAAACGGTTATCATAAATCAGGAAGAACCATTTACCTCGGACCGGATCCACTCCGGCATCCGTCAAAGAACAATATCAATTATCCATGTTATAAAACATTTCCGTATGTTAGCAGCTAGTTCGTTCCGGCTGCTTAATGGATGTCGCATTTTTGCACGGCTTTCTGATTCGATGTTTGAGCTCGTCTGCTTCAAAGACAAAATCCTTGTTTTATCACGAAACGTGCAACGATTTCCAGCAAAATCTGCCATTGAGTCTAAAAGCCATGTCCTAATCTCTCGATGATATCTGTAGATTTATTGCGCAGAATTGTCTGTGGAATGGCTATGCAAATGGCTTCTGTCTATATTCTGAAAGGCAAAAATATCAAAATCCTGAACAGAAAATTACTGTCTTACATTTTATCGACAGCTGTTAATATGGTAATGGGTTCACTATACCGAGATATGTATCAAGAGGGTTTTATTATTAGCGGCCAGTCTGATGCCCAGGGCTTAGGTCCAGCTCTATAATAGTCTGGGTTTCTTCTCTTCCCTGGCATTACGATGGACACTAACACCAAACATGGCTATATATAATATACCGAATACACACATATTGCCCAATGGTTCTGTATAATATACCGAATACACACATATCTCCTAATGGTTCTGTATTTTTATTTTATATAATTGCAGCTCGTAACGTCACACGCCATAAGAGTTCAGACACCACCACGACAATTACCTGGGGTCGTAGAGGTCACGCTATCTTACAAATCAAAACAGTTCTGTAAGGGTGCTCCTGGAAGATTCGTTTACACCGGTACGTAATAAACAATGTACATAAAGTATATAAACAATAAACTATAGAAATAACGCAAGCTAACCAAATCATATTTGAATGTACTTGAACAAAAAATGGAAATACCAACACAACAACCACAAGCTTATACACGAGTTATATATCCGTTTCGTTTAGTTATACTGTTCGTTCTGTTTAAGTAAAACTTTCTGCATTTGAATGTTTCAGTTTATTTTATAGAAATAACTCTTTTATTTGCGTTTCGTTTATTTGGATATGCTAGTTCGAACTTCAACATCACTGGTGGTGTGTCACTGCGTGTGAGTTCCAGTTTCTCTTTTAAGACCAATCGTATTAACATGACAACAAACAAAAAACAAATAATATGATAATGATTCTTTTACAGCTTTGACTGAACCGACGATAGATTATGGTTTTCAGCGATTAATGAAACTCATACCAAGACATCCGGGAGACCCTGAAAGGTTACCAAAGGTGAGATAAGCCTGAATTTCATACTGGTTTTTGTGTTAAAGATGTCCTCTCTGCACCGACCCTAACAACAAAATTTCTATGAAATTTGTTCTGAATGCAAGTTTGTCCTATTATTCCCAAAAATTAAACTGGTGTTATACATATTTCCCATTTAAATGACAAGGTTTTCTTTCGAAAGACATGCAAATATCACAACTGAAAAGTATAATATTTTTAATTAGCAACATCTTCGGTCACAGTTCATGGACAATATTTGAAGAAAACATATTTCCTAATTACAGAAGCTCCTTTTGGCTGGCCTCTTTGGTTCAAAAGTATTGTGTCATACCCCTGAATCTACAATGACATTAAGGGAAGATACACCATCTTTAATTTTGACCTGTTTTATAGGACAGACAGACTAATGAATATATAAGTTTAAAAGCGTGATGCAATATACCGCTCTGTTTATTTCTGCCCTTCCCCATGTCAACTCCTTAATACTGAACACGAACTTGTGAACGTATCGGCATAGTTAGTTCGACAATGGATGCGTGGTCAATTATCTCTTTGAGATTCCTCGTTGAGGTCGAATCGCTTCACGGGCCTCGGGGAAAACATGTCTACATCAGATAATGAGACTACTGTTTTCTCTATTAATCAATAGGCCCACAACTGATTTGCTCCTATTCATATGCAATTGCTATTGGGTAGGTTCAGCATACGATAAGTCGACGGACGAGTGTAACATAATGATTGATTGAAAACCTAAGTTGCCGAACTTTGTGTTGCAATCATTGTCTAATTTTATGAAAATGGGATATGTATCGATTTCACAGATCTAAAACTGCGACTATGTTTCCTTCTGTTTCCAAATACATGCAAAAAGAAATTAAGCAATCTATAATTACATATTTTCATTAGCAAACTATTGCGTGTACTAGACCATAAAATTAGTTACCAGTCTTGTAATATTCGCATATAATACAATATATTGTGCTTTCTTGTGCGATGTAGATAGTAGCGTTCTCAAGGGCGCTGTTTCATAGGCTGAAGTATAAATAACAAGCTTAAACTGTTTGGTAATAGAAGAGAATCGGCTTGGATACTGAATACGTCTGCAGCATGACGAACAAACGCGCTTTGCACATATGAATATTTAGATCAACGATGATCATATAGATTCTTAACAACATCATTTTTATTTCAGGAAATAGTGTTAAAAAGAGCAGCTGATTTGGCAGAGGCCTTGTACAGTATGCCACGTAATCCTAGTCAGCTCCCCCTACCGGCACCAAGATCACCCGGCATGAACAACAGCTCAAGTCTCTCAGGGTACAACACATACACCGGGCAACTAGCTGTGTCAGTTCCCGATACAACGAATGGACAGTGGGAGGACAGCATGTATGGTAGGTATCTCATATCCCAAAAGAGAAGCGTTTGTGGCGACAAAACCAGTGGTCAATATTATAAACAGTCGTGTATTATTGATGACTATATTACTCGATTATTTTGCTATCTTGTAAATTACACTGTAGAAGTTTTATAGTACTGACCTCAAGAATGCGACTGCATAATTTGTGTACATGTGTATCTATTTTGTGTTGAATGAAGTTTTTTACCAATCTGGATCATAACTTGAATCTAGTTATAATGGTTATGGGAACACAAATTATTTTAAAGCACCTGACCATCTTAATGTTTCTTCATCTGTTTTTCAGGGTACAGCAGAGTTCAAGGGTCAGCCGGCTCACCCAGGTCATACGGCTCAACCGTCTCAACACCTCAGAGTTCACATAGTAGTAGCTATTCAGCGTCCATGAATGGCTATCACCACGGCCCGACGGGACTTGGCAACATGGGTAAGTTCTTAGATATATTCTCAGCTAATAACTAACATTTTTCTGGGTTTGTGGTTTCTCGACCCGAAGCTCTTCTGTGAATGTTGGCACAGGTTTTTAGGTTACAATGTTGTCAACCAAAATGTGTGGTTTTTGAGATATACAAGTAGCAATTTGTATCATCCCCAACCCTGACCGATTTCCTATGGACCATAGTTTACTAACATCAAATTCTGAAATTCAACTCAAAAGGGGTTCTGCGACAAGTTGCAGTAAATGTCATAAACTGGTTGTGGATCGGGAGTGCTCTCCACTGCAAATTTGACCATGATGGTATAAGTTCTATCACATATCCATTCGATTAAAATTCCAAAGCCGTGTTGAAATCAGTTAAAGGGATAATATACACTAAATCCGGCCATTTTGGGACCATCTCCTTTTATACTCAGCAGAATATATGCAACAAATGAATGAAATTGAGCTATGGATGAGTGCAAAACACACTCATTTGCCGTTAATTTGTGACCCCAGTCATAAAATCATTTTCATTATAATTACCATCTTGTTTGCATTGTTCATAGAGCACACGAGTGTATTTTGCAATAATCCATGGCTAATATTCATTCAGTTGTTGCATATATTCTGTTGAGTATAAAAAGGAGATGGTCCCATGAATGGCCGGATTTATTGTACAGTACCCCTTTAATTTCAACAAGCAGATGAACTCATTATATTTGTTCTAATTAAAGAGGTTTAGCCATCTATACAAGTTGAACTATATAGAGTATTGGCATCTCACTATTTGATTTTATCACAGTAATTTGTAGTTGCTACTGCAAATTCTTGCACTTTCCCTTAAAGATTCACAGTTATGTTCAAGGTTCGTCTTCATAATAAGGACACGTGCGGGTGAATCGCATATTTGCTATGATGCTCTCAGCCACAAGCAAACAGATGGCGGAAATAATCGGAAATAATCAGAAACCGTATCTATTCCATGCAATAAAAACTAAACAATTCACGGCCGCGTCAAAACCTGTTAGCTAATCCCTCTAAAAATGATGCAGCAGACAAACAACAATGGGATTGGAGTCCCGTTATTCTATTGTTCCTGTTAAAATACAATATTTCGCCCCATCCTGTT
Organism: Siphonodentalium dalli; assembly: GCA_032622095.1. Taxonomy (NCBI): domain Eukaryota; kingdom Metazoa; phylum Mollusca; class Scaphopoda; order Gadilida; family Siphonodentaliidae; genus Siphonodentalium; species Siphonodentalium dalli. Next base: position 201,263,130 of record CP136062.1, read on the forward strand.
AAAACATATATCGATTAATTTTACGGGCCCGTAAGCACGAGTTCCAAAGCTAACGGTTTTATGAATAGAGGGCTTTTCACGCTTCAAAAATTTAATTATTCCTCTATGAAAGACCCTGGTGGTCAGTAATTTCATTTGAAATGTTTGTCGAAGTTAATATGTCGGAAGCACTACATTACTGGCGATAATCTAATACCCCCAATGCGAAGCTCAAACATGCCGATTATTTACATGTTTGCATTATCGTAAGCGACTAATACGGAATCGTAAGCGGATGACATGAAATAGTGACTTCCTGTGGTTAACTGTTTGCAGACGGTTCTGATTTTCCGATTTTAATCGGTTGAGCGGCTCCGATGATGGGATATTCCGGCATTCACACTCCATTCACGGAAGGGGACTCGTATACCTGCTGTTGTTTGTATCAATCACGACCATTAAAATTCTTCTCTGATTATCGCCCTTCACTGTTGTTCCATTGACAGTGCCTGTAATTAAGGGTCGTTGACTTCTTTGGGAAGAGCACTTGGGACAAAGGCCCAACTGGAGACCATTGTTGTAAGGACGTTCTTTCGTTGTTCACTGAGCATTGCGCACCGAACCTTTGGCTATGGACATAAGGCACCTGTTCGTTCATTTACCGTTATTGCATTTGGTGTTCATTCATGCATACAAACAGTTTCTTAAACACGAACATTAATAATTATCAGAAAAATATTTGATCAGCCATATGGTAAATGTGTATATTCCTTAAACTTGTAGTAGATGTTGCTTTGTGGCGAGCTGGGTTCTCACATTGGTATTTTTAAGTTGAGTGGCTAAATACTAGTAAATAGTTTGTATAGGCCGGAATGTATATAAATTAATTGCAGAAATACAAAATTTATAATAATTTAGTAATATTTTTTTAAACATTCACTATAAATAACCGTCACTTCAATCGTTCATATCTCATTTCTTAATTAATTATAATTATTTAAGACAAGGTTATACATCACTGTCACCAAGGTTACCCGTGTCTGACTGAGTTTTTATAGTGAATTTTCAGAAGAAAACTGTTAATTTTAGCTAAATTGGGCTATCGTGATTGAAATAGTCTACGCCCTGCACATTATCCGTCCTGAAATATCCTGTTGTTAATTTAGGTTAAAGAACAAACCCATATAGTGTTACTGTGTTCCATTGTGTTAATGTGTTAGCAAAAGTTGGTTTAATTTATGTTTCTGTTTCGCAGTCGAACACACTAACACGCCTCCGACACCTCCTCACTACCCGACTACTTCCTGTGTGAGCGCCTTCCCGACTTCCGGTCACGTGGGTGTGTTTCACTCCACGGCTCAGGCTAACATGATAAATGCAGCCAAACAGAAGAGCGCATTTGTACCAGTCGGAAGGCCAGGGCCCACCCCACCACCACAATTTGGCGACGGTATTTCAGTCATGCAACAAAACTGGTCTTCAACACTCAATGTTAGTAAGATTTTTTTTTCAAAATAAGAAGCAAAAAGCACGAAATTTTATAATTTATCGCACCTGGTCGTCTATATAATGCACCTGAAAAACTGTTGTTTCATATCGATTTGTAAAGATTTAAAGTGTAAATTTGACAAGCAATAAACATGGTTATTCACAAAACGAAATGAACCCAATAATTGTGTCAACGATATCAATATTTTAAGACTCGTTTTTAGAGCAATTTCCAAATTAATATACACGTATGCATTTTCCCCATTGGTATTTGGCCAAATATGGGCATGCATTTGATAAAAAGAAAAGACTGATAATTATTGATATCGACGATCAATCAATTGATACATCCTTATGGTGGTGTCGAAGTTATTAGTAAAATTATAAGGCGTGACAAACGACCATTATTTGGTGATTGAAAACTTATTCAACTGCTTCATTCAGACTGATTGAAAAGGAACAAAAAAGTAATGATATATAAATACAACCTTCAAGGCAGAGTTCATTCCCTAGCTATGCTGATCTGACCACTGCCATCGAGTTTGCAGAATGTAAAGGAATCATTTTTATTTAAGACTTTTTGGTGGTTACAATTTCTAAATTAATATTGACAATTAAGTTTCTCAGAATAATGCAATATGAATTGTCACCGACAAAAGTCTTAATTAAAAATGTACGGTTTCCATACATTCTGTATAAGTGATGGCAGTGGTCAGATCACCGTAGCGAGAGGACTTAATTCTGCCTTGCAGTTTTATGTGAATATGCACTTCTGTCAAATTTCGGCTTAATTCTTTTTTTGTGGAGGACCAAACCTGGTTAACTGGTCCTGCTATAATGTTGCGATTAGATATAAATAAATCAACACGGGAACCAACATCGCATCATTGTTTCAGGGCCAGTTGACCTTGGTGGGGTGGGTATATGACTTCCAACTTCAATGCCCGATGTCAACTTCCCATTTTATGTTGTGGCTTATTTTTCATGTTATGCCTCATTCATGCATGATCCCTCCTAACTGTTCAGTCAGTTGTTGGCAGCATGGGCAGATGAGATGTAACACTTAAAGGGACCCAATGCACTCGCAGTGGGTTGGTATAAATGTGCTAAAAATATGAATGTCTATAAATATATCACAGGAAGAAGAATCAGAAATAGATAAATATTGTTCCTATATTCAGTATTGATAGTTCTCCAATAACAAAAGTTCGTGTGTTGATACCATTGTTATGTAAACAAAACTGTTACAGTGATTTGTTAACAAACATCGCTAATCGTGTAGTAAGTTCAAATATTTTAATCTGAGTATGGTTTTCAGAATATATTTTCAATAATTTGACCTTTTCTAATGTTTACAGTCAATAAACTTTTGGCTAAACTGTGGTATATTCTATCGGTACCGGTTTTTCCACTGTTTACAAAACAATGGTTTTGACATGCGAAATCTCATTATTGGAGCGCTATTAATAATGAATATAAGAACAAATCAATCTATTTTTCATTTGCGTATTGATGATAGTTTTTTACAGACTTCCATGTTATTTCGCATGCATCCACTTCAAAGGCCTTGGGTCACTTTAATACAAACACTGTCAATGGATTCTCAAATTTAGTTCTCCGATAATAAATTGGAATGGTTTATTCCCATGTTCAAGGGATCCCTGGATTCTCATTAATTTGTAGGAATATCAGGGTTGAACTTGCATGTATTAGTTTATTTTAACAGTCTCAAATTAAACAGTGGAGTCACAATAGGCTGAGAATGCACAAAATAACTAACTTTGAGCAAACTTATCTAATGGATAGAAATATGTTAGCTTTTATCAACGTCCCATACATATAATAAAATTATGCTCTTTATTTGTACCATATTTGGAACAAAGTAAATAGTAGCGCTCTTATTATTACATTCTGCAGAGGAATTAGACTGGCTATTTCAATCTGATGTGATACTTGTTATCACTTCAATGCGTCATTCAAAGGAATACATGTGTATATAATTGTTTCATGCATTCGTCGGCACACATGATTCCAGAACGTGAACAGAGAGCACCTACTAAGTGTAATTTGATGTTTATTTTATGTATGTGTATCCTTTAAAGATCAGCTAATATGACCTATTTAATTTTCAAACTGTCAGTTGTCTATATATTCTTTTATTATTTTTGTAGGGATGAGTGGAATAGTGCCATCACCATTCACGAGTATGAATCCCTTCGCCATCCCAACCGGAGCAGGGTCAACATATGGAGGATCGATCATCTCCCCTGCGAAGTGAAGTAGATGGCGCTCGTGGGTACAACAAAATGCTACCCCGGACACGGATCAACTGAAACGGATTTCCTCACAATCCGTTGTTTGCTGAATAAGCAACACTCTTCGCCGATCTCAACGCTTGGACTTGTTGTCAAGGCAACAACTGTGCTGAAAACTATCCCCAGGATGCAAGAGTGCCGGAAACGTTGGTTGTTCGTCACGTTGATATCCCACACTCGACCTTGACTTTATCAGTTCGTCTGGCTTTGCTTGTCGCATCCCAGTTTGTTTTGCACAGCGATATGAAGCTGTCCACCACATGCTATCTTATAATATACATTTATTTATGGAAATTATTCTCACAATGGCGTAAATCATATAAGCTACGCCTAAAGTGGACGCTTCTTGTTCTCGTGGAGTATTGAAATGGTTTACTCTCCAAAACATTGAAATTGTTGGACCCTCGCAGAAACCTCTCTGTTGAAATCAACACCAAAAACAAGAAAAATCGATGAAATTGATACCTGTTTAATAAGGATTGGATATAATGTGTGGAACTTTACTTTGAGTAAATTGCAATACAGATAACCTCAAAGATGTATTCAGGGTTCAAGAGCTCCAGTTACAACAATAACAACCTAAAACATCTGAATAGACATCTTTTTATTCTTTGTTCGGTTGACAAAAATGTTAAAAAACCAAATATGACATATAAACTTGACCTAAACATAGCAAATTTTATCATATCGTCATTGAAAAATTGATAGTATATTAATGTCTGGTGTCGCTCTAAAACATCGGAACTATATGAAATAAATGCACAGAGATTCAATATAAAAACAAATATATCCTTTCTTGTAGCACTTTAGTGTTCCAACCATGTTATTTAATACACTAGAATCTTAATAAAAGTAAAATAAATTTCATAAAAATTATCCTGAACCCTGAATACATCTTGAAGTTTTGCTTGGAAATAAGAAGTCACTTTTTCACTTCCCCACTGTGATACATGTGCGTTTATATATATTCACCAGGCTTCTGGTATCCATGGTAACCCATCCCTCTAGTCATAATAGGGAGATTAAGGTTTCATTGCGCATAACGCGTTTTACGTCATAAGACCTTCACATGTGTGATAAAACAATTCCGTTGTTTATGTTTCAATTATGATATCTAAACGATAGACAGGTTGTCGCAAAGAGGACACATGGTTTGAAACAGCTAGTCAGGGAATATGACTATAGCTGATGTATCAATTCGAAGTATACCACCATTCAATGAGGTCTTATGTCCAATTTGTTTTTCGCGCATGTTACTTGTTACTCGCACAGAAACCTTACTCTCCTTATATCAGTGTGAATTACCTTCTCGTCTAGTCAACATAAATTTTTATTGTTAATAAGTGTTTCGTTTATATTTAAATGAGATTTATATGTTTTCAATCTGAATATAGATATTTAGGGCATAATGTCATTCCTAAATATTATTTATATCATTTTATCTCGAATAAAAATTGATAAGAAAACCACATTATTTGTTAATCTCCAGTTTTGTTCCAGACCTCACATAACGTGGTTGAATTTGTCATATATTGGTTCATGAGTTCATAGACTAGGCAGTGGCGCCAGGGCAGGGGGAGAGGACTGTCCATCGTGTCACACACAAAGGCGACACGAAATACTCTTTCATTTTTCATAGAAGATGGCAAGGAAATATTGTAACTATCCGCTAAAACAACATTGTAATATCTTCCAAAAGTAAAAAATATATTTATTCTATAAAAGCTTGATGATTTGGAGTTTGGGATGATCCCCGGGAAGATTTGAAAAGGGCTGTCATCCCTCTCCTACAACCCACTAAAGGCTGTCACCCCTCTCCTACAACCCACGTGGCTGTCACCCCTCTCCTACAACCCACGTGGCTGTCATCCCTCTCCTACAACCCGCGTGGCTGTCATCCCTCTCCTACAACCCACGTTTGTATGCTATAATGCCACCGAAGAGCGTTTGTTGAGTTGGTTTGTGAGTGTTTAATAGGGATTAGATGTTTGCCTTCTGTGTATGGATTACATGCCATCTAAGCAGGAAGCAAAGCCACCCCCCCCCAATTCAAAAAGCGGACCGGCGACGAAGACTTACCTTGTTATAATACGAGTTGTGTGTATTTACCTTAGTTGATGTCGTTTTATTTAGTGGTTTGTTGTGAACTAGTGACCTGGTTAGTGCTTGCGTGAACTCCGTTGCCTTAGTGTTGTGTGTATTCAGGGCTTATACTACGGGCTCAACTCTAGGAAGGGGGTGCAATGCCGGCCGGTTATCTTAAGGTCGGTCGGGGCTCCCCAACTCTCGATGGTGCTTCTAGAAGCGTAACCCTTTACCCAACAAAACGGCCAAAAACGCCCAAATAAAGCTTCAACAGTCTAAAATATCTTCGGTCTGCCTCAATAACACCATACAAATATGGATATCATTGGAACCGGTTCATTTGCTACATTGTGATGGTTACAGTTATGCCCTGTGCCAATGCATTCTCTTATATATAAGAGAATGCATTGGCCTTTTTTTTACCATTTTTTCTTACATTCTTTAACAATTTTATAATTTTTTTCTACATTCTTTGACAATTTTATCATTTTTAATATGTGTTAAGCCAATGCATTCTATTATATATGCGAGGCTACCTATGGTCGACTCGCATATATAAGAGAATGCATTGGCACAGGGGCGTTCTGTTGGGTAAAGGGTTAATATGAGCTTTGTCCTTTTAAAGGCCCAATTATTTTTCGAGTCGCCGATTATTTTTTTGTGTGCCTTGATATACGGTTTTAATAACAATCTATGCCATAACATATGATTAACATACCGTAATTCATCACCATTTGAAACGTCTGTGTCTTAGAAGATGCCCATAAAGAAATAGAAAACAGCTGAAATCATAAAAATATTCCCCCCGTTATGGCTCCCAGAATTGCAAATAGTATATAATATGGTATACATTTTATATATGTGATCTGAGGGTTCGAAAATTAAGTGGGCCTTAAAAATGTAAGATTGCCAAATGTTTGCCTTTTCGGAATTTCTGCCAATACCTCTGATTGAAAGATTGCCAGTTTCAGAAGTTGTTGGTCCTTGTCGATACAAGCCTGAATTTAGTGTGACAGTCATTTGGAGAATGAGGTCCCATATAGGGTGAATTTAGTGTGACAGTCATTTGGAGAATGAGGTCACATAGGGCGAATTTAGTGATGCAGCATGCTATCCCACGTAGCCGGCTAGCATAACCAAATTCACCCTCTGGGGGCCTCATTCTGCATGGCCTCATCTGTGGGAAACATATACTCAGATTGAGGTTCCCAAATGATGAATATTGTGATGTACACGCATTTGGGGACCTCGATTATGCAATGTGTCGTCTGCTAATTTGGGGATGTAAAAAACTAACCTAAAAAAGAAGTAGAATCTATGTGAAGAAGTTTCTATAGAAATTTGATAAGAAAGAAACTTTCCAGAGAAGATGAGGCCTAAGCAGAATGAGGTCACCAGAGGGTGAATTTAGATATTCTAGTCCGCTATGCGGGATAGCGTCACTAAATTCACCCTCTGGGGACCTCATTCTGCAAATGACAGGCTCACTAAACCCAGGCTTGTGCCCGTAGTTGCTTCCGGCGGCCCGGGACTAGGACATATAGCATCTCTGATATGTTGACCAGGTCACCTATGGTATTTAACCCTTTATATTTACTAAATGGATTCTTCATTAGTTATATAAGTACACATTGGAATGGTTTATTATTAATCTGGAGAGATTAGACGAACGTAGACTACAGGCGAACATATAATAATAAGTGCAGAAGAATTTCTATTCATTGATGGGAATGTTCAGTCAACCATTTAAACTGGGAAACCGTTTGTTGAACTTATTTTCTGAACATTTACGAATTAAGGGAACTATTTGTCAATCAGCATAGGAACAAAATGTTAGCACTCACTGGACACGGGATTCTACAGTTGTAGAACAAACGACGGCTGCTTGTTTGGCTATATTTCATTATATGCTATATAGTTCAATGAATATTGCCATCACAAAAGCTTGCTACTTTATAGAATCGTAACTCTGAATGGGGCACATACAAGAAAACAAATGTCGATCAGGGTCATGGAAACTACAAATTGTGAGGCAGTACTTCGGGGATGGATAATATTTTGAGAGCCTTTGTACAAATTAGATCGTGGTGACCTAACTTCTTTTCTTATACCATTGGTAACCGTATCCATATTTCAGAGATGATGGGTAACCCGCGGTTACCTTTTCTAAAATCCGGAGTATATAACACAATACATGTGCGAGAGAGCTAGCTGTGTAACCCCATTCACCATATTTAGAAGATCCTGGATAACCTAATAATCATTTCTGAAATCCAGGTCAGCCTGAGTCATGGAGCATATCACGTCATTGGTAAACTCGGTTTTAACATAAGGTGCTGTGAGCATGGTATCATAATGCACGGATTGGCCCATACTATAGGAACATACCCGACACTCAACATCGTTGATCAAATTTCCTACTTTAAACACAATAATACGTCATATTCAGTCATAGTGTTGATGACCACAATCGAAAAAACGCAAATTACTTATATACTTCATTTCCATGAGAAAAACTAAATTTAATGGTTATGGTTTCTCTGTATATGGTAAAATAAAGAGTGCTTATCTGTCTGAAGTTTGAACGGTGGAAGAATAACTTTTATCGATGCCGAATGTCTAGTCGAGGCATATTCAGTTCGAATACAAATATTCCATGCATTCGTCAATTTTTGGTTGTCCTCCAAAAGTGACAAGCCTGAATTTACTAATCGTATAGGTTTAACAATCTAGTCGGATGTCCCGAAACCTGGAAAATAGATACGCGGACTCCCCATCAGACACAACGAGACCTAATTTACTGGATGAGTTTTGTAAATTCCGCTATAAACTGGGGACGAGTTGTAGATTTTATTTATTACATGAACAAAACCTCGACAAAACATAATTAAATCAACAAATGCGACGCAAAACCAACATCTGCTTCTATAAGGCATGCGACGACGTTTCACGTAATTATGCGTTATTTGCCCGCGTAAGACTCTTTGGCGTATTTGATAGCGTATAATTAATTACATCACTTTTCAAAATATTCATTCATTGCAGTTTGTTGGAAAATAGATACGCGGACACAACGAGTTATTTGGCCACGATAGGTTCTTGTTCTCTATTTAATTCCAATGTTGTTAACTGCTCACATTTACTGACTGTCGTAGTGTATAGGTTATACATGTTTGGATTGATGACTCAATGACGTCAGCTCATTCAAGTTATGATGAAAAGGCCACATTCAGTTCCACTCAAACCTCTGCAAAACTCGCTCGAAACTTCCATTATGGTGGAATTTATCTCCTGGTTTCAGCGACATGGCATTGACGTGAACACAAGAGCGGGGATGTAACACATGGCGATGAAGTATATACTACCTTTTAAAGCTTCATAGTCCTATTTTATACCATAAAATACCATTGGTAGGTTATTTTCATACCAAGTGGAAGTGAGCCCATTAATAGCAGTTTCGGATGGTCAAAAGACGAAGTTTAAACGTCGTGAATTTTTATCAGGTTAACCAGAAATGTAACGATCGTCACTGACAAAGAGCGTCCATGTTTTCCTTTTCCAAAAGCAGTAAATAATAAAGAGCGTTTTCGTTTATGTTAGTTTGTACTCGCCTTTCAAGTAATAACGAGAGATGCTTATATTGATCTTTGTGATGCATGTGTCATACAAATTATGGTGACTGCAAGTATATTCCTTTATTTCGTTTGCTCGGTAAGCTGAAAATTACCATAGGAAAATTTGACTAATTTTGCGTCAAATCTGGCCTTGGATCTTTAATAAATAACTCGGTAGATTCATGTATTCATTGCTCTGTGGTTATATCCAAGACATCCATATATGAGACGGTTAATAATTAAATTAACGTAATTTATGTTAAGGCGAGCTACATATCGAAATAAGATGATAGATTGGTGATAATTTGTTCAAAATTAAGACCAAAATGGATACAACTTAGCTTCAAATCCGAACAGAGGATTTCACGAATATCGCAAAAAAATAAAAGGTTTCAAGTCGACAAGAGCGAACTTATTATTTGTTTCACTAAAATATGAAACTCAAACTTCACAATCGGAAGCACCATCACTATACTTGTATGACCATCTATACATGTCGGATTCGGTATCGACTTGCTCTTGTATTGGTCCTAAAAAAAGAATTCAATACAGATGCTATAAAATTCTAAAAGTAGTAGCACTTAATTCTTAGTAAACAGCCACAAGCTCATGCTGAATGTTTTTCTGACTCAAAAGTATTGTTTTATATCCCTGAACCAATACATAAATATCTGGGATGACACACACGCCATCTATAAAACATATAACCATTATTTGTATCTTATTGTCTCTAGGTCTTTGACAAATTAAATCACTCGAGACAATGCTATTACCTTTAACCTTTAAACGGTTTCTCGTCGACAAGAACGAACTTATGATTTGTTTCACTAAAATATGAAACTCAAACTTCACAACCGGAAGCGCCAGCATTATGGCTGCATGACCATTTATCTATCCGGTCCGGTATTGACTTGCCGTTGCATGGGTCCTGTCGAGTTAGCTATTCGTGTAACATATTTCACATCGAGGTGTTTTAAAATATATCATTATGTTATGACAGCGAATAAAGCTATATATATATGTCTTGATGGATCAGAAAATAAATAATCGGTGGAGCGGATAATTCATGTCGATGCCATGAAACATATCTGAAACATTCATTCGGAAACGTCGCCCATGGCTCAACTGCAGGTAGAGACCACCGACCCCTGTTTAAACAATTATCAAAATTGCCCAGATACACGACTCTGGAACCTTCTCATTGCGCGGATCGCAAAACCGCGTTTGTTGGGAATCTGACACAGCTTACAGTGTATACGACCTAATCACTGGACCGCTTATGGCGGCTAAATGCACCATGCATATTGCCGACTGAGCCAATATGCCCTCGTGAGTCCGTTGTGTAATTGTAAATGTATGTTTCTAATATTACAAACATGCGTTCTTGTCACATAGGAAGAACTGTACAGGAGATTCATTAGTTGTATATACTGTCAAATTATACTCAAGAATAGAACACTTTCCTGGAATCAAAGAATAAATGGTCGTCACTGTCCCAGGTCGCTTGTAATGGGGACGGGTCAGAAATCAGGATTCATAATTTGTTTACCAACAGTAAACTCTCTTTGTGTGTCGTGACCATAGATCGCTATTTGAGTATTTATAATTAAAAAACCTTTATTGATTAAACTTTTAATCGAGTCGGAGTTCATATTCGTGAATCAGAAGGTCACCATCTGTCACGCCTCGGCGGGGAAGAAGAGAACCAGACATGCGGAGCCATCTTACCCATCTGGCCGATAGTTTCGTACCATATTTTCGTTCCATCTATGGAGATCAATTTCCCACGGATGCCATTAACGCCGCGGAGTCTTTGATCAGTCCCTATCCTTTGACATTTGAAATACACCCGACAGATTTGGAGCCCAAGTGAGATTTAATTTGAATTACCGTTATAGTTGTGGATAAGAGATCAAGTCACGCTATTTAATCAAGGACCATCCTCGAACTTTGTAATATAATTTCGCAACATACGGCCCAGAAAGACATAAAGTGGAATGATGGTACTCGAGATCAATTTCAATTTGTTGAGGGTCGTTTAACAAACTCTTGATGATCCCAACTCCACACAGAGTATGAAGAGATGCCACAGGATCAAGGGTCGAACACATACGCGTGTCCACTCGAATCATTTACCTATATTTACTACTTGGTTATTTTAAGCCTCGTTCACCAATAGCACATTAGCATGCATGGCATTCTTTCAGGAAATGTGTTGCATAAACTGAGAATTTTTCCAGATCTTGTGATTTCGATTATTGTTTTTTTTTATGTCATTAGTGGTTGCGCGGTTGACTATTTGTCGACATTTGAAGGCTTAATTCGGGCACATGCCAGTAGAACAATCAATCACTTATGGAATTAGAATGATATGACGACTCATACAGCTGATGGACATGCATATATTTGTACATTTATAGACCGTTTTCGTCCATTTTCTAGCAGAACGCGCCTTTTATGAATTGCTTGAAGGTTTGCCATACAAATTTGAAAATGCATGAACGCAGTCTTATAGTGCAAGATAACCAGTGAGGCAATTGACATCCATATAACGAAACATGTGTCACAGCCAAACGTGTGTTCAATGAGGTTGTATTACCTATATCGTTACTCGCGCAGTACACGATTAAGACCATCGTTAAACATATCGTTATTTCACATATATATAGACACATGATTCTATTTAAAAAAAACAAATAAGCCACTTGGACACAATAATTCTATTCAAAATGAAGCTTTTCCCAATATGGACGTAAGTCAGACAGAATTCACCAATAAGGTTCGAAATGGTCAAAAATGGTCAATACGCCACACCGTCAAAACGCCACATTTTTATTTGGTCAGAACGCCACATTTTTGGTCAAAACGCCACATTCGTTTTATCAGCTGTTCTGCTTTTAACATCTATATGCAAACAAATTTTGTTATAACTTTGTGGATATTTGTATTATATATGAAACGTATTCTTGAGTGTTGATGCCTTGGGTATAAGGATTATATGTGGCTTAATATTTCATAATACTATGCACAAATGCATGCGTTATATAGTAGAAACATGCAAGTGATGCGTTCAGTAATCATGCCCCGGTAATATTATCATTGACACCTGTGACCATTGGCGTAATTTATATTTGGTGATAGGATTTCGTTATTTCACATAGACACATGATTCTATTTAAAAAAAAACAAATAGGCCACTTGGACACAATAATTCTATTCAAAATGAAGCTTTTCCCAATATGGACGTAAGTCAGACAGAATTCACCAATAAGGTTCGAAATGGTCAAAAATGGTCAATACGCCACACTGTCAAAACGCCCCAATTTATTTGGTCAGAACGCCACATTTTTGGTCAAAACGCCACATTATATGTGGCTTAATATTTCATAATTCTATGCACAAATGCATGCGTTATATAGTAGAAACATGGAAGTGACGCGTTCAGTAATCATGCCCCGGTAATATTATCATTGACACCTGTGACCATTGGCGTAATTTATATTTGGTGATAGGATTTCGTACGTGCATTATACGGATGCCACTTTATTATCTTAGGTTTGCAAAACATGTGGATACAAAACACATCGTACATGTAGGACCGATATTTCTAGAACGTTGTATCTGAAAATGCAACGAGGAGAGGAAGCAGTTGACTATTACTGCCATGGCTGTGGTGTGCCAGCTGACGAAGGCAGTATTTCCGGCGAACCAAATGCCGAAAGTACGAGTGCAAGCATAGTAGACAGAACCGCTGTTTCCGCATTCTCAACATCACCAAACATCACCAGGTCGTCTGCAGATTGTAGTCAAACGGCCAATTTCGAGGTTGATGCCAGCATTCCATCCGTAGTTGAACACATGGACATATTCGAGATTTCCTTGAGTGACTGACTGCTTGATCTTTCACCTGACATGAGTATAGATCAACCCAGCCGGTACCCTTCGAAATGGACCTCCACTTTTACGTGACCAATAACGGGTATCCATTTCGATTTAGATTGATACCTGATTTTAACGCCAACAAACTGGTTCAAAATACACTAAAACTAAACCAATTGGTTAGCTGTAACTGTGTTTTTTGTTTTGTAAAACCTCTCTCTCAGGGGCGTAAAGCTGCATGGTGAACATAACATGTCTAATCGAAATGGATACCCGTTATTCTGCTTATTAGGAGAATGTATGCTTCATTGAACAATGGCGGACTAATCATGTAGTATCGTTAATTATAACCCACCTGGGAGTGCCGTGCTCACCTGGGGGTCATAATTATCATCGTAAAACCATGTTAATTGAAACTAAAACTCTGATATTCTCTGATATCTGGCACGGACAAACAAACTGGCCAGTATGACCGGTAACAAGCTAGTTCATATGTGTCAAAACGTCACCACAGCAGAGTGTATACCTCCCTACGCAGTTGTCAGCTTTAGGCGCACGTTTTACACACATCAATAGAACTGCAAGACATTTTCAACAAGAAAACCATAGTCAGAAATGGTAACGCACTAAAGATCATATATTATATACCCATGATTGTAATTATAGAATATAAAATATATTGGTTTCGCGAATGACCAACTCACAATTCCGTTAAAATAACAATAACAACCAGCACCTAATTAACGAACCGGCGGCCGACTCGGCCGTCTCCGATCACAACCATCAGTGGGCTGCAGAACGAAAAATATCTGTAAAAGTTGAAATATAAGACTTACAAATTATCTTTTAAATTTCTTTTATTGGTAATTGACATAGCTTGTCACAAGCCAAAAATCAACATTATTGACATAATAATGTATAGGACAATAAACGAAATTGAAATTCCCAACTACACCTTTTACCGGACCCGGCCTCCTGGCCGCGCAGTTCGACTTTTAAACCGGAAAAACCCATTATCTATAAATAAAATGCCCATCGGACCACAGCTATTAAAAAATTGGAGAACAGTATACACGCGGGGCGCGCTAATAAAAAAATAATTCAGCCCAATGAAAACAAAATGTTATATTCAGTCTGGTTCACTCAACCAGGTATCAATCTACTGGAGATATACTACGGTATTAAATATATGGTGGTAAGATGGGAATCGGCTGTTGTTTCATATTTTATTGAGCATCCCATATATACATTTCAAACAAATTTATTTTATATTAGACTAATGTAGGGTGAACGAATGGGGATTGGAGCACAAGTTATAGCAACTTAGGTGGAGCTCCTCTCCCCAGGAAAAAGAATGTGGTGCACAGAAGAAAAATTTAAATGCATAAATGTTGAAAACAAAAAATAAATTCTGACTAAACACACAAATACAATATGTAATGTTCAAGATTAGTATGGGGTAAGGGAAGATAGTTTTATATGATATGTTTCTGTTTAGTGCATGTTATTCTCGATTTAAGTTAATATGCGGCTGGTTGTTTACTAAATGTAATGCATCTGTTCATCGCCAAATCGCAATGAGTTTATAATATATTTTTGGACAGCTGCGAACAATTGGTAATTTCCTTCATTGGAAAGTGAAACTAGTGATATTAGCTTTTATAAAGTTAATTTCCAACTATATACGGCTCTGACATTTCTGAAAATGTGGAGCTATTGACACCCGATCGATCCATATTAAATTAAACGAAGGTGTGTGGTGCGTGGGAGATAGTTGAAAATCGCAAATAGGCTTCTTTTGTGCCGACAAACCACAATTGGATCACAGAATCGATAATCTCTGCCTACATAATTCTCTGGACTACCAGACACCATCATTTGGTGGTTGTCTCCATCCCACATGTGGAGACCATCCCCGACTATACCGTCATATATTTACATTAATCTCCCACTCTCCATTCGAACGGCTAAAAAACCGAACACCCAACTGGCAAGTATTGGTTTATTTCCCCAGAGAAAATAATGCTTTTTCAATTTGTCATTAACTTTCAAACGATCATTTTTGTAATTGTTTTTGGACATTGGTCCTAACATAAATAATATATTTAAACTAATAAACTAGTTATTAATAATCGTATTTCAATTTGAGTGATTTTCCTAAAGATTTTATGCGATTCAATATTTGTTCTCAAAGCATGTCACCCAATTTCGACTTACTAATATCCCCCCTTTGAAATCTAACAATATCAATATACTTCACAATTTGTTTTACTATAAATGAAAAATATAGTGATATCACCTCTTATAACCGATCGCTCCATATTATTAACCCTTTACCCAACAAACCGGCCAAAACCGGCCAAATAAAGCTTCAACAGCCTAAAATATCTTCGGTCTGTCTCAATAGAACCATACAAATATGGATATCATTGGAACCGGCTCATTGACCACATTGTGATGGTTACAGTTATGCCCTGTGCCAATGCATTCTCTTATATATGCGAGTCGACCATAGGTCGCCTCGCATATATAAGAGAATGCATTGGCCTAAAAAAAATCTTTTTTTAACACTTTTTACCATTTTTTCTTACATTCTTTAACAATTTTATAATTTTTAATGTGTTAAGCCAATGCATTCTCTTATATATGCGAGGCGACCTATGGTCGACTCGCATATATAAGAGAATGCATTGGCACAGGGCCCTTCTGTTGGGTAAAGGGTTAAATTGAAGGATGGTGTATGGTGCGTGGGAGATAGCTGAAAATCTCAAATAGGCTTCCTTTGCGCCGACAAACCGCAATTCGATCACAGAATCGACAATATCTGCCTACAGAATTCCCCGGACTACGAGACACCGTCAATTGGTTACCTCCATCCCACATCGGGAGAACATCCCCGACTATTCCATCATATATTTACATTACTAGCCACAAAACTTGGCTAGGAAAGCCCGGGAGAATCAGGACAAGTAGTTTTCTATCAAATAACCTGACCGGCGTCTGTAACCAATCATTTTACGTTCGCAGCAAACTTAATAAATGTTTTAAAAGCCTCGAGAGACGTTGTTTGTTTTCAGTCTGTATACAATCCGAGCGGTCCCCGGAGCATCCGGAGCTGTGAGATCGAACAATACCGCGATCATTAGAACGAACCCGATGAAAACCTATCAATTTACCCAACTCGTTAGGTGGCGCTAAACCACTTGAAAATTCTCAAGAGGACCAACGTTGTCATTTTATGAGAATCTACCACGACTGTTTTATCTTTCTACTCCAATAACTGTCATTGCCTTACGGATTATTATGACCACTCCCTGAAGAACTGTGTGACAATTTAGGCGGTGGCGTTATGGCTTGCGCACCCAAGGGGCCGCCTAGTTGCTTTGTATTGGAAACAGTCGATCGTAAGACAATCATAATCCGAATCAAAGAATTATTGTCAAACCTCCAGTGAGTTTTATCACGGATCACGGGGAACCGGCAACCTACACGCCGAAAGAAATGTCATTACGCCAATGAATGATTTCGTAATACTCTTGAAAACGGAGAACTGATTATTTTCGCGCGAATTATGTTTTTGTAGTGACATTTCAATTAGTACAAAAAGAAAAATCATCTTGTTTCATGGCCCATTTTAGGGTATTGTCGGGTCTGGGGTTTATTTCATTCACTCAAGTATTGTAGGTCGGCCCCAATGGGATTGCACATATGCCATGACCCGAGGTTTAGGTCACCTTATACCTTTTATTATTTGTCATATATAACAAAAGGTTATTCGGACTCGGTATTGATTTATATTTGTTAAAGGGTTATTGGAGACTGTTGTCTGTGGGAGCGAATTTCTACTTATTCCACGCGTCATCCGTTTTGACTCATCCTGCGGGGTGTCTATATATGCGTATTTATTACACACCTCGAAAACACCACGATCGGCTCGTTCAATTTCTTGGTATAGTTCTACAAGCATGCATGTGTTGTTGGAATTCAATTTATTAATATATATATATATATGCATGCGTAGATACACATCAACACACCGAATGCGCATGTAGGTTAGACATATTCTATATGAATTCAACTGTATATCGAGTATAGTAGTATAAAATGTATATTCTATTCCATTGAGCTCCGCAACCTATGGCAGAGTAAATTAATATTGAGTGTCAGGGAGTAGTTTTGACTATTGGCCGCCAAGCGAACTATCACCGGGCGGCAGTCTTCGAACCATTACACGCCTGTTGACATCACGGTTAACAAGCAGACTACGTTCAAATCATTCGCTTAAAATGTCGCTCTTCCAAAGAATTATGTTCCCAGAGGGTGAATTTGGTGACGCTAGCCCGCTCGACGGATGAAGAATTAAACGAACATGTTGAACAAAGACACAGTTAGAGCAATAATAGTTTCATTAAGTTGGCAGTCATGCACCATTCTAGATTAACCCTTTGAGTGCCAGGTCCGATTTTTGTATCAACCCATATACCATGTGCCAATGCATTCTCTTATATATGCGAGTCGACCATAGGTCGCCTCGCATATATAAGAGAATGCATTGGCCTAACAATTTTTCATCATTTGTTATTATTTTTTACAATTTTTCACAATTTTAATAATTTTTTCTTATTTTCCTTAACTCTTCAGTGCCAGACTTATTTTGTAGCTTTAGTGCCAGGGAATCTTACGTTTTTCATGGGCATCAAAATTATTACTATGAATAGTAGTTTTTTTTTTTAGGGCCGATTTTACAGACCGTAAATTAGGGCCGATGAGATCGGCCCCTGGCACTGAAAGGGTTAATACATCGGCACGGATGATATGCACGTAACGGATGTAACTCGACAAACTGAACAATCTCCTTGGAAGATTATTATACGTATATCTCCGAAAAAGAACTGATAAGCATAAATGGTGTCATCAAATTATAATAAAACACCCATTGACTGTCTTGGGGTGGAACACCGAGAGATGTTTTCCCTTGGTGATGTCTTAAAGGTACTCAATCCGATTTAACGCTCCTAAATTACTATTTCGTTGGCTTCGGGGGGGGGGGTAAAATATTTGATTAGAGTCGAGGAATCCACCCATTAAAGCTCAGAGTGATCAAATAACGATTTTTGAAGTTTGTTATTTCAATTATTTGTGGCCCAGAAACACGCCGTCAAACGGATTATATCGGTCAAAATTGCGGATGAAGAAGGATAACTCTAGAAACAAGTGGTAATACGACCAAATTTCGTGAATACTCAAGTGATAATACGGCCATATTTCGTTGAGCAAAAAATGTTGATAAATAACACGTTTTGGGAAAATATGATACCATATTTGACAGTGGTTATAATTATTTTGTTGCAATTAATCGATTCTGATTACTAAAGCGTATTTTGAAGAAATGTTGGTGTTGTTGTATCTTGATGATTTGGGGACCCTCTGATCGGATTGAGTCTCATCATAAGAGTATTATAGGGTATCGACAAAAACTATGATGGGATGCACATCTTACGGATATTTTGTAACACTGGAATATAAATATAACCAAAAAAATCGTCAATGAAGACAACTTGAGGGTATCGTTTGAAAGCTGGCATATATTCCACCTGCCAGAGAAACACCGAGATATCAATGCACCAAACCTCGTCTGCGAACCGGATAAATGGATTAATTTCGCTCACCAAAACAGGTTGCTTACTCTTTCTGCCTGTCCATTGCTTGACGAGTGACGTATTCGACAGTGGGCAGGTGGTAGTAGCACTCGGAATAGACTTGCATGTCAGATAGCTCTCACTAATGGATTGTGTTGTCGGCGTGCCAAGGGAATGGGCCGGAACGTAGACCTCCATGAGTGCGCACCTCGCGGAGAAATTTCGGGTTAGATGTTATGTTTGTTGTTTTCCTAGAAACTTTAGTCGAGCGTAACTAGCTTTTCGGCATAATGGTTTCAAAAAAGACATTGATAGAATGGTGTATCATTCCAGTGGCATATTATTATATGTGAAGATATCGAAGACTCGAACAGATCCATTTCATGAAGTGGACATGCAGGTTAGAGCCATCAGCTCTCATTACCATCCATCGGGACACATGATGGGTGTCGCTAGCGGCACGCCTCTATCTGTTGATGGGGTGATAGTTATTTAGATACAATGATTTTTTTAAACTAATGGCAATGCAACTGCACACCATATATCACTTATATGATCAGATACTTTCAAAATGAGGATTAAAACAATTTTGATCAAGTGTAGAAACAATAGCAGTATCAAGTACGTTAATCCGGATAATAATAAAGGTACATGGCAGTATTCTAAAGCCTACGTACAACTAACTAGCTTTGCAGTATATGGTTTCAAAACAGATCCATTGCGTGGCGTTGGTGACAGAGGGCAAGCATGTTGCATGCTTGTGATGCAATACGAATATTGAAAGATATGCATATTTCCTGTAATATTGTAGTATGTTCACCATTAGTTAGATAAGTATGGAATTATATTTCTGAGTGCATGGGACCTACTCATAGAATAAAAGCTGAGTAATTGAATATAACTTGCTCATTATTACAAACCAAGTACTTATGTTTGTGAGGATAACAACTTTTAATTTCCGCTTCTGCCATTACAAAGCATACATGTGTTTTGTCGGTGTTTTCTATTCTACTGTATTCTTCGTGTTGTTTATTGGAACAGGCTGCAGATGTATATTATATTATATGACTAAACATAGAATGGGTGACACTCGATCATCTATAGTCGGGGCCAGTCATCACGTCAGAGAAGCTCCTGTTGTTGTATACTGGTGATGTGACCGGAGTAACCTGTGGGTATGGATGCTGAATATTTCTGATGCTTTTCATTAAGCTTACGTGATTGGCATTTCATCCGCATGGTTATTTAAAAAAAAATCACACCATGTGTCTGCCTTATCCTGCTATTGTCACCGTTTCTTCGAACATCGGGGTGGGTCCCCAATTGCCCTTGGAAAAAACTTGCGTTTGAGGGGTGGTGGCCGAAATCGGACAGATATTTTTGTTAATTTCGACCTTGTATCCTGGACTTTGTTCCTGACCCCACTCCCCTGTAGTTATTTCTATTTGCACACACCATATTTTAATGTTATTACATGCTTGAACTAATTTAGCTGCATCTCTTATTGTTATAAAATGTTCAAGCTTGGTATTCTAATCATGTCGGGCTGCAAACTAATACAATCCAATCGACATGTTCTGGTATATGCTATTCGGAAGGTATGTGAATATTAAGAAGGTGACCAATCAGAAAGATTTCAACATAATTTTCACTTTATCCGGACATAGGGTGTAACAGAAAACAGAACAAACAGAATCAATTGAGTCGTCGTAGCTCTGAAAATGGAACAAGAGGGGAACATAACATGACGAAGAAGAAGAAGAAGAACAACAACAACGACAAATAGCAACAACAACAAAAACACAAACAAAGAGCCAACACTGAACAATAATAACGACAATAACAGCTTTTATAACATTATCTTTCGATGAAAGGGCTTGCTGTTTAATGATGTCCCCGTAGTCGAGGTGGTTATATACATGTATGTCGCGGATACAGTCATCAAATAAAGATTGCATGTCCCTTTCTTGAACGTTCTGTACATTCGGGTATAAAATAATAATTTTGAGTCGAGACCAGTCAACGGGAGCTTCTGTTAGTAGACAATATTTTTTTCTCCAAATATTTTCTATAAACTGGGACAGGAAAAGTTGTTAACTTTAGAACATTACATCATTTTGATTGTAAATGTGTCTTCATAAAGTGAAATACGTGGAATACCAGATATCCCTTTTGTGTTTTTTTTATAATAGCAATCGAAATATGTCTTGAAAATGAGTATCATCGAAATGTTGTTGTTGTTGTTTGTTGTTGTTGTTGAAAGTTATGTCAGAAAGACATGGAACATCTTGAACTTATAAATAAAAATCAGAGACTGCAACTATGTTAAAACTTTCAAGTGCAAATCTAATGGGAGTCGGAAATTTATAACGTGCATGATGCATCTGTCATGAACAGAGGTGGCGGACTGTTGTCTGTGTTCTTGAAACTGCCAGGAAAAGTAGGGAGTAAAATTGGAACGGTAATGAGAAATTCAGGTCCGCCAAACTCGTCAATATAGCATTCAAGTAGTAAATGATCAACGCGCGAAAATTAATTAATAACGCATAATTAAGTCGGACTGTGTTCGAATTGGAATTGATCCGTTCCCATAGACCGTCTATGGTGTGGACGAGTAACAGCCATAAAAGTCGGAACTCGGGACCGGACCATTCATTGCTGCAACGAAGATTGGTATCGGGTCATCGGTTCAGAGGGAAATAGAATTTAATCTGCGCGGATCCCGTCTTTTAAATGAAAGATACAATGGTGTGATATTGGTGAAGATCCGATACAATTTATCTAAATGAACGTATGCCGGGACGAAATTCGAACACAAATGGTATTCAGCTCTCGCCAATAGATTTAGTTATGGGCTATGGTGAAATCATTTGTTCCGGGATTCTGTTTGGCATCCCCGATTTCCCGATAAACTCCGAACCGATGATGGATACGACCGGCACGGAGATTCCTTTTATCACTGACGTAAATCGTGCTTAGTAATTCGTCGTAGGAAGTGGTATAT
Source organism: Siphonodentalium dalli (assembly GCA_032622095.1). Taxonomy (NCBI): domain Eukaryota; kingdom Metazoa; phylum Mollusca; class Scaphopoda; order Gadilida; family Siphonodentaliidae; genus Siphonodentalium; species Siphonodentalium dalli. The sequence continues at coordinate 201,285,133 of CP136062.1, forward strand.
AGTTTGATGCGTTACGATTTATTGCTGTCGTTTCGGCAGGAAAATTGTGCGAATTCATGGGCTTTGGGGGAGGGGGTGTCCATCTTCGAATGTCAAATTGCAGCCCATCCCAACGTATACCAAAATTGCCAAATCCCGGAAACTTCACTTGCGTCCCCATGAATTGGAATTTTCCAGCTGATAGCTCAAAATTTCTAACTGCGGGGTTACAACACATTTCCAACATAACACCCCCGAAAGCTTGAACATTTACGACTGATGGCCACTTCAGTCTTTCAGTCTAAACTTTTAACTGAGTCGAATAAAAAAACGACATAATTTTCACTAGATATTTGTTGCAAACTCTATAGCTATATAAACAATTTAAACTTGCTGTCATTCTGACATTTCCAACTATATATCGTTGATTTAAACATGTACTTTCCAACTATTAAAATTTTGACAAAATTTGGGGGGGGGGGGGTGAGACACCACATTTCCCCCGCTAACACATTCCTGTTAGATAATGGAATTCAGTATTCCGCTGTTTCGTCGCTCTTAATTTAGAACCATTATTTTCTAACTATAATGTAGATGGCCACCATTATGCCTCCGTCACTCGTGCATGGGCCTTATTAAATCTTCAATGCCTGTTAACTGGGAAATGTCAAGAAAAAAGGTTGGCATCAAAGGGAAGCATCAAAACAATGTATGATAAGAGCGAAAGGCAAATAATACATGCTTATAGTCTCCCCATTTTAGGAAATCCCAGGAATGTATTATTCGAATGCCATATTCGCTGCCTTATTCGACCCATTGGATAAACAATTATCATGGTTCTCCGCCGGCCTCATCCACATATTCACATTCGGCATGTTTGTACTTTATATATCACATCACATCAAACTGAGCGATGAACGGTGAACGACAAACGAATTCTACTATTATTTATAGAAACAGACGTTTATATACCAATGTTTAGAGTTAACAAGACAAAACCTAGATAAAATCAAATTATTATTACATGTATAGCTGTATTACTTTTCAACGGGGACGGCAGGTAGACAACCCTCTTGGTTATGCTGTCCCCGCTAGCTCATTGCATGTTATGATATCACACTGTGTAGATAATTTGTATATATCACAGTGTATATCATAAAAAAACAACAACAACAACAAAAAACACAACAAAAGAAAAATACAAAACAAGCACATTAAAATTATAGGAATACAAGATAGTTATACAGTTGACTGAGAATCTAACAACAAGTATAATGACGACAAACAGACAACAAGAAACAGCCGAACGCTGGTTGTCCCGATAATATGGAGTCATTAAAGGCACATTTAATATAAAAGATGTTAATTATTGGACAGGAACCACACATATTTCAGTCAACTTAATTTGGTTATTTTATTTCAGAATATGTGAATAAAGCAGCCATTCTAACGTATTGAAATGAAAAAATCCCAAACAATTCCTGTGATGTGGAATTGGTATAATGATTAAGGAGACTATACTCTTATACCACCGTTAATGGAATATGTTGGGGAGTGTAAGATCAACCATTGACATATGTCGCTAAATCCACATAAAATCCCATGAATTATATCCAGTATGCAATTGAATCAGCATAATAGGAGACCACAATCCATCCCCAATCAAACAAACATGGCGAATTAGCGGATTTGTTAAAAGTACGGAATCCGGATATCGAGTACGGGAAGCTCTAACATTTATACGAGGGAAGATTAGCTTTCAGTAATGCTCTATTCCCTCAAGCGAGCACTTGCAAATATCATTATAATTGAAAACAAACCATTGTAGAACACAGGGGACCCGCATCAATCGGATAATATTTGCAAAAAGTCCCTGCACTTAATTGACGTGGCCCCCTCGAGTCATTATTGTTGCCTGTGCACGTTATGTCGTCGGAATCTCCCGTCAGACCAAATAATGTTGCACTCGACATTTTAAATTCGACTCTCATTCGCACGCGATATCATCCCACGGGAAGGAACTCCAGAAAAACAATTGCCGTTATGGAATATCATGTCTTGTTGATTTGAATTTTCAAACTGTGAAGGAATTAATCATTGTGGACGGTGGATTGGGATTTCATTCCTGTGATCACGCATGTGCATAAATCACTCCTCTGTTTTTCAAAAGAATCGCGTTAAGCAATCCAGTTATTGTAGTGTGAAAGCGTGAGCGGGGTCCTTTGGGTGCGATTCATGAGAAATTACTTTTTTGTTTTAGGAATATGTTGAACTGTTTCGCGGGTTTTCACAATAGACGCAAATTGAAAATTTCAAATGAAGGAAAACAAGTATAATTGAAAATGATAATTCACCCTATATATCGTCTGGCAAGGCGTGGTCTATGGGCCAATAAAACTTAGAATATGGTTACCAAGGTTTCTTCTGTATGATGTCCAATTCACGACGAGTTGAATACATCATCTGAGTTGACGATTTCATAATTAGTTTTGCGCATGTTCAAGTTTTGTTATGTGATTGAACATAGATGCATGTATGACTCATCTGCGCCTCCAACAATTTGAATGTGAGATAAAACCAAGAATCCGTTCCATCCCCACCCCCCCCCCCCCCACCTGGTATCAACGCAAAATCCCAGGAAGAATTATTTACACAAATTTCAGGGACCATTCGTAACACAGAGAGAATAATGGAATATGACATATGAAAAAACAAGTGTTTACTGTCATATACTCCCTTTCTATCAGATATATAATAAATCACTTTATTACATGATACTACCCTTATTCCATTCAATAAACCCATTCTATAAATTGTGATATTAAACGTTCGTTTAATAACAGGAAATAGTGCCAGGTGACCTTTGACTTCCGTTTCTCATATGTTTACATTCCGTACGCTACGTCTTAAAATACTATGGCTTCCGATATTTTTTCCAACAAACTATAATGAATGAAGAGTTTGAAAAGTTATGTCATTAAATATACGCTATTAAATACGCCAATGAGTCTTTATTTATCTGGGACTATTTCTTTACGCGGACAAACAACGCATAGTTCAGTGAAACGTCATCGCATGCCTTATAGAAGCCGATCTTAAGTTTCGCGTCCTATTTGTTGATTTAAGAATGTTTTGTCGAAGTTTTGGATCATGTAATAAATAGAATCTACAACTTGTCCCCAGTTTATAGCGGAATTTACAAAATTCGTCCAGTAAATTAGGTCTGAACCTCGCCAAAGGCTCGGTCCAGACCTAATTTACTGGACTCGTTTTGTAAATTCCGCTATAAACTGGGGACTCGTTGTAGATCCTCTATATACCTATCATAATTATATCTCTATGTATACTCATGTTCAATATTTAACATGAATCTGGTGGGTATAGTTAAACACACAATGTTTAAACCAAATTGAAAAGATGGGTAGGGGAGGTCGATACATATATATGAACCACAGATAAACAAACGTGTACTATACTCTGAACATATTTGCCAAAGTCATATAAATTGTCCAATTGATCATTGAGCTGATGTTATTTTTTCATAGGGAAGTGAGATAAACGCTCTTTATTATTATACCATATCAGGAAAACATTAGTTAACATAAATGTACATGAATATTTGCTACCACCAAGATCTGCACCCGCATGGCGGCTAACATACAAAGTTTCTTTCGACGAAAATCAGCCAGTGAAAACGGTTGGGGTGATGCTGTTTTACGTCGAAGCCCGGGCCATGTATACCTGTATGTCTTTCTATAGCAGAATTTACGCTCAGATCCAGTGGCTGGATTTTTGCTAGTTTATATCCATTTTACCCTATACACATCAATACATGAAGAGAAATAAATCGGGAAGAGTGACAACTTACGGTCATAATGGTGAATTATAATCTAACTTAAATGTTAAATTGCACATATAATTTGCCGCGTAATATATATATATCTTTATTATCCTCCATATATGGAGATTCATATATAAATGTTTATATAATTATGAAAACAAACACAATTTGGTACATAACACAGTGTATAACAACTTTATAATTACAAACATATCTACAACACATGTCTCAATATGTATGATGAACCAACTACACATGCACATATACACACACCCGTGCACTACATAAAGTAGACATTCCATTCTACAGCCATGTCGTACTTACATACAGAGAAATAGCATACTCCGAGACGACCAAGCCGGAGTTGGACCCAAATCAGGGATCTCTCTCTCTCTGGAAGACCCACAAACGCCAATGCCTTTGTGCAGTCTTACCGACTCAGAGCCAACCATTTCCCCAGCACCACTCATATATATATACACAGCCATATCATACTTACAGACATACAGAAGACAGTCAGACAAGCAGGCATACGAGACAAACAAACACACGGCAGACATACATACAGACAGATGTACTTACTGGTAAAACAATACACCGATACATGTGATATGAACAATTACGAACACGCTTATAACTGCATGTTATGATCGAGCTTACATGAAGGTTTGTAAGATCTAGTCAGGACTTGGCGTCAGTCGATCAACATATACTCCCCAGAGGAATGCGGCTTTGTTCAAGAAAAAGTCTATTAGTTCATTTTCTTCTTCGGTAGCACAGTATATGTTTTCATGTAGACCTGTTAGTAGAACGCGCGTTTTGGATTCTACATCCAGTTTATCATATTGCATATAAATGTCTACATGAAACAAGTTTAGTAGCTCGAATTCAAAGGTATTTCGATCGTCGCAAATGGAAGAACATTCGATTAAGGCATGTTTTACAAGATCTTTATGTTTGTTGTTACATAATACGCAGGTTTCTTCATTTGTTTCCAGGATACAAATAAGGCGTGCAATAAGTAGATATGATTTTTTATGGGCTGGGTATATTCGGCAATTTTCCCATAGCCGGGACATACATAATGTTGGATGGACGGCAGATAACCTGACAAGTCGAGTATCCTCATTTAAGCTCATTTCCCAATATTCTCTGTTAACTCTTGACCATGATTCATTTATCGCACATTTTCAATTAGATTTCTTCGGGAATATTGAATCTTCGATGTAGTTCACAATGGTCTCTGTCATTTTATATCTACTAAGGACGAAGAATATGTCAGACGAGTAACTAGATAGAGAGGTTGAAGCACCTATGGTGTACTGATATAAGCGAGTAAGAAATACTTGCTTTGCTGTCTTGGAAACTTTTAAGTTGCACAACGAGCCGAAGAATGACAATTTACGTTTTTCGACATAGATGAAGTACCAACCAATCCTTGAGCTATAACCTTTTTTGTGCGATGATGAAGGCCCTGGTAATATTTTAAACAAAATCTGTGTGTTCTCTCAAGTCGATCAATGTGAGTTTGATTTAAATTCCAGAGGAGTTCAGAGCCGTACAGACCTTTTGGTATAACCACTGATGAATAAATTAACGAGCAACTTTTGGGGGTCATACCACCGGGATAGAGTCCAGCATTGTTCAACATCATAAACGTGCTACGGGTCTTATCGCATATTTGATCAGTGAAAATCCCGTTGAAGTTGTACTTGTCAAGTGAGATACCCAAATGAGTGGTGTTCGTACTTTCTTTGATATCTGAGGTTAATAGGTTCCAAAGACGACTTTGATGAGAAAATTCTGCTTTAGTTTCATTGAATACTACTATAGTGCATTTGGATGGATTATATTTATACCGCCATTTTTTGCTGTACTCGTTGCAAATATCACAAAGCGCTGATAAGCCATATTTATTTAGTGATAATAGAACCATGTCATCTGCGTGGGTTGGACACGTACAATTAACACCGAGCATGTTCAGGCCGAATGGTGAGTTTGCAAGAATATGTATTAATTCGTCGACGTAGATCATATAGTACAAAGGGGAGAGGATACCCCCTTGTCTGGCTCCCTGTCTCACATCAAACCACCTGGATAAAACGTTATTGTGACGAATAGAACATGTGACGTTGGTCAGAAGTTCGCGCATCAATCGAAGTAAATTTCCTCTGAACCCACATGCGTGCAGCTTGTATAATAATCCGTTGATCCAGACGGTATCAAATGCCTTCCAAACATCTAGAAACAGACTATACAGTTTTTGTTTACTTTCGGCTACATATGAGATACATTCTTTCATTACATATGATGTCATTGTTGCGTTTATGCCTTTTTGTAATAAGTGTTGAATGGTGAATGGTGAATTATAATCTAACTTAAATGTTAAATTGCACATATAATTTGCCGCGTAATTACGGTAACCTCGGTTTGTTTACATTTAATTCACACTGTCACTTCGCGAGGTCAAATGAGTTCGTATATATATTTGTATATAATAAAATATATTTTTCGCTTTACATTACTTTCAGTTGACAATAGTTCAGAACAAAAATATAATATTTGTTATGGAATAAACCGGATTACTGTCACAATTGTGACATCTTATTACAGTTATTTTGGCATTTTGATTGAGCGGGTCAACAACGTTAAACCCTGATATAGATAGACATATATATACGGGCTTCGACATAAAACATCATTATCCCAAACGATATCACTAGCTGGTTTACGTCGAAAGAAACATTGAATATGCAACTTATAGCTTGAAATGATATCCCACCATGCAGGGGTTGGACGTTGGTCAATAAACACATGGAATAGTTTATATAGAGATATATAGGGGTACTGTACAATATATCCGGATCACCTCCTTTTATACTCAACATACTATATATATGCTAAAAATGAATGAATTTGACCCATGGATTAGCAGCGTACACTGGATGTGAACCGACACCGACTGTTATGCCGAGTTTTTTTTAGTAACTGACGAGTTATGGGGTAGGTCACGAGTTCTGTAGTAACAATCGCCGAGCTGTGTGGTAGCTCACGAGTTATGTACTAAAATCAACGAGTATGTAGTAATTTGAGATCACGAGTTCAGTAGTAGAAAATCAACGAGTTTGTAGAACAAAACATTATAACGAGTTATGTAGTAGAAAATCGTCGAGTTTTGTACTAACATTTTTGTTTTGTCTTTTCGAAGACCAGTTTGGACTTTATGCAATATTATATAGTAAATTCAGGTGTGTGAAGTTAGTTTCCCATTTTTCAGACCATCGCTGGACCCAAAAAAAATATTTTTAGTTTTTTTGCGCAAAAGGTGTTCTTTTTTCCCAATACGTGCTCCCTCTCTCGAATTTGGTCTGTTTCCTCGGTTTCCCAATTTTTCAGAGTTATGTATAGTAAATTTTCGACCCAAGCGCGAAAGGTGTTCTTTTTTGCCCACTCTCTCGAAATTTGTCTCAGTTTCCCCGGTTTCCCCATTTTTAGACGATCGCTGGACCCAAAAATTTAGTTATGTGGTAGCTCACGAGTTCTGTAGTAATAATCGCCGAGTGCTGTGGTATCGCGAGTTCTGTAGTAAATTCAACGAGTTATGTAGTAAATTGAGGTCAAGAGTTGTGTATTTGAAAATCAACGAGTTGTGAAGTAAAAAAATAAGCTAACGAGTTATGTAGTAGAAAATCATCGAGTTTTGTAACAACTTTTTTCTTTTATTTCCGAAGACCGGATTGGACTTTATGCAATATTATATAGTGCATTCAGGTATGTGTGAAGTTACTTAGGCGTTCCGCATTCGACATTCGCCTGACATTCGCGTTTTCCCCATTTCCAGTCCAGCGTTGGTCTGAAAAATGGGGAAACTAACTTCACAAACCTGAATTTAACTATACACTATTACATAAAGACCAAACTGGTCTTCAAAAAAACAAACAAATGTCAGTATTTGAAAAATAAATGTATAGATATAAAAAAAAAGAAAAAGAAAATATATATAAAAACCAAAAAAACATTATAATAAAAATTAAATGACAAATTTACCGCACAGCATCTCCTTGTTCCATAGTTAATTCAGCAGGTCACCCCGACATCGCATCCCATCGCATGATGGGTCGGTTGACCAGGGCTGTATCGATAGCATCACGTCATGGCAGCGTGACACGACTTACATCCGGTTTGTCGGGGCAGCGGTTTAACAGGATGCATGAGGAACGACGGTCTCATTTGCTCAGCCGAATTAAAGAAATGATAAAAGAAATTGAAAGAGACACGGTCGGAACAAGATAGAAGGAGATAACTAAACCCGGAGACAGAAACACAATTTGCAATGAGATTTTCGCGTCTCTGTTTTAGATTGGATGATACAACAGAGGAATGATGGACGGTTCTGCCATCAGAAAGATAGTTTTATCAGATCCTAGACGGCGTTGGTTCTGCTCGATCGATGGGTCCACCGATCACAGACATCGAACACACCCCACGACAAAGTATGGATATAGTCAAGACGCAAAAAAGAATGAGAATGTCAATTAAAGGGACGTAACATCTTTAAGCATCAACTAAACCTTGTAATTACACGATGTTGTCGCGTGCCTCAAACTAATTCCTTAAATATTTCTAATATACCTCAAATACTGACACCACACACATACCGAACACACACATTAAATAGTATATTTTACGTCAATGAAAGGGATATAACATCTTGAAAACGAAAATAAAACTCAGTGATTGCACGATGTTCTCGCATTCCTGTGATCAAAATAACTAGATAAATGTTCCAATCACACACTTATACCGAACACATCTAACATGAAGTTCAGATATATATTCAAGACGCAAAAAAAAGATAAAAAAGAAAGAATGAGTATGCCAATTAAAGTACATATCATCTTCAAAACTCAAATTAAATCCAGTGATCGCACGGTGACGATGTTGTCGCGTCTCTGTGATCCTAATTGCTCGATAAACATTCCTTAAACATATACATGTACCACATATACATCGAACACGCCGAAGACACAGTGTGGCCATGGTGAAGACGCAAACATTGTCCACGTGAATGACTAGGTCAATTAAACCTATATAACTGTTAAGTCTCAAATTAATCCAGTTATTTGTATGATTTTCATTTTCGGTGGCCGATATACATATACTAAATACTGCTAAATCGGTATATGACAAACAACGATTTAGGAAGTTATATAAATGTATAAGTTGCTTACAACATTACCAATTGCCATCTTGGACTTCGTACGTTCTTTTTGTCAACGCCCTCGATGATTCTACACACATGTGCTATAGACGCCAGAAATGGGCGTGCACGTGGACACATTGAGTGCTCACGGTGGGTAATCTGATTAAAGAGATGACCACAACTTCCATCAACCAGGAATTAAATCATCGGTCAGTCGTCTCCCTTTATTCGACTTTATCGTCTGCAACCTGTGATTCCCAAACATATCGATTACCTCCCTTGCGAAAATGGGATAATTGCTGAATTCAATTTAAAGTCAACGAGACCAGATGGTTACCGTGGACCAATGCCATCATTTCGCTAACAGTAAATTTAAATTTCATATCATGTTTCCGTCAAGTCTGGGCGAATTAAATGAAATAGCATCTGTGAGACTGTCTTGGATGCAATGGCAATCAGTCATCTTCAATTTTGAGGCGAATAATTTCATAAGTTCACAGGAGTCTGGAATTAGCTGCTTGTGACTCGAATAAGGAGACAAAAGATGAGATAATGTGAGATTAGAGAGGTACGCTCGAGCAACCCGGACCAAATTTTCCATGAAACCGACACGAACCGACACACTCCGCCCAAAATGGGTTAGAATTTCCACTTGGGCGCATGAAGAAAATTCCCATCTATGTAATTTCATTCCTATCTATTCTTTGATTTAGAAATGTTCTGCTGGCACCTCCAGTTTTCAGCTTACATATTTGAACTATCTCGTCTAATTCACACTAAAATTGACAACACAAGACCATAATCAACATTCTAGTGACTAAACTTTCCAAATCCCCCAAAAAGTCTAAATATTTGAAGCCCCGTAACTTACATGGATAGATAGTTTAATGACATAAAACGTCCACACGAGACCGATGTCAAAATAACAAAATATACATGTATAACAATGTCAACAACGATTCAACATAATACATATACTGCAGTAACTATTTCATTATTATATCAGCAGAATCTGACCTTTCTTTGAAAAATGTCCGGACCATGTTGCAGATTATGTTGCATGTATGAGGCTCGTTAGTTTGCATTATGTATTCATTGTATTGGAATTTTTGGCCTTCATTCAATCCAATAAATTTATCACTCATCATCCCTATCTCATAAAAGAAGTGTTTACGCATCTTATCATATGTGTTGCAGCGCATAAGGAAGTGTTCTTCATTCTCAACCTCCATGTTACATTTCCTACAAATTCTTTCATCAAGTGACACTTTTGGCTGTTTATGGCGACCCTTTTCAATTTCCAAGTTATGATTACTAATTCTTAGTTTACAAAACATAATTTTTGTGTCGATATTCTGGACAATATTAAGATAAGGTTCTTGTGTATAATGTTGTTTGACTACACGGTACGTCCTTAACCTTGACCAGTGACTCTGGGTGACTTACAAATTGCTTGACATGTTCCAAAAGATTATTTTAATCAAACATAACAACTGAACATAATAAAATAAACTAAAACAAATTTTGGCACTACCTGCTGCGAACCATAAAAAGCGTTTAGCAAACCAAAAATTTGTAAACCATAAATATAAAACTAGATACATCATATCACATTGTGCTCTTCAAAATGAAACTTGAAACAACAAAATATTGGCTGCCACTGCCTGGCATATAGATACATTTAACATATTACGCGTTTTCAATTACATCAACTTCTTTGATATTCTACCGCATCTTTAAAATATTTATTTTAATGTTCCTCACCACACACATGCAGAGCGAGGCCGTAAAAGTCTCCAAATTCATATTAAAGGTTGTGTGCATATATCAGTCAACAGCTATGTATAGGAGAAATTGACTTCTAAAAGTGTCCCTCTAACTGTGTAACCAAGCATTGCACAGTATCCATAACGGAAAACATATATGATACATTGAAGGGTTATTTTATCCTGTAGATATTTGTCACAAATCTTCGAAATATGGTGTTGGTCTCTGAAAATACACCGAAAATGTTTTTTGAAAGTAGGTGGTGGGTGCAAGATAATTAAAAATGAAAAAAGGGCCCACTTGTCTGGAACATTTTCACGCATCCCGTGCTCCATATGGAACACTCCAACCATATGGGGTGTTAGCGGGAAAGGTTTTAGTTTTGCCTGGGTTGAGAAATTCGGATGGAGAACGATGTTATATACATGTCATGCATTGACTTTGACATCTCGTTGATAATGTTTATGGAGTGTTTCGCTACGTGTGCACGACATGTGAGCTGCGTGGGGAAAGAGTCAACATAAGACCCAGACATGAATGACGTCTATTTAACGGCGAAATACGCCAAATAATGGAACTCTCGGCGGATTAGGTCGACAACAGAGCAAATCTGACACATATATAAAAATCAACAAGCGTTCGATGAGGAATCTGTCCACTGGGTACAGATTTCTCCTGCGCGAGATTGGTAATGACAATACGAAAATCTCAAAGGGATTGGCGCATTAGCGGGAAAACACTTCATACAATAGCTCATCCAAATAGCTTAAGTATACACAATTCCCACAATTCCAAGAGTATAATCACCAGAGGGCTGACAATGACATCTTTATCACCCGACTCGGGGGCACTCGTTAAGGGTTTTTAATAGGCGATAATAACCTGTCGATATATATCTAATAACATCCAGGGGATTCGAAACCGAGTTATCGCCCTTTGAGACCCGTATCATATAGACCATGCATTCGAGAATTTATATATCACGAAGGAGGTCATCGCCGAGACCCAGTGTCCTTTTAGACATAAGGGATATGAGAATTTTATTTCACAATACAAATTACAAAATGCATAACATAAACAATATTGACATGTACATGCACATGTATAGGGATTCGTAGCGTGGGCTGCCGTGGCCAATAACGGCGGGTTTCTCGGCACTCTGAACATTTGTGAAATTGCATCAAGAATGCATGGCTAAACAAACAAAACAATTTAGAAAATTGGATTAATTTTGATTGAACATATGTATTCAATAAGAGATGTTTGCGACTGTGTATGAGAGCTTGCTATGTATTGTGACCACAATATACATAGATAGAAAACAAGGGCAGGTAACATATACAACAGTGTGGGTTCGCGAGTGATCGGGGCACAAACCACGGAATTTATATATTTCCGGTCTTTCCCCACTTGTTATACATGTAATAGTTGTCGCCAATGTATACGTGGTTCACTAGGTGTGTTTTAAATTAATTAAAATATATACAGGTACCTTGAGAAACAAAACAATCTACGCGATGAGAATGGACGTTAGTGTTCCATACCTCTGTTACATGGGGAGATTGAACAAAACATTCTCCAATTTATTCCACTCAAAAAACATCACCTCTCTATTGTGTGACCTTCCTTTGTTTCAATTCAGGGAATTGCAATATTTCGGTGATTTAGTCGAACAGCTTTCCTAAATTAATCAATTTCTATATTTCATATCTTCCAAAAAGTTGAAAAAATATCACTAAAATATCCCTTATTCGCAAATAATCTAATATTCCGCCGCTAATCTTAGTTTTATAACGATTAAACAAAATTCCGAAGTTTGCCGAAGATTTTGTGTTGTAGACGAAGTCACGTGATCATTGGCGCTATCACATGATTGTCACATGTAAACAGAAACATATCACACGATCGATCATATCGGGAAAGTACAAATAAGAGCAGCAAGTTTCCAACACAACGACTACTGGGATAGAACATCCTACATAGAAACAACTCCACAACATAACGACTACTGGGATAGATAACCCTACATAGAAACAACTCCACAACATAACGACTACTGGGGTAGATAACCCTACATAGAAACAACTCCACAACATAACGACTACTGGGATAGATAACCCTACATAGAAACAACTCCACAACATAACGACTACTGGGATAGATAACCCTACATAGAAACATAACGACTACTGGGATAGATAACCCTACATAGAAACATAACGACTACTGGGATAGATAACCCTACATAGAAACAAGTCCACAACATAACGACTACTGGGATTAATTAACCCTACATAGAAACATAACGACTACTGGGATAGATAACCCTACATAGAAACAACTCCACAACATAACGACTACTGGGATAGATAACCCTACATAGAAACAACTCCACAACATAACGACTACTGGGATAGATAACCCTACATAGAAACAACTCCACAACATAACGACTACTGGGATAGATAACCCTACATAGAAACAACTCCACAACATAACGACTACTGGGATAGATAACCCTACATAGAAACATAACGACTACTGGGATAGATAACCCTACATAGAAACATAACGACTACTGGGATAGATAACCCTACATAGAAACAACGACTACTGGGATAGAACACCCTACATAGAAACAACTCCACAGACCTGGGGTTGTTTAATGTGGAACAAAGATTGGCCATGACTAAATCTGTCAAAGAGGGTTGGAATCCCGACTGAGCAATACTTGACGAAGCGGAGCGGACCCCGTACCAGAGTACAGACCAGCGGCCACCTGCATTGACACTTTTGCTGAGTGCATTCTTTCCTCGCAATGGAACCTGCTAAATCAAGCCATGAGAGCTGTTCAACACAACAGGGGAATAATTCAAGACGCAGTTAGGCTATACATATACCAGCTAATTATAGGTCATACCTTCAGCATTGCACTAGCTAGTCCAAAAGGAAGAAACGAAGCATGCACAGCAGATGTTTTGACCTGTACTTACGTTTTTACTGGAAGGAAAGGAGGAGGTACTGTAAAAGGAATTGACAAGGTTCCTGTCACGAAGAGTTTAGGGTTCCATGATGGAATAAGACAACATCAAACTCAACTTGTTTATTTAACCATTCTCAGGAAATTGCTTCCTATGTATCATCCATTCCGGAAATTGATTCATAAATACCGATAAGGAACTTGATTCTGGATATGGCCTTGTTTTCCAGAAATTGATTCTGTCTGGTCAGATCATTAAACGATGTAGAAAAACTGGACCCACATTTGGTAATGCCATGCAGGTTAGATAGTGATGAATGAAGGGAAATACAACCAAATGTGTAAAAAGATGATAAACATATTTTTTAATATTTCCAATGGAAGGTTCAACTCCTTCAACTATCACCAGAAATAAACATGCAGACAAATGATTTCTAATGAGAGTTTAAGGTGGGATCTCAACCCAAAAATAACAAGATAATGGCATTACCCACAACATTTCAACAAGTCGACAGAATTACCCGCCTGTAAGAGTGTGAGGAACTTAATTCATGTCACATTACCACCACCCCTCACTGTTCGCAACTTATATGCATACAAAATCGACATAAGGTATCGACTTTTGATCTCAAATTGAACCGAGCGGGCCTCTGCAATATAGATACAGAGCGAATCGTGGCACGCACGCTCCAGCATAAGCTCGTATACATGCGACTCGCCCAGAATCACATGCAATTTTAATGGCGCACGTTAGCTACTCGTTTTGTTCTTTACGATTCCCCTTCTTCCCGCACCGAATCGAGGATTATAAATTCCGCTAATAAATCCGCGCTCCCTTGAAAATAAATAATGCAGGGGTATCCTTTTATCTTGCGACGACCCAGCCATTCTGTGCATGTAATTACGGTACCAACTCAACCATTGTTGCGTTTTACTGACTTCTCTGCCAATAATAAATCCAACTTGAATTTCATTACAAATTGCCCGGTGCCCAAAAGAAATCACTGGGCATGGCGATTCATCAATTTTGAATGTCCCGAGAGGCGCAAGTTACCTGGTGCGTTTCTTGACTGAGTGCGTCATTAGGGAGTCGTGAAATGTCAGGAAGATCTGGATTAGTGCGCATTGTATTCAGAGTGGCCATAGAAGATATGAACTATGCCAAACCATATAATCCCCATGCCAATAGAACATGTTAGCAGAGAGGCATATTGTGTATTTAATGGGGTGAGTTCATGTACCAGCAGCGTGGAAAAGGTTGATGACAGAGGGACTTATTTTGGATATGCATCTGAAAAACTTTGAATTCCCTACAGATCCCATGGACCAAATTCATCTGTATATCTCTTGAATTCGAATTTCCTAAGCGGAACCTCAAGCTTTCCAAATATTGTATGTTTCCGATATAAGGCCCTTATAGCTGAACATTTTCCGACCGTAAACTGATAGCGATTTTAGTCGAAACACTGGATCGAAAAACAAGATGCTTTACACTGAATATTCTTCTCTTCCAATAAGAAATCCCCTTTAATTAACCCTTTCATGGGTGGAACTGCCTGAATTTTGGCGAAAACCTTGTGCCAATGTATTCTCTTATCTATGCGAGTTGACCATAGGGCGCCTCGCATATATAAAAGAATGCATTGGCCTATATAACACTATTTACCTTGATCTTGTAAGCCAGTGCATTCTTTTATATATATATATATATATATATATATATATATATATATATATATATATATATATATTCGAGGCTCCATATGGGAGACTCGCAAATGTAAGAGAATGCACTGGAACAGGGTAATTAATGCTGCACCAGCGCAGCCCCCGTCATGAAAGGGTTAACTTCATTACAAATTGCCCGTTCCCAAAAGACATCACTGGCCCAGTGGGCGTGGCGATTAATCAATTGTGAATATCCAGAGAAACGCGAGTTACCTGGTGCGTTTCTTGACTGAGGGCGTCATTAGGGAGTCGTGAAATATCACGAAGATCGGGATTGGTGCGCATTGTATTCAGAGTACCTCCAAAATTTATGAACTACATGTATTCATGGGTTCGTTCGAGGGTGTCCAGCGGGAAAATTCTAATTTCCTACTGATCACACTGGATTTTTTTTTTAATTTGCAACCTCCCACCTGAATTTATTAAGCTGGACCTCAAGCTTTCCAACTGTTGCAAATTTCCGACATAAGACACCATCTGATCATTTTCCAACCGGTTAACATTTCAGTCACAACTTGACTGAAACCCTGGGTCTGAAACAAAAAATATATTGCTCTGATCCAATTCATCACGTTTGAAAGTCCCGAGAGGCATGAGTTACTGGTGCGTTTCTTGTCTGAGGGCGTCATTTGGGAGTAGACGTGAAATGTCAGGAAGATGTTATTTGGTGCACACTGTATTCAGAGTGCATGACAACCATGAATATAGTGAGCGGTGGACCTTTTCTTATCGTGCTCAATTTGGCTTGGGTGATATCAATGTCCTGTAATTTGTTATTTTCAGTGACCTGGCTCAGCATCCTCTCATGTACACAGTATATATGTCGTATGGTAAATCCCAGTAGATTCTCTAACACACGCACGAAGCATCTTGGACTTATGAACTTATCCTGTCAAAACCCTTGAAACTTTTGTACTGTTTCTTGGTGGATTGATACAATACTGTATTCAGAATGCCACAGACATATGAACTACGGCAACTCAGTATAATCCCCATGTGGACATTCGGAAATCGTACATATTAGTGAATATCGCCATAAAGTGTCTTTTATTATAGGGTTGGATATCAATGTAATATATTTAGGGGCTTCGTTCGTTGGTATTCAATTTCGAATTTCCAGCTGATCACGGATCAAAATTAATTTGCACCCCGTCGATTCGAAGTTTATAGCTGACGCCCTGGTGCAAATTTCATTTGCAATTCCCGGGGTTCGAATTTTCCAACCGGGTCCTCAATCTTTTCAAATGCTGCATTCTTTCAACCTAACACACCCTATGGCTGACAATTTTCCAGTCGATAGCCATTCTGGTGGAACATATATAGACTTAAAGTATGAACATGATCAATTCTTGGTTTAAATAAAAAAAAACTAAAAAAAAAAAAAAAAAAACAAGCAAACAAACAACATAATTAAATAACTAAACCGTCTTCTCTTCCAACAATCGGCCTAACTTGAATGTCATAACAATTTATCCGGTTCCCAAAAGAAATCACTCGGCGTGGCGATTCTGGTGCGGGCGTGGCGATTCTGGTGCGGGCGTGGCGATTCTGGTGCGGGCGGGGCGATTCTGGTGCGGGCGCGGCGATTCTGGTGCGGTCGCGGCGATTCTGGTGCGGGCGTGGCGATTCTGGTGCGGGCGTGGCGATTCATTAAATTTGAAAGCGGCGCGAGTTACCAAGTACGTTTATTGACTGAGTGCAACATTAAGGATTCGGGAAATATTCACAGGAAATTCACTCCACTGCACGTAGAAACCGCGGACCCCCCCCCCCCGGAAAGCAACTGACAAACTTGCCCAGATACACGAATTAGAATACCCTCCATCTTACTTGATTCTGGCATGAAATTTACGTTTAAAATATAGATAACAGATCACTTTCCCCATACCTGCCACGTCTTTGTGTGCCATTGTTTAACCGGGCATTCCAGGGCAAGGATTTCAACCTCAGGAAATAGTGATTTATAAGGCAATTTGTCGTTACAAGCAAGGCATTGGCCACAATTGTCACTGTGTAAAGCCTCGTGTTTGCAGACAAAATTAGGCCCTTTTGTTGCACGGAATCCGAACACTCAATAAAACGTGGCCACAACAGATATCTGTGCATTAGGGAGGTGATGATTTTTTACGATGTCTAATAAGCGACTATGCCACGCGCATGCATGTGATTTACTGATTAAATGTCATCATATTTTAAGGCTCGTCTCATTTGATAATGAAGTCTCCCCTTTATGAGTTACGCGGGGTCGACCAAGTCACCAATAAAGGAAGATTAATAGAAGCGTTACAGACCGAGACACTCGCTAGTCAATCTGTCTCTGTTGATGTGAACATTAATATATCAGTTAATACGGATTTCTCCCATTAAATGGGCTCGTGAACGGTTCTGACCAAGGGACTTAATTCGGGTCATTTGTGTGCCAGAACGTAAAAATGAGATCATCCCGTCTTAGGCTACTATTTCCGAGAGAATGTTCTCATAATAAGCTCGTCGTGATGTCATGCGGCGTCACTCTTGAGTCTTGACTGCACGTCGAGCAGATGTCAACAATAATGAAAATTCCTTACTAGTCCAGTGCATTTATGAGAAAAAATGCCAAACCCGGAACTAATTGCAAGAGAATTTTTTTTTGCTGGAGTAAGTACATAAACCCTCCATAAACAACATACTAAAAATCGGCAAAAATCGGGAAAAGGGAAATTGGTGAATTTCGTGAAATAAATTTGGGGAAATTTGGTCAAATCATCAATTTATGGATTTTCATGGATGTTTATAAAAACAATAAAATTCACAAATCCTACAAAAAGGATGTGTATTGTGTCGTCCTCAGTTTCCTGAACCCAGTACTGAAAACCAGTCCCAGATTCATTACGTATTTTTCGAGTCAAATTTGGCTAAGTCCATACAATGGAACACACATTTTGTTTGAGAATATTTTATTCTCCTTATTCATAGATGCACATATTAATCATATTTTGTGTTTAATCTAGTGAGGAAATTGCTAAAACAGTGAAAAAGTCATTAATTTGGCACTAGTTTTTTAAATAATTAACCATATAATACGGCATTTGGCTCATTCTGCGAAATTAAGGCTCCAAAATCAGGTAAACTCGCGTTTTTGAAAGCACACAACTCGAAAAATACTTAAGGAATCTGGGAATGGTTTCCAGTTCTGGATTCAGGAAAATGTGGTCGACAAAATAGGCATGATATTTGTAGGACTTGTAAATTTGAATTTTTTATATACATTCATGAAAATCCATATATTGATGATTTGACCAAATTTTCCCAATTTATTTTCCACGAAATTCACTAATTTCCCTTTTTCCGATTTTTGCCGATTTTTAGTATGTTGTTTATGGAGGGTATATGTACCAATTCCAGCAAAAAAAAAATCTGTTGCAATTAGTTCTGGGTAAAACCATAAATGCACTGGACTATACCTAAATATGACCGTTGAGTGACGTTGGAATGAAAAGGTACCATTCAGTTTTCTCATAGGAAATAACACGTCCCCCCCCCCAAGGACAAAGATAACCAGTTTCCCCCGAATGCGTCCATGCATGCCACATTCATATCATCATGGTTCTGGCTTACTACCAAGTATACCACTGCACGTTGTAGCCAATGTGTGCGCTACGTGCAGAATGTGGATTAGACTACAATAGTTATCATATTGGATTGATAAGGCAGTTGATATGGATTTCCAAAATATGAAAATAATTCAAAATAATTAAATTATCAGTCCAAATTGTACTTGTGGTTTTCACTACGAGAATGCCGTTCACTATTTCTTTACCTGTCCTTATATTCTATAGAAAGAGCAACCATTCAAGAACAATAGCATGAATTGGACTACATAATTATATTGTACCGCAACATTGAAGATTTACTATGCAGATCAGCCTTCATTACCAACGAACGAAACGTTCTTTTATCTTCAGCTGATACCACTCACTGTATATAACTTTAACCACTGGACATAATATTTTCTATTCCCTCCCCCTTACCTCCAAACCAACCTAACTATTATTTATTATTCTACAAATATGTGTCAGTGTTAAACAATCCCTGTGATTATCTTGTGTGTTTATTTCAAATTATGCCTCAGTTCTAACCAGTCTTCGTAAATTTGTTGATAATTTAGGAGAGAATAGCATGTAATAAGTTGAAACTAGTGTTCCCATCCCCATTGTACGTCTACTGTCTATCTTTCACCTATGTCCAACTTTGGTTGGGATTTACAATAAGATATGTCATCATCATCACCAGTCTTTTTAATGATCTGATCCCCCAAACTCTTCGCACGTGTGGTTCTTTACCAGCGGATTTGAACCGGTTGTGACACAGCAGTAAAAATATTGTGGTCATCTGAAAGAAGAGATGTTTGGGAAGTGCCGCTTCGTCATCTCCAGATTGAACTACACAAACCAGAATCACAATTTTTTAATGCTAATCACGAAAAGCAGCAACATATAACCCACGGCTTGAGTGACGGGTTTGATTTATCGTCATTTCAGCAGCTAGATCATACTATACAACACTATCGGTTTTATAGGTGGAGAAACCTACCTACAAGAGGGTTAATTCTACTTGGGAATAACTCCAATGCGCCCAATGAACGGCAGCGTTCACACATTCCACATTCGCCACTCAGAGTTCATATTGCACACGTACATATGTAGCAAACAATAGCCCTCTGGGACGAATTGTCTGATAGCTTACAGTAATGCCCTAAGTAATCGACAAATTTTCAGGATTTAGTCGTAATTATTGCTTGTTGCCATTCATCAGAAAGCACTCGGGAGAGCTTTCCAATGAATGGCAACAAGCCACATTTCCGACTAAATCCTGAAAATTTATCCACAATTCTTCTGTGGTTAATGAGTCGATTACTTAGGGCATTACTGTAATTGTCAGGAAAATTTGCCAGTGTGTGAACGCAGCCTGAAGGGAAAGCAAAAAACGCTAAACATTATCAGCCATCAGCACAGCGGCCGTGATGGTGTCAAACTTATGCAATATTTACGACAAAACACAAGCGGAGTAGATTTGCGTTTGTTTCCAACTCCCCAGTGCCTAATACAAAACCGAAAAACTGTGCTTACCGCCAGCGAATCCCCGAATGACCTGTTTCAATGTGTTAGAATATTAGCGAACGTCAAATCAGACTCCCTAAAGAGTTGCCGTTGAAAGAAGCATTTTAACTGAGTCAGTTCCGTGGCGAACGGAGAGCGATTCCGATGGAACAAAACGTAATTATTCGCCTCAGCAAACCATCAATCTTATTGCTATAAGGAATGGTTTGCATGGTCGTTGTTTCGTATGCTCTGTCTGTCGAACATTGGAGAGTTGGTTCGAATTATAGACCCCACGATTCAGTGTCAGGTCGCTCGTGCAATCGGCATCGAACAATTATACCTATAATAGGTTCTATCGAGTAAAGTCTCGTCGTCTCCCGTGGGATTTCGTTCATCTGGGTCTATTTACTGGGAAGAAGTGATTCCGACTTTGCCAGAACGATTTCTCACAATCGCATTTAGCTCTGGATCACATGTGTAGTCCGTTGGATACATACGTGGACGATATTGTGACTGATACAGTCGTGCATGATATTGCCAACCGTATTTTCATTTGATCTGGTCCTGTTAGTATGTTTATGAGTCCTGTTGAGCTAGATATGTTGTTGACGGTACAAAACCATGCTGTAGACTTAGTGTACCGTTATTTTTCTTAAATTGCCAACGGTTTTTGTGTATCTGAACAATTCAGGGGAAGGTAACGATACATGTGTATAATTAAGTACACACACACATGTATCTTATATATCACGTGACTTTCTCGCGTTCTGATTGGCTACACACTGCTATACTATTTTACGATAGTACCCCAGCAGGATTCCCACTCGCCTACTATTCTTTTTCTATTTATAGTAACAGACTAATTTCGCGCAATCGGATTTCCATCTGAAGACACGGCCAATCTGAAACAATATACCTTGTACGATACTTGTTGCAATATCGGTATATCATTAGAATTATTGGCCAATTTTAATGATTTTACAAATTTCCACAGCTATCCAGTGTATTTAATATATATAGTGTGTCCATTTAGTTGGCAAACGCGGACAGTATTTTTTTTTTTTTCATAGAAGACAAAATTTTTCCTTTTTCATGGAAGACAAACAAGTTAACTTCTGAAATTTCGCCAAAATGTTTTTGGTAATGACGTATTCATAGTTATAGATGCACGAATCAAGAAGAGTTGCTGTTAGATAGCTATATATCTAATAACATAGTTATGCTCCCCTGCCATCGTCAACAGATTGCCGCAAAATGTCTCTGACATATCTGAGTAATTCAGGTCAAGGTTAATATTTGTTTTTGGAGAATCGCGTACATACGTATTAGAACATATTCTAATGATGACAATACGAGATATTGCAAAAGGACTATGACATAATGACACCATGATTTTCGGATGGTATTGAAACAACCGACCAGTGAAGTCTCGTCGAATCACACGTGATCTAGATCACCTGGGTCTATACTTATTGGTAAGAAGCGATTCGGTCTTCACCATCGAAATCATCATCACCAGCACGATTTCTCACAATTGCATTTAGCTCTATAGATCACATATGTAGTCTTCTTGATACAGCATATTATTCTGAATTATACAGTCATGCACGTTAAAGGTACTCAATCCGATCAAACGGTCACCATACCATCAAGTTACAACAACAAAATTTCTTCAAAATACGCTTTTGTTAACAGAATCGATTAATTGCAACAAAATAATGCTAACCGCTGTCAACTATGGTATAAAATTTCCCCAAACGTGTTATTAATCAACATGTTGTTCAACGAAATATGGCCGCATTATCACTTTCGTATCACTAAATTAAGCCGTATTACCACTTGATTTTTGAGTTATCCATCTCCATCCTCAATTTTGTCTGAGACAATCGGTTTGACGACTCGTTTCTGGGCCACAAATAATTAAACATTTCGAGAAATAACAAATTTCAAAAATCGATATCTGATCACTCTGAGTTTTGATGGGTGCATGGGTTCCTCGACTCGAATAAAATATTTTTCTCCCTCGAAGTTAAAGAAATAGTCATTTGGCAGCATTAATTCGGATTATGCATCTTTAATGCCAGCTATAGATTCAAACATGTGGCACCACCCAGTCCGGTTTTGATAGAAGTCCATGATTGTGGCGGTCATGCCGAGTTAGATACGATCTCTGTATGACAACACAGCGATGCTAGTGGAGAGTATCATCATTTTTCTCAAATGTTCCCGTTCTTTGACAAATCTGAACAATTCAAGAAAATGTTGGTGTCTGTGTTTGGAGAAACAAGCACAAACCACCACACTGCTTTAACTTTACGTATAGCACATCTTATCTTTTTGTTTACCACATCCCCCCTTTTTGTTTAGCACATCTTCTGTTTTTGTTTAACCCATCTCCCCTTTTTGTTTAGCCCATCTCCCCTTTTTGTTTGGCACATCGTCTCGTTTTGCGTAGCACATCTCATCTTTTTGCATAGCACATCTTATCTTTTTGTTTAGCACATCTTCTCTTTTAGTTTAGCACATCTTCTCTTTTTGCTTAGCACATCTTCTCTTTTTGCTTAGCACATCTTCTCTTTTTTCTAAGCACATCTTCTCTTTTTGCCTAGCACATCTTCTCTTTTTGCTTAGCACATCTTATCTTTTTGTTTAACACATCTCATCTTTTTGCTTAGCACATCTTATCTTTTTGTTTAGCACATCTTCTCTTTTAGTTTATCAAATCTTCTCTTTTTGCTTAGCACATCTTCTCTCTTTGCTTAGCACATCTTCTCTTTTTGCTAAGCACATCTTCTCTTTTTGCTTAGCACATCTTCTCTTTTTGCTTAGCACATCTTCTCTTTTTGCTTAACACATCTTCTCTTTTTGCTTAACACATCTTATCATTTTGTTTAGCACATCTTATCTTTTTGTTTAGCACATCTTATCTTTTTGCTTAGCACATCTTATCTTTTTGTTTAGCACATCTTATCTTTTTGTTTACCACATCTCCCCTTTTTGTTTAGCACATCTTCTGTTTCTGTTTGACCCATCTCCCCTTTTTGTTTAGCCCATCCCCCCTTTTTGTTTAGCCCATCTCCCCTTTTTGTTTAGCACATCTTATCTTTTTGTTTTGCACATCTTATCTTATCGTTTTGCTTAGCACATATTATCTTTTTGTTTAGCACATCTTATCGTTTTGCTTAGCACATCTTATCTTTTTGTTTAGCACATCTTCTCTTTTAGTTTAGCACATCTTCTCTTTTTGTTTAGCACATCTTCTCTTTTTGCTAAGCACATCTTCTCTTTTTGCTTAGCACATCTTCTCTTTTTGCTTAGCACATCTTCTCTTTTTGCTTAACACATCTTCTCTTTTTGCTTAACACATCTTATCATTTTGTTTAGCACATCTTATCTTTTTGTTTAGCACATCTTATCTTTTTGCTTAGCACATCTTATCTTTTTGTTTAGCACATCTTATCTTTTTGTTTACCACATCTCCCCTTTTTGTTTAGCACATCTTCTGTTTCTGTTTGACCCATCTCCCCTTTTTGTTTAGCCCATCCCCCCTTTTTGTTTAGCCCATCTCCCCTTTTTGTTTAGCACATCTTATCTTTTTGTTTTGCACATCTTATCTTATCGTTTTGCTTAGCACATATTATCTTTTTGTTTAGCACATCTTATCGTTTTGCTTAGCACATCTTATCTTTTTGTTTAGCACATCTTCTCTTTTAGTTTAGCACATCTTCTCTTTTTGCTTAGCACATCTTCTCTTTTTTCTAAGCACATCTTCTCTTTTTGTTTAGCACATCTTCTCCCTTTGTATCGCATTCCATGTATGGACTTACACACACTACTTTGTTTGATGGTAATCTTATTCCACCAACAACCATATACATGGTAATCCGGAGCATAAATACAAAATAAGTTTATGTGCAGGAAAAAGGGGTTCAATTACATGTATGCATATTTTAAAGATGCATTCAGGTTTCCAGATATCCGATTACAACATCCAAAATCTACTTCAACACAATTCCGCTTTGTTCCGCTGAGAAAATGTTAAGAACCTAAATGTATAATAAGATATATAATCTACACCAATATATAACAAAGAATTTCATTTAGTTACTGAAATATTAACAAAACAATTATTGTTTTGTTACGACATTCTTTATCGAAGTTAAGTGAAATAATGGACGGAAAATGTCAAACATCAGTGTCTTCTACATGTAGGTGCCAGCGACATTTGTCAAAGTTCCAAACGTTGTATTGTATACACTCATATGCAGAACTCATATTTCCTGGATAACTTGCAAAGTGGAACTTCAGCAACTTTATAGTCCTCCCCCTGATATTGTCCGATTTTACACAAATGGTTCAGACCGTTTTTATTGTGAAATTGGAATGTATTTCGAGTTCTTGTGTGAACACGTTTGGGGTATTGCTTATGAAGCATCACTGTTTTTTGTGTTTTTATATATACATTGTGTTCGTTTAACTTACTTTTCAGGCAGCTTCTTTTAATTTGGTATATAGTATAGTTATAATGTTATTTAAAACCCTGTGGCGGTTTACATTCCGACATTATGCTCAGCTTTAATAAACCCTGCTCCGGTTCCATGCAGTGATCAATGTAGGTCGACTGAAAGATAAGTTCGTTACTTTTTTGCAGCATAAAGATTTGAGTATTCATACCATTTGGAAAAATATGGTTTGGCACGAAACAACAAAGAGCGTTCATGATTATTATATTCCTAATATGGTAAAAATAAAGAGCGTTTATCTCACTTCTGTGCGGAAAATTGAAAGCAGATGGAAAATTGCTGTGACTAGGCCATTTATTTCAGAGTATATAAACCAGCATATCGATCGCTATATATCGACCTATCTATACTCCGTCAAAATTTCCAAAATAAGTAGACATAATTTGGCGGTTCAAATGAGCCAAATCCGCTCACGTGGGGTATAATGTACATGTATATATTAATGGGATCATTTAAATCTGGATTTTATACGTGCATTATGTTTTTTGTTTTATTCCGTTGCGTGCAGACATCCATTTACAACACCAACACCAGA
The DNA here is from genome assembly GCA_032622095.1 of Siphonodentalium dalli. NCBI lineage: Eukaryota > Metazoa > Mollusca > Scaphopoda > Gadilida > Siphonodentaliidae > Siphonodentalium > Siphonodentalium dalli. The sequence continues at coordinate 201,310,770 of CP136062.1, forward strand.
AGCAACAGAAGAACACTATGCGATATCTGTTTACTTTTGTACCATTTGATGGCCTTGTTGCACTGAAATAAAAACGTGACTTATAAACAAGATATGTAGGCCTAAATACTCTCTAAATCCTTGAAACATGGAAAGAAAAATTATTTCCAGGAATATATGTAGAATATATATAAAAAGAGATATGTTCAGGTTTAACCGGGCATTTGAACCTAAAAAATATGTATACGTAAAATTTGGTAGTAGGGCGACAATATATCTCGATAAATATACACATAATACCTGGCTAGAGATTTACGGGAGTCAAAGTAATTTTCTGTTTCTGTTTCCAATGAACGCTCTTTTTGAAGAACAAAAAACATTTAATTCTATGAATTGAGTAAGTTTTTTTTCGCGGAATATAAAGACATTCAAAAGTATTTCACGTAATTTATGGACCCTATTTTGGGCCGGAATGAAACATTCGAGTCTGTATAGCTTTATATCAGCCTGGAACCATGAATACCTATTCCAAGATCCACTGTCTGATTTGACACCATCAAATTAAGAATATTTGAGCCAATTTTCCATTATATACCTGGAAAAGGAAAATGAAAATTACTTGCCATCACCATCAATCGTTATCTAACATCACGAACATCCACAAAATCGCCTCTAGGTACATATATATAATACGTCGAAAATGATCACAAAATATCATACTTGATAACGCTCTTTGCTATCTACCGCATGTGTGCGACGGAAGCCCGGACGCTCTTTATTCGAATACGAATAGTTTTATTGGTCATCAAGACACCCTTTCAGGCAGAACAATTACTCATAAAAATATTACATATAGGAAATAAAGAGATAATTATGATTACGTTAATTAGTGAAAAATAGCAGTATGAAAATTAGTCCTCATCCTGCCCTATATACCATGTAGTACTAAGAGTGTTAAGTTAAGTATAAGGGTACGTTCATATACACTGGCAAGTTTGCACGGTATGGTTTGCAGGCATTTTGTCGTAGAAAACGATATGGTGCCATAATATGAACGGAAACAAGCACATAAAGTAAATCTGCGCCACAGCTAACTACGTGCGAAGTAAAATCTCTGTAGTTCCACTAGTAACGATGCTACCAGAATTTGCCTGTAAATATCATGCAATAATCTCGCAAGAATAAATCATGCAGGTATTTTTTTTAAGGCAAATTCCAATAGCACTGTTACAAGTAGAATTAGATAAATGTTACTTCTCGTGTCTTTCACTTTGGTAAAGATGCATGTTATGTGCACGGTTCCGTTCATATTCTGGCACCATGTGGTTTTCTATGAAGAAATGCCCGCAAAAACACACCGTGCAAACTTGCCAGCGTATGAACGTAGCTTAACCCTTTACCCAACAAAACGGCCAAAACCGGCCAAATAAAGCTTCAACAGCCTAAAATAACTTCGGTCTGTCTCAATAGAACCATACAAATATGGATATCATTGGAACCGGCTCCTTGACCACATTGTGATAGTTACAGTAATGCCCTGTGCCAATGCATTCTCTTATATATGCGAGTCGACCATAGGTCGCCTCGCATATATAAGAGAATGCATTGGCCTATGGTCGACTCGCATATATAAGAGAATGCAGTGGCACAGGGCCATTCTGTTGGGTAAAGGGTTAACCAAATTCCTGCGATCAGTGTGATAATAATGCAAAACCGAGGCGCATTTTATTTATGTGAAAGTCATTCAAGAATGTTAATAATACATTATTATGCAGGGATGCTGAGGGTGCCCCCCTATAGACTGTGAACTTAATTAACAAATGATGAAGAATTATTGAGGTACATATACCTCTAAATAAAACAGAATAAAAACATTGAATCATTCAGATACATTATATCTATATTCCGGGGCTCAAATCGTTTAAGTTTAATGTTTAATGATACTGATCAGAGGTAATCATTAGATTTTTTACTAGACTGACACAAATTAAAATCGTGTTAAAACTTTTTTTGAAAGTCGATATTTTGGCCACAAAAAAATCGCATTGGTGTGTGCATGTGTGCGATCTAATCATGTTCTGGTATATAAAAAGTACATATGGTGGCTTTACAGTGTTAAATTGGGTATCTTAAAATCGGTCTGGAATCCTGAATAGATATTTAATCAACGATATATTGACATCACGATGTGGTATATAACATCAGTCAGACTGCAATTTTCTCGCATAACGCATGGGGACGACAATAAAACATGCCTGATTCCACGGCACTCTAATTGTCCCCATTCTGTCCATATTGTGCGTGAATTATCATCCATCACATCTGGATTTCAACTTCCAGTTGAACAGAGTCAATTATGGCTTTTTCTTAAGAATATGCGCCTCGTTAATCACTGCGAGATTATCTGTCATCAGTGGATAAAATCTCGATCGATACGATATTTCACGAGAAGCGCCATCGCAATGCGACTCGTCGGATAAGGGCTCGTTCAGATAGTATAAATATTGCCCTGTTAAACTGTTATCCAAAGTTGCATGCAGGGACGTGGCTATATAATGTGTTTATTTGGGTGTCCAACTTATATATTCAAATTGCATCCTCTTTTGAGAACCAAATTTCCCAACAATATATGAAACTTAATTTGGACCCACCCCACGGAGTTGCAAATGTCCAACTTAAAACTCAAACTACTTTCCAACTAGTCGGAAAATTCCAACCTAACACTCAATAACTTAGTGAAATTTGTAACTGATTATCGTTTGTGTCTAAAATTGCGATAGAAAGCATAACGTGTTTTGGCTAAAATGATCGTATATATAATTAACTTAGTAAATTAAACTATCGGAACGATAATAGCAGGTTCGGCCACAGGTACGTGTAACTCACTTATAAAGTGTGTTACTATGGTATTGCCATGGATCCGGATATGAACATGGCGGGAAACGATTATGTGGCATCAAACCTACACGTTTATAGATATCGGCCAACGTCTATAGCGACACGTGCAAATAATTGTTGGATGGTTAGGGCAATCTGTCACAATGCGACCACCGATACGCTTAATTGGTTTCAATAAAAATAAGATAATTTCACGCAGGTACATCCGATTCTCGATCAATCTCCCTGAACATCGTCTGTAGCTCATTCGCTCATTCATGACAGAATTAGATTATATCTCTTTGCTACAATTTTCGAATACTACACGTTGGTCAGAAAACAGTTTGGCCATGTACGTGTAGGCGAAATGGTAACGCGAGTCACATGACTCTTGTTGGCAATGACAACACACGTTACATGTTACACGTACATTGGCTGGACCTTGTTAGTATCAACTTTCAGGAATTGAATATCCAAGTTGGTGAGATGGTTAGACACTGTCGTGGATATAGTATAATACAACATGTCGTTAAAGTATTTATAGTTTTGGCATTTGGTCTGACAAAGTAAGTAATTCGACGTTTGATTAGTATACCCAAAAAAAATTAATTTTTGGTTGACTACTCATGTTGGCAGTTGCAGGCGTGGCATATTTGGTAAAGGCGTGCTATATTTGGTAAGGCTCACATCCTCCCAGTCATCACGATTGCGATGTGATTAACCAATGCATGTGTGGTCTGTGAAAGTATACCACAGTAACGAGTTATGGGAGGGGGTATATAGGAATCAGCTTGATCGTCCGTCCGTCGGTCCGTTTGTCTTATTTGTAACTTTGTCCGAGCTTGTATTCCTACAATTTTCAGTAAATTTGTTTTTAAAAAAACAACAATTATTTAGTACCATGGGAACCTGTACACCTGTGATTATGAGGTCAGTCGGACATTTTTAGTCGAGTTATCCCCCTTGTTCAAAATAGAAATTGGTCACAACTATTTTTTTTTTAATATGTTAATATGGCTACAATTAATGTTTCCCGATTGCATTACGGCCAATCTGGGGATATCTCTAGTTATGATCCAACTTTCTTATTGTGATTTTTGAAGAATGTCAACTATTCCTATACCTTTAATTGGTAGAATTTTACTCCTTCGAGCGGAACACTACCGGCGTGGCCATCACTCGCTAGGTGCATTACTTGATCGGTAAATAATACACGTACAATCGCGTTTATTTCCAAAATACTATGAGGAACTTACTTTTTATGTGTTCATAAGGATTGCATGTGATTATTCTAGTTCATTCCGATATTTTGGCTACATTCGCCGCATACGTTATCTCGTATAACTACGTGGCCCGTTCTCACGAGGGTCCATAACAATAATCGAAATAAGTGCCCGAATTAAGGCGACAATGTCGAGTTTATCAAATAGTTCCATTGCTTAATCTGTTTAAATTCGAATTTATGGCCAGTTTCAATACAACACAACTGGCTAGTAGAAATTTCCTTCATCAACACCATTAGCACAATCCCAAGGCACCTGGACCCCAGTTAATTCGTCCTAATTTTCCCAAGGAACTTGATTATTGCGCGGAGGGATAATGTGTAATCGATACCTCCTCACAATCTGTCGACCAAAATGACTCGCCGAAATTAGCTGACGCACGAGACTTCACGAGACTTGGCTCTCATTACACAGCGACCAAACGATTCCGAATGACACGCACGCGCCCAAGCGTTCGCAACAATTTAACCAATGATATTTCACAATCAACATCGAAATGAAGTCTTGATGGTCAATGTATCATTTGCATAATTCTTATAGCCATACCTCACGTCCAATCTGTGTAACATCACATGCTGTTGAGCTTAACCGTTTAGTTCCCATATGAGTACAACATCCCATGCATGGTATACTAGAGAATCCTCCACAGGATTATCCGGAGGGAGAACCGATTCACGGATGCGGTGACAGCTTGGGAGTTGGGGTATCTCACCACCATATTGGGCCAAAATGTTCAACAGTTGGAAATTCCAGACCGATAATAGCTTACGCTATTTCTGATAGTTCGATTTTCTAACCAGCATCTGGTGTGAAATTTGTTGTCTTAGTCTAAACGTAGAACAGTCTATTTTCGGTCAAATTTGTGGATTGGAATCGCCTCAGTTGGAACATTTCCAACCATATATATAAGGGGGTAGACAATTTCCAATAGTTGGAATGCTTGTGGTACCAGTCGGAAAATCCAACCCAAGGGGAACCGTCGATCTGTTTCAAAGTTAAGAACTGCAGTTGGATACCCCCACAACAGAAGCACTCTATATCCAGGTATCTGATTCCGCAGTAGATTCATACCAATGCCTGTTCTCCATAAAAATCCGCACATTATTCGCTTATAATATACTTTATTTTAGGGAGATAATCTGCCTAGAATTGCCTCATTTTGAGACGATAATGTGCTGACAATGAGAGCGTTTTAGTCGCATTATCGACTCATTTTATTGAGGCAATTCTAGTCAGATTTTGTGCGGATAATGACACAAATAAGAAAACTCACGACTTTTGAGGTGTACGCTCTTTAAGACGTGTTTTCACTATGGCCCGCGCCATAAAAAGGAATAACGGATATGAGTCCATTATCTGCTAATTTCAGCATAAAATAATCACATTATGCCGATATATATTTCACATTTTAGGTAGATTATATGCGTATTTGCGCGAGGATATGTTTCAATGGTACACCGTTACATCTATACCAGTGAATGCCCAGCTGAATATGTCCAACATGTTAATCTGCTATCAGATGCAAATTCTGATGCATTTACAACTAGAAATATAACCAATGACAATCCTCCACTGGCTTAAGTCGAAACCTGATGAAATTGGCATGTGCTAATATTGAAATGGGATTGTCAGAAGGCCGATACCATATAAACATCAACCAGTTATTTAGGTAGTTTAGGTACACCAAATCGTTCATTCCTATGTGGGTCAGTTAACCAGAAGGTCCGTTATCCAGGAGCCTCATAATTTAGAAAATCATTATGCAAATGGTGTTTTAAATAGCGTATCACTTTTCAGATGGAAACGAGTCACAATTGTGCTAAATATATTGTAAAAAATAACCGAATGCGTAGCCGTGTGAATGTTATGGCTTCAATGTTAATATTATATTTCCAGTTTCCCTTCGGTAAAATTTCTAGCCAACGTTTTCGCGAGAAAAACCTCTGCATACAGCTGAGGACCAGTAACAAGTTTAAGGCGTCCTCTATTTTATGTAGGTTAGAAGCAACTAAATATATATCTATTATATATTTCCGGAACTTTTGTCTGTCTGTGTGTATGCATGTGTGTTATAGACTCGAAAACTGCTCCGATCCGACTCAAATTAGTTATGTAGGCCTACTTTGATCCCGGGAACAATATGGGCGGGTCCAATTTCACATGCGACCGTGTCCTTGACCTTGACGTAGCTCATATACGTTCATAGAGACATGTTTCTGGACCTCGACATATCCGACTCAAATTTGGTATGTAGGCCTACTTTACGTGCGACCGTGTCCTTGTCCATGGCACGTTTCTGGAGCGATAGAACAATATTTTGTCCAGAGAAATCCCTAAATAGCCCGGACGAAGTTTTGCACAACTAGTATTATATAAAAGAGTCGGAGCTGTCCGTCTGTCTGTCTGTCCACATTTTTCTCCAGAAAGAAAACTACAAACATCAGGAAAAACAAAACAACAGCTACAGAAATTTAAACCACCCATCTTGAAAGAGATATGGGACCGGAAAGGACCACTAGCAAAGGCGTACCCACAGGTCGATGCCTCACATGATACGAGTATAGAGTATACCATCAGGACGCCTACACCACAATCTGTGCTTCCTGCATGTTTCATATGTCTTTGAACATCCAGGATATTAATTTAAATCCAACCCTTCTTTCTCCTTCTTTCTCAAATGTATACTCCTAACTGGATCTCATCCTTGGGTTACCAAGAAAATTAGCACTGCATTATTATATATATCCACTTGCAAATAAATTTAATGTCATACCACCCAGATCCGTTTTAAACATGTAATCAACCATATGTGACATATACAATTGGACACATCTTCTGTCATAGCCGGAGTTGATCCAAAACTCATAATGGGGCGGACAGGAAGACAGCCATTCCATTGATATGTCCACTCCAGTCATTCCATTGATATGTCCACTCCAGTCATTCCAATGATATGTCCACTCCAGTCATTCCATTGATATGTCCACTCCAGTCATTCCATTGATATGTCCACTCCAGTCATTCCATTGATATGTCCACTCCAGCCATTCCATTGATATGTCCACTCCAGTCATTCCATTGATATGTCCACTCCAGTCATTCCATTGATATGTCCACTCCAGTCATTCCATTGATATGTCCACTCCAGGCGAAAGTGTAAGTCTCAGAAGGTTTGTTGGAAAAGTAAGAACAATTGTCTAACAGCGACGAGTATGTTTTATTTATAATGAGTAGTCAGCCAAAGCTGGACCATGGCAGTTTTTTCAAACACTTAAGATATTCCAGAAGTAAAATCAACACAATTAAACTGATGCATTGATTGAAAAGAGAACTAAACTGCAGTTTTAATAACACTAGAAGACACTATTATTGAAATTTTGCACATTTCCTGTTTTTCGGGAAAAACTTTTTTCTTCCAAAAAAATTTCTATTTCAATAATAAACCATTGAGTATATTAAATAACAAAATACACTTTAACTTTTTGTTATTTTCATAAGGATTGAATTTCAATTTGGTACATATAGTTTTTATAAACATTTTCTGTTCAAAACAATTCTCAACATGTCAATTAGCCCCATTTGAAACAAAAAAATAAGTGTCACCCCAACAGTTAATGCGTACATTGTATTATATTTATTCGTCTAGTAATGTTGAGAAATTAACACCAATCTCGTTTTGAATTCGGTGAACAACGCATTGTGCACCAACAACCGTGATTGGCGAGACATCTAAAAGAAAACAGTCTTCGATCCACGTCCAAATCCCAACCGTCTCATTACATCAATGGAAAATACATGTATTTAATACGAGGCAAGTCTCAGAAGGTTGGTTAGGAATGTAACAAAATTGTCTAACAGAGACGAATGATTCACATCTAATTCCGATGTGTTTTATACAGAGTAGTCGACCAGAGTCGGGCCATGGTTGTGACATACGCGAGATGGTCCCTCGAGACGCCACCATCTCGAGCCTGATTTAAACGTATTCCTTCGGACTGATTACAACGCACAAGGCCTGTCAGGGAATGAAAGCCGGGACTGATATTGGTTGTATATCGCGCTGAGTGGAGGTGATTTTTCTCCAATATTTCACGCAGTCTGATGAGTTGTATGTAACATGGCGGTCCTAAATTTTCAATCTTCCTGCTTTGGAGTAATTAGTTGTCTGTGTTCGAGCCATTGCTTTTGATACAGGGATTTTGGTAATGAACATTTAGATGGAATAAATCCCAAAATTGTTCTCTGGCTGGTTAATATATGAGATGTGTAGATGTGGAAGTTGTGCGTTACGGCTGACATCTCGACATTATTACTGACATTTGCCCCGGGATGTCAAATATTCATTACAGTGACGCCATGGTGAATTAATTAGCCAGTTCTTTGATTCTGCTCCATTTATTAGACCTTCCTCCATAAACCAATCAAGTTATTATACATGTAGCATCCAAATTTGTCATTCACAGTATGTGGAGGTTTTAAACCAATTTGCTTTTATCAGGTCAGGGAAATCCTGAAATCGAGGTATTAAACCTCGAATTAAGTACAAAACCCCGATCGAGGTTACATGGACTCACTTGCATAGTGTAAGATAAAATACTCCACATTATATTACTTCCATCAGTATCAGTTTTGGTTTAGAGTGTTTCCCCTTATGTCATGGGTGAGTATTTCGGCCAGTGGTCACATGATCTCGAAGAACCTCGATCGAGGTTTTTTTTTACACAAATCAAGGTTTAGAACATCGAGTTTGGGTTTTCCTGACCTGTTCATTGTGATCTTTGATGAAAGGAAAGTTTATTTACTTTTCACGATAGAAGACGCTTCAATGACTATTTAGATGGAAATAAAGCCTTAATTATTCTCTGGCTGCGCGGTTAACCCTTTCAATTCTAAATGGATTCTCCCACTCAGTTAAAGCAACATATCCTCGAGCAAATACGCACATAATCGGCCTATAATGTGAAATATGTACATAATGTGATTATTTGACTCTTACCCGTTATTTTTTTATGGCGCGGGGCACAGTGAAATCACCTGTTAAAGAGTTAAAAAGTCGTGAGTTGGCTTATTTGTGTCATTGTCCGCACATAATCTGCTTGGAATCGCCTCATTATGAGTCGATACTCACAATTTCAGTTACATTATCTACTCAAAATGAGGTGATTCTAAGCAGATTATCTGCCTAAATCAAGTTCTATTAAAAGCAGATAATGTGCCAGTTTTCGGGAGAACAGGTTGGTTAAAAAGTGTACATCTGAATGATATATTATTGATTTGGACATATAAGTAAAAGTACAGCAGGAGTCCTATTTATTGAGGGGAACGTTTATATAATAAGTTCAACTGTTGAACTTATTATCACAACATTTCCTATGGGGGGGGGGGGGTAACTGCTCATCAATTATGATTTAGTGTAAAAGGGTTGACATATGAGATGTGGAAGCTGTGCTGAGATCCCGATATAATTACAGACATTGTCCCCGGGATCTCAAATATGCAAAATCAACAGTGACGTCATGGCGAATTGATCAGACTGCCCATGTCTTCTGCTACATTTCAGAGCCATTATTGCTTTAGTTAAAAAAAATGCATCAACGTCCTAAAATAGTAATTGGATTAAAAGAAGAAATATTTTGGGCAATTGTTCGGAAATATTACGTTCATAAACAGTTACTCTACTCTGGTTTCGATCCGCTTTTTTGTAATGATTGCCACGCAGTATATACCATTCTCATGGACACCCCATTCAAAAATTGGCCAATAACCTCCGTTTTAATGGGCCTCAAACTTCGCGTCTGTGACCAGGCATCTTTGTTGCTCTGGATTTGTTACATGTAAGAAGATCACATTTAAACAGATATATCAATGAATAACATATGGGGAAAAAATCATTTCTTTTGAAACTTATCTCTTTATTTAAGATAACACCAAAATCGTCAACATCGCACCATTTGCACTGCATCAAAACATCAACGTTGTGTTGATTCGATTGGCACCCGGTGTCTGAAGAACCGATCACGGAGTCACGCATCGTGTCCGGCGCGTTCGATTGTTGGTGTGTTCCCGCTGGTTTCTGTCGACTGTACCACAAGCGTGCTGTGATTTGGAAGAAGTTCACATACAGGTGTAAGTTCGGTCGGGTTCGAACACAGCAAACACGATAAGTTATCGTTATTAATGTTCTTATTTCTTATACAGGTGTTTCAAATATCACCAAATTATAATTTCCGCATTGGAAATTGCGAAAAAAAAAGTTTGGTCCGGTTCGAATAAGCTCGTTATGTTCTATACAGGTGTTTCATAAATATTATAAATATTGTAGATTCCGCATTGGAAACTGAGAAGAAAGTTTCGATTATGGCGAACAAGATAAGCGGTCGTTAGATTGTATACATGTGCTTTATTAATATCATCGAATTATATTTGCAACACCAAGGAAAAAAACGGTAGCTTTTTTCAAATGTTGCATAGACGTGAGAGAATTCTTTTTATATTAGCATGTCAGGAATATATTGACAAAACGCTCTTCATTGTTATATACTGAACAGAAGTAGGGGACCTATTTGCTATATATATGACTTACTGTGACATGACATAAAGTTCATTTAATGTATTTAATATGCTTATCTAGCTACATGTTGATCACCGGAACCGGACTGGATTGTAACAAATGCGAGTATAATATCAGACATCAAACCGCCATAGGTTTTAAAGAGCGACACTTTGCAGAGTCATCAAAATATATAGTTTTATTTATTGACTGCGTCACAAAATATGCGCCAAAATATATGTTCTACAAGATAACATCTATGGCAGAGAAGAGTATTTTTAATGGAACTTGGCGATTTTAATCCTCACCATACATAAAGGGGACTGTACACTAAATCCGGCCATTTGTGGGGACATCTATCATGCTCAACATAATACATGTATGTGCAATAAATTAATGAATTTGAGCCATGGATAAGTGCAATTAATATACATTCATACGCTTTATGAACGATGTAAATACAACATGGAAATTATAATGAAAATGTGTTTATATATGGCTCCAGTCAATAACTCATTTCATTATAATTACCATGTTGTTTACATCATTCATATATCACATGAGTGTATTTTGCACTAATCCATGGCTCAAATTCATTTTTTGTGTGCATATATTCTGTTGAGTATAATATGAGATGGTCCCATACATGGCCGGATTTAGTGTACAGTCCCAATTTAATAATGCTCGAGTTTGTTACATGACGATTCATTTGCGGAGACCCCAATATGCCGATATATACCTGAAATACTTGTATACGGAGTTTATATGCAACGAAAAGTCTGCTTCGACCTAACTCGGTCTAATATAATCTATGCTAGCTCAGAAATAAATAACGGTTGCGCACCGAAGTTGGCCTCGTCGTATTTTTTTGCTAAAAGATTGAAACTGTTTGAAAAGAAAACATCTATTTGGTTGACGTATTCAAGTTATCTCGTCAACGGCCGTAAAATTGCTAATAACAAACTAATGGCCATAATTTTAAGTCATGGAAAAATCGGACAAACTTGGTGTTCGAACTCTATTGGGATATTGTTGTAGAAGATCCCATGTATATGCAACATGATACTGTTCAAGTTACTGCGCTAACGGTCTTAAATTAGTTGCTAAAATGATAGACAAACTACGGGCCATAACTTATATAGACTAACGAGAAACGCTCTTTTCTGTTCCATACCATGCACATGGCTGTTGTTTGTTTGGGACACAAACACCGTGTTCAAATTTGTATTTTTGATAACTTCAATGCGTCTTTCTGTGACAAATAATGCCCATAGCAAGGTAGATCAAGTATGTATCGAGCTATTTCGAGACCGGGAAAAATTCTAAAGCGAATATTATTTGGTGCATTTTGGAGCGCAAACCGCCATGTGGCTTAAACAAAATAAAGATTAAAACGATTAAAGAGAGTATGTCTCACCTCCGAGCGAAACATTGAAAACAGCTGCTACAGAGTACACGTATACATAAGTATACCAGTAATTCGTGTATTCATCGGCCTATCACGCCTCTCAGGTTATGTAGACATAATTTGGAGGCTGAAATAAGCCATGCCCATGTAACCCAGAAACATTCGAGCGTGGTCAACTATAGAGCGTCTCTTCGTGGTCGTTTCCAGATATAGTAAGAACAAAAGCTTCTATCTCCACTCTTTGTGGAAATTGATAGACGTACGGATAACCGACACTCATTGCTATACCACCACCACCACCACCACCACAACCACAGTTCAGGTTATGAAATAATACACCAAATACAAATTAGTAGAGTGGTTTCCCCTGGCACCCCAAGCTACGATCAGCACAAAAAAAGTCATGGCAGCTGAATGGTCAATGGTACATGGATGAAAAGTGTACGAAAAAATGCACAAATGTTTCCCGACGAGAAACATCAAATATAGTCACATGGTGAACGGTTATGGCTGGCAAACTGACGTATAATTTATGGAAGGGGTCGGTGTTTTTTCCATGTCATTTTTTCCCTCCATTTTGAGGGTAGTGTGCGTTTGTGAAAACTGCTGTTGACGCAATACGTTGACAAGTACTTATTTTCTTGTGTTTAAAAGGACGTCCTTTAATTTTTTATACTCTTGCAGTGTCAACCCTTTCCTGCTAATATATGACAGCAGGATTTGTTAACACTGAGGCCTATGCAATTATTTACTGTATTGTAACCTTGATTTGCCTGGGATAGATAAAAACGATGCTGTGTGTCCGCATTATTCGCCGTGGGCAGGGAACATAACTCTAAATTTCCGTTTGAACAGAGAGCAGGTCAGGCAGACAGAATATCAACTAAAGCGGGATAACTCAATCCATACGGAGAAATCGCGGATGAAGTGCACATTGTCGACTTCCCCCAATAGTAAACTGTTTACCTGTGTCAGCTTCGTTGTGAAAAGACCACTGCAATCAGATTCATTACTCGAGATGTAGCCGAAGACATTGCAAGATGGAAGATGTGATGTCTCATAAAATTGGAAACGCTGGCCATTTTGTCAACACACCAACGCATGCAGGTGAGGCTAATTAAATGTTTTGGCTGGAGTTACTGAAGCGAGGATTGGGGAAGATACGTGATCGAGCTAACGGGACATAAATCTTTATATAGGATTGTGGGTACGCTACAATAGTTGATTTTGTATGTCGTCGAGCAATATGAAGATAGTAATCAGTTATGAGACACCGTCAAATAATTTTATTTGGGGTTTTCAAAACGCTTTGTTTTAGCTATGTACGATTGTATTAGTCTAAAAAAGAATGGCATTTTTACCATTTTTTTTCAACTAATACAATCGCACAAAGCTGAAACAAAGCGTTTTGAACAAACCTAATCAAATCGTTTGATTATGTCCCATTAGTGACTTCCATCTTCATATTTCTCGGCGACTTTTAAAATATGGAATACGGATGGAACACCAGCCCAGCATTTCACAGTTGACACGCTCTGTATTCCATACCCATTGCTAAACATTTCTACTGTATTGTAATTTTAATGTGTTTGTTCCGCGCTCCGCGTGTATAATGTTTCGCAGTTTCTTGGTATACAGTGGGGGCATGGGCGTTTTATTTATAGAATGGGAATTTTTGGACGGATTAAGAGTCGCACTGCGCCAGTCCGGTAAAAGGTGTAGTTGGGAATTTCAATTTAAATTTAAATTGTTATTCGGATGCCAAAAATGCAAGGCGATTAATTCTATGAGTTGGTCATTCGTGAAACCAATTTTTTTATATTTTATAATTACAATCATGGGTATATGATCTTGAGCGCGTTACCATTTATGACTATGGTTTTCTTGTTTCAAATGTATCAGGAGCGAGGCTTCATATAAATTGTAAAGACTTGTTCCTCAATTCAATATGTATTCGTGGATATTTTTGAGATACATTAAAATATGCCTAAAGTAAAAGCAAAGAACGCAAATTCATACTTTAGATTAAGTTCACACACGAGGATATGTTGCATAGATGGATTTCTGTTGCACATTTTTTAATGCGATAATTGGAATTACAGACTATATGTGTCTTCGATTGTGTTATCCCTAATTATAGTGACGAAATGCTACGTGTTAATGCAGGGCCCCATATATAAAACTACTATATATGTGTATTTTAGAAGACACTTCCAACACGTACAGGGCTTCGTATATAACAAATAAGAAATGCCAGTGATGTTCAAAGATACGTTTGAGAACCGAGTGGAACTTGGAGATGATTGGGATGTCACCGTATCAATGTATGGGGGTAAGGTAAGATACATCTGTATAGGTATATAGTTTTAGTAACATGTTCACCGGTTTGGGGGGGTAAATATATGCAGGAAGGTATGCTGTTTGTTTTTTTTTGCATCTGGCATTTTCGAGGACCCACTACCCCAAAACATGCCCAAAAATGTTTTACTCCCAATGCTTTGACACCCACTGAATCCACACACAACCCTTCTTATATCGCTCATAGCAGTGGGAAATTATCTCCTTTAGTCCAAATGACAATTTAACCAGATTTAGAAACTATGTATAAATTGAACATGATCATCGCTAGGGCGTTGGAAATACTCTTGTTACCATTTAGAATTGTACTACCGCAAAATACAATAACAATTTGAGCTTACAAAGAATATCTGATATACCCCTAATTTCAATGTCAAAATGTGGTCAAATTATAGGTCCAAAACGGGCCGTAATTCATAATTGGACGAAACACATATGCGAACTTGGCCTGTATTTTTAGCTTGGCAATACACACACCAACTTTCTTTCAGATCAAATAATCCAGACTGGATATTGAATCTGTATGCAACAGGAGGAATTAAGTGATAACATTTAGAATTTCTCTGGCGCGGAACAATACAGAGCGTTAGTCGTATAGTTTATATCATGATATGGTAAACATAAAGAGCGTTAGTTGTATATATATCGTATTCCCGATATTGTAAATGTAAAGAGCGTTTGCCTCACGTCTGTTAAAATACAAAAAAACGGAGAAAAATTGTTATGTGACTTGGGCAAATTAATTTCAGAGTATATGAATCATGCTGATCGATATCTTGTGTATTTATTGAGATATCTGTACCTCCCTCCAAATCATGCTGATCGATATGTTGTGTATTTATTGAGATATCTGTACCTCCCATGCTGATCGATATCTTGTGTATTTATTGAGATATCTGTACCTCCCTCCAAATCATGCTGATCGATATCTTGTGTATTTATTGAGATATCTGTACCTCCCTCCAAATCATGCTGATCGATATGTTGTGTATTTATTGAGATATCTGTACCTCCCATGCTGATCGATATCTTGTGTATTTATTGAGATATCTGTACCTCCCTCCAAATCATGTAGATCGATATCTTGTGTATTTATTGAGATATCTGTACCTCCCATGCTGATCGATATCTTGTGTATTTATTGAGATATCTGTACCTCCATCCAAATCATGCTGATCGATATGTTGTGTATTTATTGAGATATCTGTACCTCCCATGCTGATCGATATCTTGTGTATTTATTGAGATATCTGTACCTCCCTCCAAATCATGCTGATCGATATCTTGTGTATTTATTGAGATATCTGTACCTCCCATGCTGATCGATATCTTGTGTATTTATTGAGATATCTGTACCTCCCTCCTAATCATGTAGACACAATTTGATGGTTCGGATGCCATGTCCGTTTATCAAGTCTATAAATGTGTTACCCATACATTAGGCTCGACCATGCACATCACGATGCATTGCCCTTATATTGGCATGAGTATGAGAAGAAAAAGCGAAGTTTTATTAATTAGAACTAATTTTTGGTCAATGTTCTGGCTATATATATCTCTCAATATATGTGGCACAATCTATGTTTTAATGACAGTTTCGATATTTTCAAAAACATATTCTTCATTTATTTATCTCAACAGAACGATGAGTTCCAGGTATACACGCCACACGAGAAGAACATCTACATTCGAGACGGTTGCCTGTTTCTCCGTCCAGTAAGTATATATATATATCCGGTATAGGTATACATGTATAAATCATATATAGGTCTCAGGACTTCTTTATCACTGTGCGCATATATTGTTAATACCAAGTCGTTTTGGAATAAAACATAGTTATAATCAAAACAGATTATCATTTTTATTATAGGCTAACAAATGGATTATAGAAAACAAAAATATAATTAGATAAATAGCGTTATGGGAGGGGATATTATGTTTTACTGGGCTGTGCGCGAGCGACTGATTCACGTATGTGTACCAATGCGCGGTATACGGATATATCACAACCACCATGAATCGGAATAGAGTTATCCATACTTGTATTACAATACTAGTTGAAACAGTATGCGGCATCGGAGGGGGCTGCGGTCCCTGCACAAAGGGTCATACGACCCCTTTGTGCGTTAGGGGCCCGTATGACCCTGTGTGCGCTTCGCTTCGCCCAGGTGACAGACAGATCCTTCTCTTTTATACATGTAGACATGTTATTTCAATATATCCTCGTGCAAATATGTACATATTGGACCTAAATATTGATATCGGTTCATGTTTGACTTATTATGACCCGACCCCCCGAAGGGGGATTCTGTGGTATATAGTGGAGACCTTCGTCCGTCCATCTAGGCGTCAGCTCGTCCGTCCAGCCGTCCTTTCGTCCGTCCGTAACAGACATTTCACAACACAGCTCATGTAACGATAATCCAATTTGGATGTCCTTTGGTATACCGGTAGACCAGCATTGTGTAAAGGATCTCCACATAGTGCAGGTTTTTCCGCACTTCCCCCAAGTTATGGCCCTCGCGGAGAGCTTTCCGGTGAATGGCAACAAGCCATATTTCCGACTAAATCCCGAAAACGAAAATAAACATTTGTCGGTATTCGCTCCATAGCACTAAATATCATCTATCTTATTTTCAGACTCTTACTGTTGACCATCCGAAATTTTCACACACGGATGCATTGAACACTGCAACGATGGATATGTATGGTTAGTGTATATACCACAATCAATGATTCATCGGCCCAGTATGTGTTAATTGCATCTTCAGTTCATATGTCCATGAATTTGTCATGAAAATTATCATTTCTCATATATACTAAAAATAGCCATGTTACAATCTGAATTGCACAATAAGATGTCCATCAACACTGTTGAAGCTTAAAATCTGTATGTCGCTTGGAAATACTAAAAAGCCTGCTTTTGTCATGGAATGTCACCATGCACAGTTACGTATTCTTCATTAAACATATACATACATTCTGTTTCGGCCCGGTCAGCTATATTGTCGACAAAGGAATCACCGGCGGCGAGTGAACCTTTAAGAGCTAGACATTACAGTGAAATTGTGAGTGCTGAGTTTGGGTCAGAGCCACAAGCCCAACAGATTGGGGAATGTTATTCGAATGAGCCCAAAATCGGCAAGTATAGCAGAGACTTTTTGCCCGCCAAGATCACTGCACGTTTATAATTATTATAGGAACTAATCCTATATATATATATATACGCCGCCCGCATATTGTGGGCGACAGAAACAGTTCGTATATAAATATCAAGGTAGCACTAGATAAGGCTTCTCGATGGATACGTTTTAACCCTTTACCCAACAGAAGGGCCATGTGCCAATGCATTCTCTTATATATGCGAGTCGACCATAGGTCGCCTCGCATATATAAGAGAATGCATTGGCTTAACACATTAAAAATTATAAAATTGTTAAAGAATGTAAGAAAAAATGGTAAAAAGTGTTAAAAAAATATTTTTTTTAGGCCAATGCATTCTCTTATATATGCGAGGCGACCTATGGTCGACTCGCATATATAAGAGAATGCATTGGCACAGGGCATAACTGTAACTATCACAATGTGGTCAAGGAGCCGATTCCAATGATATCCATATTTGTATGGTTCTATTGAGACAGACCGAAGATATTTTAGGCTGTTGAAGCTTTATTTGGCCGGTTTTGGCCGGTTTGTTGGGTAAAGGGTTAACCCGTTGGCTGCTGTATATACTTACATTATTATTTAGAGGCTAGTACTTGATTTGTTTGATATTAGGCCCGATATCAGCCACCGGTAACATCATATCAGCCTGAATGAGGTTACCGATGGCTAATATCTCGATATTTCCACCCTGTTCTCCTCAATGTGCCATTCCCATCGAAACATGGCTATTTCGGAAAGGAATGATAATTTGTTCGCACATGTGTATGGCGACACCCACTGGAGCCAACTGACATCAGCGACGCATACGTTATATTATGACAAGATGACAACGCACGTAGCTACATGTACTACGTCAAAGAAATCATAAATTGTATCTTGCTTTTCGACTTGTCTCGAATTTTCGACTTTATATCTAGAATATTCGCCTTTATACATCGATTTTCGACTTTTACAAAATATCTAACTGGCAGTACTGTGCTTACGTAGACACTCTGTTTTTCTAAAGCATAGGGCAACAAAGAGCGTTCAATATTAATATGTTCCTTGTATGACAACTATAAAGAGCGCTTCTCTCTTGCTGGAAAACTGCTATGGCGTTGGCAATTTGTTTCAGAGTACATAAAGCCCGTAGACATGCAATTATCAACTTGTCTGACCCCCTTACACAATTCGGAGGTAAATGAGACATGTCCGTTTAAATTGAATTTGGTGTCTTATCATCTCTTATGTATACTTATTTATATCTCGGATGTTACCAGAGATGTTCGACTGCTGTACAGAGGAATGCAACGACGGAGCACATCGAGAGGGGCGGTATGGCACGTTGCCACCCATCATGTCTGCAAGGATTTCGCCAAAGGTTGCAATGAAGTATGGCCGCATCACGGTTATTGCTAGGATTCCGAGAGGCGATTGGATTTGGCCAGGTTAGACCCATTGTGATTTGAGATCCAAAATGTTATTGATAATATCTCAAAACCGATGAGATCTGGTTCAGAAAAAAAAATGACATGGAAATCAACGAAAACAAATATAAATTCAAGCCAACACTTGGAACCCCCTTCTATCAATGTTTTGTAACAGCATTCCAATCTCAGTGTGTATTATTTGTGCGAAAAGAAGTATAGTACAGTATAGCCATTGAGACTTTCGCATGAAAGTAACCTCTCGCACAAATAAACCAAACCCCATGCAGGGTTTACCTCCCTTGACGACTCGATCAGACCGCTGCTACCTGCGACATTTTATCCACATTTGGTGGACTTCCGCGATATTAAGATATATATACCAATACCAAGCGAACAGATCAATATGCTGCCCTTATTACGCACACAGAATATCTAACACAATTTGCGTAATTTCGTACCTTAATAAGTCCCACTAGAACCAAACAACTATATTGCGAAAACGATTTGGTTCTCCGATTACTTTATCAATACAAAAGTTTAACCGCATATGGACTACATTGTCATGCACGACAACACACATGGCAAGTCAAACATAAGAGTTCTGATTTGCTGAAATTTTGACCAGTAGCTTGGGGAAATTGTCACCAAAACTACTCCATTCTGTCATTTCGTTTTGAATGCGGGAATTGTTCTCGAAGCACAATTCAATTCAATTTTATTCAGTAATATATAGCAAACATGATAATGTATAATACAAAAGTCAAACAAAAGAAGTTAGAAATTTGACTTTGTTTGGGTCGGTTTTCGCCATTTTGGCCGGAAATCCCCGCACTAAATATAGAAACCATAGACTAATACCCAACCGGTGATAGTCAGAAAAGATGTGTGACTGGTGCGCTCTGGTGGAGATTGCAAATAAACAAAATACCGGACTATTTCAATCACGTGATTGATCATGTGCACACTACCGGGAAATACGTCTGTTGACTGAGAGACTCGTCTGCTAAAGTTGGACTAAACCTAAAGTTGCTATTTATCACTATTTCATGCATGATCACGGTTTGTACAGGCATGCAGTGCATAAATTCTGCTCATTTCACATATATTCGTCAACGAGTCAATGTCATCACCTTATTACCATGCAGGGCCGTGTGTACTGTGGCATCAGGGGCGCCGGAAGAGGGGGGCAGAGGGGCAGCTGACCCCCTGCCCTTGACCAATGGGGGGGGGGGGGCGAGCGGGGGCAGGACTTGCCCTTTTTCTGGAGACATGCCCTTTTTCTCCCGAGTTTGCGGAGAAAATGCCCCTTTTTGCGGAAAAGTGCCCTTTTTGTAGGCTCTGCCCCCCTGCCCTTTGATGCTTACGGCGCCCCTGTGTGGCATTGTGCGAATATGGTTTCTATTTATGCAAGAGGTTATTTCCGAGCGAGAGTGATAACATGCATGTCCCCTTCGTATCTAGCAAAGTTTAGATTTAGGAAATTCAGGCTACCATCCGGTCGTATTCGTCATTGTTGCATGACATTATGGATTCCTTCACACATACTGGCAAATATGCCTGACAAAGTTTTCGTGCAAATTGTCGCATTTTAGGCTACCATCCGATGGTATTCGTCAATGCTGCATGACACTATGCATGACTGCCTTCACATATACTGGCAAATGTGCCGTGCTGTTTCGTGCAGATCATCGCAGAGGTATGTCAGTTGAATATATTTTTGAGATATCAGCTTCGAAATTACGATTTATGTTTCTTAGACTGTTGTATCTGTGATCAAGGCTATGAAGCACCACGACCGCTAGGAACAGATATTGGAAGTTAAATATGACATACCATTGTGGAATTACACGGCAGTACACTAGTCCTGCACAATAAATTATAGCCAGTTTTTCATTCACATCTTCTAGACCACTATATATAGCAATCTGCAATGAACTATACTGATATATTGCCAGCCACGGTTACCAGTGTGTACACATATTCAAACGTGTAATCGCCTGCCACAAATGCAGCCCAACATTTAAAAGTGTAAATGGTCTAAACAGCGGAAGCTGAACATTTATTACACGACGATCTCAGGAAGAAAATTGAATTAATAACCGTTTAATAACTTCGTTGATTTTCAATGCGAATATGTTTATTTCAGCCTGAAATTCTGGCTTGAGATAAAATTCGAATTTTTCTCACCTGATTGATGCCTAGTTATGATGACATTGTTTTACACGGTGCATGTAGTTTTCTAAGATATATTCCGGCTGTTAATGTGGTGGTGATGTAAATGGAAGATTCGGTTGACATCCTGAGTCACAAACATGCGCCAATTTAGCTATCCGAGGTACATACATGCTGTGTAACATAATGGCATGAAATTAATCATGGAAGAAGACTTTGTGTTCTAATCTACTATCTTTCTGCGGTGCATTGTCGTATAAAGTCGTTCTTGTTCACAGCAATTTGGATGTTCCCGAACAATGAAGTCTACGGTGGATGGCCAACTGGTGGGGAGATCGACCTCATGGAAGCTAGAGGTAATCATGCTTCAAAGTGGCTTCCTTGGTTTGGATATCTCCAACACTCATCCCAATGAAGATATGGTATCCAATTTGAAAACTCATTGGTTATACTTGTTTCCAAGCTGAGTTTTCTCTCATCTTTCACTACTATACGAAAACCAGCCTGTTCTGAAATATCGGCATTTTAAGCTCCGTATGAACCTAAGTCGACTTGCCAGATGACGCTCTTTATAATATGTTTTCACTGTGGCCCGCGCTATAAAACGGAATAACGAGCTTAAGTCCACCATGGGTTATTTTCAGATTCAAAATATGAATCCATGTGAATATTTAGGTCCAATGTGAACCTATGTACACGAGGTGTGTTGACGAAAACATAAGACTATGCATAACATCCGATCTTATAACATTATTTGGAACATAACACACGTTCAATACCTGGTTTGTAAACTGTCCTATTTGGAAGTCAATATCTGTCCAAATTCAAATAAAAACATCATATGAATGGAATTCGTAGGTTCAATCTCATTATTTTCGGTCACAGAACACATACACACAGTTTGATGATGTCATATAGGCCATGTTTAAAGGCACGTGAGGCCTTAGTTGTCGAAAATATTCATATTTGTTCCAATCAACGTAAACAGAAAAACATTAAAACGCATACAGTTTCGTTCATATATACCATGACCATCGCGTAAACAACATGTTATCATAAAGATTTACTATATTTTACCTAAGCAAGAGCCTGATTGTGTTACAGAAGACAGCACAATGCTACTGGCTAATCACACACAAATGGCATAAACGCTCTTTATTTGTTCCATATCAGGAATTCACCAACAAAGAACGCTCTTTATGTTTACTATCATAATATAAACAAACACCAGAAAAGTTACTTTTTATGCTTTTGTTTACATAACAATTGTCAAACATTTGACAATAACATACTGTTTATGCGATATTTCTTATTAGTATACGGACAAAGTCTGTCTACATTTTGATGTTCTTTCTGTTTGTGGCGGTTTTTGACGGGTGAAATATTTTCACAGGATACCCACCGCCAAGGCCAACCGTACCTTTAACGACTGGTTTGGTATCGCACAGCTCTAATTAAAAATTCGATACGATATTCAGGTCACAATTTAAGTTCCTAGTTGTTTGCTTCTATCACATTCTGGGGATCGACATTGATCAACAACTGCATGCTAGAAATACGCGATGACTATATAATTATGCCTTATAAACTATATACTAAGATTAATTTGAAGTGATATCGCCCGGAAAGAGCGCCCTTATGTTATATTTATTGTGATCTTGCAATAACAAAGATCGTTGGTGTGGTTGAAAACGACTAACGGGTTTCTGTTCAAGAGTTTTCAGGATGCAAGTACATCGTGTACAATAATGGACCTATTAAAACATGAGTCATATTCCTGAGCTCACTTGGTCGAAATAATTCGACCACGAAATTAGCCACTAATCTGAGCTGTACTGTGTTAATATCAATAACTGTTAGTGGTACAGAAAGGCAAGCGACCGTCTCAATTTAGACCTTTAACCTCTGGGTATAAAGCGGTACTGTACTTATAGTGTACAGTAGCCCTTTAAACCCCGTACAGTTATAAAATCATTTGCATTATAATTACCATGTTGTTTGTATCGTTCATAGAGATGCATTTTGCACTAACCCATGGCTCAAATTCATTCATTTGTTGCATATATTCTGCTGAGTATAAAAGGAGATGGTCCCATGAATGGCCGGATTTAGTGTACAGTCCCCCTTTTAAATTGGAGATGAAGTATCGGGTCTGTATGTTTGCAGGGAACATGAAGGCAATGGATGCAGACGGTGTCAATCATGGGTGTGATACGATATCGTCTGCTGTACATTTCGGAGTAGATCCAAATCAAAACAGAGAACTAGTCCACGACAGGTGAGTCTAAGTATACCAGTTTCAGGTATCTACATATAAGTGGCTGCCGGACAAATGAGCCGATCGTTCATATGGAAGATTTGTTCCACCATACGTTGCTATTTGAACCTTAAACTTGTGATGGCTTTGTAACATCTCAGCCTGGTTCCGAGGGTCAATATATACGTTAAATACCCTTATACGGACTTTATATACCTATACTAATTATTAAAGTCATTGAAATGAGATTATTCTTCAGCATGGAACAGGAAGAAGCATTCCCTGTTAGTGTATTCCTTAATATGGATTGGTCTCACTTCTTTGCCAAAAAAAAAACATGACAAGAGCTTTAAAATTGCCATGACGTTGGTGATTTCCCCCCAGAATATGTACAGCCTATATATATATATATCGGTATTTCGTGTATTTATCTACCTATATTGGTCTATTGTTTCACATTTTAGCCGTATGCCGCAAGGGACATGGTCAGATGATTTTCATTCTTATAGTCTACAATGGACAGAAGATTCGATAGTGTGAGTACAATGCTTTGTGAATAATTTCTTCTCAGTGTTGCTGGTACAAAGTTGCTGTTAACGATTAGCTGGCTTCTGCAATGGGGTTGGCTCAGAAATAGACATGAGGTGTTTACCATGCATAGAAACCAAAATATAAGGTTGTATTGTTGTCGGCCAGTTATTCGTCACTGGGTTATATGAATTTCTTCTGAGATATCGAAGCCTGGCTGTGATTAGCCTTCTTACATTCTATCACAACGACTGAAGTTTAAGTTTAACCCTTTACCCAACAGAAGGGCCCTGTGCCAATGCATTCTCTTATATATGCGAGTCGACCATAGGTCGCCTCGCATATATAAGAGAATGCATTGGCTTAACACATTAAAAATTATAAAATTGTTAAAGAATGTAAGAAAAAATGTTTTTTTTAGGCCAATGCATTCTCTTATATATGCGAGGCGACCTATGGTCGACTCGCATATATAAGAGAATGCATTGGCACAGGGCATAACTGTAACTATCACAATGTGGTCAAGGAGCCGGTTCCAATGATATCCATATTTGTACGGTTCTATTGAGACAGACCGAAGATATTTTAGGCTGTTGAAGCTTTATTTGGCCGGTTTTGGCCGGTTTGTTGGGTAAAGGGTTAAGTGGCGTTGATCAGGCAGGTCTATTAAACATATCCTATAAAATTATTGATTTCATGGATCTTGAAGTTCCATTTTGTTTGTTTCCAATTAATAATTGCAGACACGAGGTTGATGGAAAAGAGTCGCACGTAGTAAAAACGCCACCCGATGGGTTCTTCAAAAGGTTCGGTTTTCACGGTAATGATCCGTGGAGGAAAGGTGGACACAACGCTCCTTTCGATCAAAATGTAGGTATATTATTGGTACTAAGGCCGATTAGTATAGACATACAAGCAACGACTTAAATGGTCGCCCACAAAGCAATTATAGAAATACTATGACAATTCTACTACATGGCTGGAGCTGACAAAAAATATACTCTGATTCCAGTACAGTTATCCAAACACAGTTGCACTTTGTCGGTGCACAGACATAGGAAGTGCTAAACTACCACATACATGTATGGGGACACTAGCCGTGCCTAACCAAGTTTTTGTAGATTTTTTTTTGCAGAGTAGCCATATGGTCCCTCTCAGTTTTGGAATTGCAATGATAATTACTTTGAGCCTAATTAAAGATTAAAGACATATCGTGTGCTTATTTTACCGAATCAAACTGATGGGTGACCCAGGTGTGCCAACTGAAAGAATGTAATAATTGGCTAATTTTGTTGAAATTTTCCATTAGTTCGATGGAAGCATTTCAGAAAAAAGCAACGCGTTAGAAGGACGCCCAATTGTAAATATCTACTCTTAATTCGGGACGAATTATTTATCAATAGACAAACGACAATGCTTCCACCAACTGAGTCACTGTGGATAACCCCATACATAATAATGTAATCATGCCAATTTGGATATAAAAATTATATGAGAATAGCCTGTTTGAGCCAGAATTTTCTCTATTACCGTTCAGTCACCACCCTTTCGTGAAATCTCACAGAAATACTTCAAATGCATTTAACATGTATACCGTTGTATAGATTCACATGCGCTGTCTGTGAATCATTAACAGCATAATGTGCATCTTATACACGTATACATGTATGTCCAATACAACGTCAATGAGATTTCTTGACTGAATGTACTTATTGTAGGTCAATGCTAGACACAGACGAACGTGTAAGGCTAGAATGCTTTTGTTGGGGGGGGGGGGGGGGGGGGGGTCAGGCCTAAAAATTCGAACTCCCAACGTTTTTGGCATTTTGAACAAAGCTGGGATGATAAAATCCCCCGTCGCCACTGACAAGGCTATATACACTCTATTTATAGTTCAAGCTGTTTCTTCAAGTCGCCGTTGGTACTAACTATGGCTTCTTTCCCGACACGTGGGATTATGGGTACGAGAAACCATGGAAAAACAAGGGCAAGACACCGAACAGAGATTTCTGGGAGAAGAGACATTCGTGGCTTCCATCATGGGAAAGCGAAGCCGTTGCCATGGTAATTAAAGAGGTGAAAATGGAAACATTTTGACATGAGAACGAGGTCGTTTCAAGTAGTGTTAATGAACATGAGATACTTTTGTGACCCGATGGAAATGAATGAGCTTACTGCAATAAAGAGCTACCAATTAACCCTTTACCCAACAGAAGGGCCCTGTGCCAATGCATTCTCTTATATATGCGAGTCGACCATAGGTCGCCTCGCATATATAAGAGAATGCATTGGCTTAACACATTAAAAATTATAAAATTGTAAAAGAATGTAAGAAAAAATGGTAAAAAGTGTTAACAAAAGATTTTTTTTAGGCCAATGCATTCTCTTATATATGCGAGGCGACCTATGGTCGACTCGCATATATAAGAGAATGCATTGGCACAGGGCATAACTGTAACCATCACAATGTGGTCAATGAGCCGGTTCCAATGATATCCATATTTGTATGGTTTTATTGAGACAGACCCAAGATATTTTAGGCTGTTGAAGCTTTATTTGGCCGGTTTTGGCCGGTTTGTTGGGTAAAGGGTTAAAGTAGAATCTTTCATAATTATCGTTATGAATCTTTCTATATTGCTACTTAGTTGTATTTTTATTGTATCTTGAGGGAGTAATATGCATGTTTAACATTTTCTGTACTAAATGAATTGTCAAATTCAGTTATACAAGTCCACATTGGAATTGCTTATTATTCATATGGAAGTGTGTTCAGGGAAAATTAGCAGACGGCTGACAGACGGAATGATAATACAAGTGCGGAGGGATTCAAATTCGTTGGTGTGGAATGTTCAGATCATAAGCTCAACAAACGGCATAATTGTGGCTGTTTGTTGATCGAAATTATTATCTGAACATTTCAAAAGGGAACTACTCGTCAATGAGTATTTATCAAATAAAGGGTTAAACCACACAGTAGAACAGCTGGAAAGAGAAGATATATATATAGGCTACAATATGTTTACAATTCAGAATTGGTAAATGGTTTACATACCAAAAACTGGGAATATCATTCGCCTGCACGTGGCTAGAGCGTCTCATTGGGGTGTACACCTTGAAAGTCCCAACTGCACCCTCTTGAACCAGACCAAACTTACCAGCGGCGAAATTCCATTAGCACCCCCCCCCCCCGAGTTCGCGTACTCAAGCTTTCCAACTGTTGGACGTTTCCAACCTAACAGTTCTCTTCTTAAATTAGTAGTTTCCATTTCCCCAGTAATTACTAGTCGCAAATTCAAACAGAACATTAGCGTTTTAATCTTTGTTAAACGTGCATATATTTTGGTATGACTCTTACAGCTTCTTAAATAATTATAAATAATAAGGAGCGTTCACAATTATGAAATATTATTGTTTTTGACGTAATACTTATGGATTACTGTGCGAATTTTCGTTATCCTTGTACCATACTAATGATGCCACAGGCAATGACCCTGTTATGCCAAATTAAACCCACATGCCCCTGGGGAAATACTAAAAACCAATATAGACTATACCAGTGACAAGGTTCAAAAGATCGATTTTGGCTAAAACCACACCAACTATCAAAACCCTAATAAATTCTAGAAATCTATCATTTGAGCAAAATTAATCTCCATTGTGTCTTATTGAATGGACTGAAGTCGAGATATCGTAGCGGAAACTACCGAAATATACCGAAGAAATCGGGTCGTCATCTTCCCTGTCCGCTCAGGGGCCTTTGACCCTGTTATAAAATAAATATTTTCGAGCAACAATGTGTCGTGAGCCTATAAATGCTCATATATGTTCCACAAGTCATTCCGAAGCCACACATCCTTTTTTGTATTTCACCCGATGCGTTTGTGTCCAATTCTTTCAAATTTATTCATCAAACGAATTCCAAAAACAAGACCTGTCTGCGAATCGCAGTAAATTTTTAAAGAGAAAGTAAAACAAGAATGCACTGGTCAAGGTCATGTGAAATTACCTGAATTTTAATATTGGATCAAAGGAAAGCGATACTTCCACGTTCCCTTCTATTTTAAAATAAGATAAACATCTTGATTCAGAGAAAATTAATAATTCCAACGTTGCTTCAATACTCTATCGGATATCTATGCATATTGATTGTTTCAAGCCAAAATTTGTGAACTTTGGATTATTGTCAATCAATCAGCAAGCGGCTCAAAATCTACTGCCCGTCCCAGACTCGTCTTGTTTTTGGAATTCGTTTGATGAATAAAGTTGAAAGAATCTAGCACAAATACATAGGGAGAAATAAAAAAAAAGAAGGTACGGGCAGCTTCGGAATGACTGGCGGAACACATATGAGCATTTCTAGATGATGTCATCGCGTTTAAGTACACGTTCGCGACAAATTATTGCTTGAAAATATTGATTTTATAACTAGGTCAAAGGCATCTGAGCGTGACAGGGAAGACGACGACCCGATTTCTTCGTCATATTTCGGTAGTTTCCGATATGATATCTCGACTTCGCAACGTTCAATTTCGCCGAGTTATATGTCAAATAAAAGGGAATTCCATTGCCAATAAGACACACGTGAGGATATTTTGTCTGAAATGATAGGATAGATTTCATTTGGTAGTTGGTGAGGTTTTAGCCAAAATTTATCTTTTGAACCTGGTCACTGGTATAGTCTATATAATATATATATATATATATATATATATATATATATATATATATATATATATATATATATATATATATATATATATATATATATATATATATATATATATATATATATATATATATATATATATATATTTATCATCCATCCCTTAACTAACACTATTTTCTGATTGGGCAAAAGCCGCTACGTGATAATCCAGGAAAAAGTCATAACGGTCTCCCGTATGTCATGTTTGACTCCCAAGTGCGAAATGAATCTGTGAAATTGTGATCCGCGCGCAATTACACTGGTGGATTTAGCAGATGTTACACTTCCGCATTGAGTTTTTTTTTCATTTCCGTGTTTACTGTTCCAAATCATGCTTTCTGATGATCAAATACAGGCTTTTATAGAGAATTAAGTGCCGACAAATACCAAAAGTAACCACTAAAGTTTTATTCCCAAAATTTGAATAAACATACAGATGGATAATACAAATGTCATTATACAATGTTCTGTACAGTATGAGTTGTTCTTGTACTCGTCCAGGTTGTGGTCAAAAGTCATATATGACTTTTCACCACAATCTGGACTCGTACAAGAAAAACACATACTGTACACAACATTGTATAATAACTTCATATTAATATTGGTATTTTAGTATTTTCCACAACAGGTGCCTGTAATTAAATTCACTGATTGGCGTCCTATAATTATGCTCTTCGTTCTGTTTTATGTAACCTCTTGTTCGAAGTGTCTTACTGTTAGCTAGCAGCTAGTATAATCCAGTGTATGTATGGTTTCACCTCAAACAATGTTTTTCAGTGGATATACGTAAACAAATAATAAAAAAAAATATTTGTTTTCGCTGATAATATAACGCAGTCTATATAGTCCAGGAGATATTGGTCGACACGAGCTATGTTATGCGTTTTGATACCTTTAAGTTGAACTAGTAGATGGTTTATGTACAATTTCGTCCATACATACCGATATTATGACAAAAAGTTGAAATTAATATGTGAAAATATCGATTTATTTTCAATTTCTAGCCGCCAATTTACCAGCGATCTTGGCTGTGAGTATCAATTGCCAAACTCTAATGAATACTTCATGTCACTATTCCATATCAACATGTAATGGTGGATAGAAAACGCGAAACAATAACGCCCATCCTAAGAAAGTAAAGGAATGTAGATTTGTTTTCAAATTTCGGTCGCCATTTTGGCCGCCATCTTCGATTTGGAAAACATTTTCTTGCATGAGATGTAAGGTAATTACTTCACCTCAGTATTTCCAACTCAACTGTACGCATGGATGGAGTTGTCTCGACAATAATGCCCAATGATGTGAATATGAGGGAATTTCGGTAATTTTTCAAAATCTGTCTGCCATTGTGGGCGCCATTTTGGATTTGGGGGACTTTTATTTGGATATGGTACAAGGAAATTTCTTCGCCTAAGTGTTCCCAACTTACAATAGTAAGCAGGTGTGGAGTTGTCATGACAATAATGCTCACTGATGTTAAAATCAGCGATTTTCGGCGATTTTTTATTTCTGGTGGCCATTTTGGCCGCCATCTTGGATTTGGGTAAATATTCCTCCACTCAGGTATAAGAGGAATCCTAGCTCGAGTATCTCATGCAAATATATATGCATGGGTGTTGTTATAATAGCAATAACATTCATTGATTCGAAATATAACATCCCGTTATTAACGGAGATTCGGCTTTGACCTATGATACCGGCATTTGGGAAAACGTGATATCTGACATAAATATCCCGCAATGAATGCATATTATGGTCCCCATGTGTTCGCCAATGACTCCTCTATATGATAAATGTATAACATGATGCAAAAATTCTAACATTTTCCCACAGAGACAAACGAAAGGTGGTAACATGTCAGAAAACTAGCATATTTTCACATTTCGGCGGCCATCTTGGCCGCCATATTGGATTCTGGTGTCGGATTTTTGGCTAATTTGTAAGGGTTGTATATTAGCATAACGAATCGAGCGGAAAACAAGACCGCATTTGCTATCATCTTTACTATAATGGCGATCAAAGAGACCTGGTGCATTTTAAAAAATGGCCGCCATGATGGACGCCATCTTGTCTGGAGTCTCTGCGGCCACTTTTTTTTCTTGTTAACAAGTGAAAAAAATTAGAGGAGACCTTAAGGAAGAAAATTAGTGGGGTGAAGTTAAGTCCTGGGGGGGGGGGGGGGTTGCAGAGGTCGACCAATATCTCCTGGACTAATATACATACTATTTACTGTCGACGCAATTATCTGTATTTTGGACACGAATGCATTTTTTATGATCTAAAGTTTACTCGCAAATTATCAAAAAAAGTAATCTCGTTCTCTCAGATATATCATGACATGTTATGTTTGAATGTGATAGATACAGCTGGTATGCTAATTAACATGCATAACGTGGGGTTTATAAGCATTAGGGTGGATACACACATGCATGTAATGTCTGTATGTAAAATACATGTATTTTACATGGTCACACCAATCATTGATAGCATTAATCGCCTGCGCGAGATCGTTCCATTTCAACAGGCGAGACCGGTGAGTAGTTATAAGCCAAAATCAAACTAACTGTTATCAAGAGATTTCAGGCCAGTCATAAACATGTCTTTTTTCATGGGTGCCGAAATGAATAAATCCTGTCTGATATATGTTGCTGTTTTTCACGAGTTTTAGTTCATTTCGAAAAGTGGATTTGAGTCTGTCGATTTTATACTTGATTTGTTTCTCGTCATTTCTTGGAAACAGGGTCATCCAAAATAAAAAATAAATGTGTAGACTTTTGAAGCTATTTTAGGACGATTGTGATACATGAGTGTTTAATGCCCCACACACTGACTCCCAATTTAATCTCGTCCAGCAGAACCCGAACGGCTTTCTGGCTCCACATTTTGGAAGTGCTATATTAATACACATGGCAATCAACTAACTCATACATGGTGAATTCCATGTTATAAAGTGATTTAGCCTAATTGGACAACGCCGAATCGAGTCAGGATAAGGGTATTTGTTCCTCGACTATGCAGTATTTGTTCCTCGACTATGCATGGCCTCAGTTCAAATTTTAACAATCCGATATGGTGCTCTCATGCCTTGAATACAGGCATTGGAACATTAAGACAGACAATACCAGTTTGTTGAGATTGCTCGGATAATTTGAGGGCGAGCTCATGTGATAACTTTCAATTGGGATTTCTTTGCATATATCCATTACAGCGCCAAAACATTAATGCAGGTACAACGTTGAAAGAAAAAAGAGTCACCCCCCCCCCCCCATTTTAACCCAGAATTTACAGAGCAGTGTTTGTTTCTCAGGCCAAAGGATGAACAAGTTCCTAACTGTCACCATTTTAGCCTGTACAGGCTTGAATTATCACATTTTGGACTATAATCCATGATTGGGGGAGGGGCTGGTTCTCGAAAGTTTCGAATAACTAAGGGATTTAGTTGAATGTATCGGCCGGGATTATCTGGGCAAGAATGTACAACATAATGTTTTACTTAAATATTCCATAGTTTTAAATTGTGTGTATATAACACAAGAGAGGAAAGTTGGCGTAGTTGTGGACTCGTAGCTGGACAACCCTTTTTCCGAATGAAGACACACATGCAGCAACACCACCTTCTGTATACCTTCAAATTTAAAGCTGTAATAATATGTTCATAATTATATGAATAGCATCAATTGCTGCATATGAGATTAATCACTCGTAGCAAACAGGCACGGCAGATATGACTGTCAACTACAATATTTACAAATCAGGAGTGGCTTCGTGGCTTCAGTGGGGTAGGCCTCATGTTGCTGCATGCCCCCCTCCGGTCGATGAAATATGTAATGGTCAGTCCGGTAGCTTCCGGTATAATATAGCCCCTACATTGTGGAAATCCTGGGACCATCACTGGTATACAACCAAGAGAAGACTGACAATGATTTAAACAGAACGTCCAACATTTGGGTTATCGCGCGAACAATTATTTTAAGCGGCCTGACGACTTCGTCCAGTCAACGACACTCTACACACTCAGAGCGTTACTCACTGTGGTCAAACATAGCCGCAATGATTGGGTTATCAGCAGACACATATTACATGGTCTGTATGATCCATGTAAAACGACAAAAACACGATATTTACAGAGATTACATGCATGTGTGTATCCACCCTTATGCAGATGTGTGTTATTGTGGGCGGGTGTTAGAAGCGAACTATTTATCGATTAGAGGTTGTGCATAAATTGGGCGACAGTACATGATCATTCCAGATTACGATTGTCGACTTGTTGTATAAAGTGCCCATTCGGAGAAATAGAAAAGGACGATGTAGAACATAGGAGATGGGTTTTAAATTGTATAAATCAGCAGACGAAGACTCACGGATTGGCATTACATGATCGACCCAGATGCGGCTGTATACATATATATATATATATGGTGTTAAAAATGTGTGTTTGTGTTTTGTTTTTTTGTCATATTGAACACTCACCACCCCGCATACCTTCATGGATTTTTACTACCTTCTGGACGATGTCGATATTTTGCGATGATTATTTTTTCTTTCTTGTCTTTGTTCCGTGGACACCGAAATAGGAATATTTTCAGGTTTATTTCTCTATCCGTATGGGTATACAAGAGAGTCAACTCTAAAGAAATGCCCTTGGTTTGAAATTTGTAGCATCTTCCAGACTTGGTAGCTTGAGGTACCGGTTTAAAAGGTTCAATGCAAGGGGGCACAAGAGCGGTTTGTCTAGTTGGGGGGGGGGGGGCGTATACCGTCAACTGGAGATTTCAAGGGACGACCTTCTCATTGGAGACCCACTATAATGTGCAACAAATATTTTAATAAAATTGTATAAGCGTCACCATGCACTAAGAACATTGAGAAATAGATAAAAACGTACTGACAATGTTCCAATAACAAAATTACTCAGTTGAAACTATTGTTATGTAAACAAATCTGTTACAGTGATTTGTCAACAAAAGTCTATAATCCTAGCTGTCTATATAGTATTATATCAAATAGTTTTATCTGAATATGAGTTTCAGAATATTTAATCAACGTGTTGGACTTTTCCCAATGTTTACCATAAAGTTTTGATCTCAATTTTGCTCTTGTTGGACTTTTAACAGTTATTCCACTATAGCAGTAATACATAACAATTAATACTTGGTTTTGACATGCAAAATATCATTATTAAAGAGTTATAAACAATAGACCAATTTTCTTTCATTAATATAGAAATTATTTCTTAAAGACATATTATGGACTTGTTCGAGTTCTTGAAACTGATAAGTTAGTATTCAGGCGTTATGCCAACCTGGAGAATGTAGCATTCTACTAACATCGTCGAAAATTTCAACGAAATCGACCATACCACTCAATAGAAAATATCGTCAAAACTACGCTCAGTTGAAAATATTTATATCTGTATTCGGGACGCAACAATCGGCAACTAACAAACAACATGATTTCGCCATCCAGAGTCGGTGCATTTAATTAATATATCAGAATGACGGTGTGTGTTGGCAATTTGGATTAATATTCGTAAAAAGAACAAATTTGAGTAAGATAATTCTCCATTTCTATTGAATCACCCTACCGGAGTGTTTCACATCACTTTAATAAGAAAAAATATCATAGTAGAAATATTTTCTCACCCTTTAGAAATATTTTCTGAGACATTAGAAATATTTTCTATTATTTCTTAAATTAAGAAAGCAAAACAGATCATCGTTTTTGTGTTAGAAATATTTTCTTGCCGGTTAGAAATTATTTCTGACTTTATAAATATTTTCTTATGGGATAGAAATGTTTTCTTATCGTGTAGAAATGTTTTCTGGTTTTAAGAAAATTCCAGCACATTTCTTGAAGCTTTTATCTTCGTAAGAAAATGTTTTCTATGTTTAGAAAAAACTCTCTTCGTATATAGAAATAAATTCTTGATATAAGATATTTTAACTTGATTCAAGCATTATTTTCTTATTTAGAAAATCCTTGTTGGCAGTGTATTTTTGCTGTTGTCTTTCCCTCGTACATACAAACATATTTTATTTGTAAACTCACATATTGACATAAAGCAAATTGTGAACACAAAGAAACAAACATGGAATGCTTATAAAACGGATTGGAACACAAGTTATTCCACATTAATGCTCATCCCCTAAATGTTAGCTATAGTCAGATGATGACTGACATGATACTTCGAACTAGGAATCGACACATCGATCACAAAGTTTCCATGGTGACGTCAAACACTTCCATAGCAACATCTTCGCCAATCCACGTTTTTGTCCAATCATCGCGTCCTTTCCAGAAATCCTTGTTAGCCTTATATCCTTTGTTTTTCCATGGCTTCTTATAATCGTATTTCCATTCATTCGGGAAGAATCCATGATTCGACCCAACGGCAACATTCAATATCAAATAGAACTGAAACGAGATGAATGGAATCGCACATCAGTTATAAATGTACGGTATATATTGGAATGGCATTTTATTCATCAGGAAAATATGGGCAGACGGCAGACGAAAAAACTGATAATACAAATGCAGGATTCATATTCATTGTTTGGAAATGTTCAGAACATAATTCTCTAAGGGAACAAACTATCCGTCAACCAGTATGTATGGTAAAGACTACTACTAGTAGGGCGGATATATGTAAAATCGTGCATTTTTTTCAATACATCACCAAATGTGGCCTGTACATGTACGTTCCTCAACATGTGCTAAATCAAAATACATATCATGGTAACATAAGTTTAATTTCATATAATATGGAAACATTGCTGGTGTTTCGCTGTCAATATAGTGCATGTGTTGCATTCGAAGTACTTCACCACTTAGATACAACTGGGTAGCACATTTGACGTTGCTATGATAACCAAGCCTACATGATCATGTGACCAAACTGCAAATAAATTCCATCTCAGTATATTGAATGAAATAACGCCGATTGCGCACGTGTCCAGAGTTTATATCTAGTCCATTCCATTCAGTATTCATCATATTAGAGTATTGGGGTCTTCTGTCGATGAAAATGAAGAAAGGCAACACGCTCGGAATTCATGGAGACAACGCATAAAAAAAACGCCGGTAAATCTGAAAATATATAGCAAAATAGAATATCTTTCGTCTATTTAGTGCTTGTAAGCTAATTAATGTGGGCTCAATGTTACCCATCCAATAGGTCAAGCGATAAATCAAATTGGCTATAATTCACAGATGGAAAGTTTCCTTAGGGATAGCTGCCAATATGACCGCCAAACAAATGTGTGTGGGCATTTTATAATAATTTCACCTCATAATCGCCTGTATGTATGTAAAGGAAGATTAAGAAAAACAACTACGACAAGGTACGGCAAATGGATATTTATTTTTCGATGCTCACGTTTCGTGTCATATATGGTGTGCTTATAACCAAGATAACAAGAGGACACTGCAATGAATATGGACGAATGTTGGTAACTTATTATTGTATCGCATGCGGCAGTGACGGTGTGTCGTATAACTACTTACACTGGATAAGTGTCAACTCTATCACATATGTATTATTATCGTGTGACTCCTCCAAATACAATTTCTAGTAGAGGGGATTACCCGACTAATGGGAAATCAATGTCATTGGGAAAAAACACTCGTTATCGGATGAATCCAGTTAGAGATATTGACACTCATCCTCTGGACCGAGCGAACATGTATGCACATCGCAAATACTTGCATTTTAATCAATGTTCAATGGAACAGCTATCGGCTAGATTTGGCAACTTTAGACATATGATATTCAGATAATTACCATTTTGAGCGATTGTGGAAATATGATTGCCAAATATCTTTACTCGAATCTATAACAAAAACTGGTTTCCACGACAACAAACGAAATTCGGATGAGTCAGCGCAATTTTATTCACACTATAGGTAGAGAGTTTACACCGCTACTGAACAAAATGGAATGCGTTGCTATTGTTTTCCAACAAGAGGGTGTCGAAGTAAAGCTCATTTTTCAACTGAATTATGGGTTGGTTGCTATATATATGGCAACAATTTGACAAGTATTTGATCACAGATGTTTTTGCCTACCGAACTTCTTAAAACTGGGACATATCATATATTAATTGGGCAAAATTTCTCAGTATATTCATAATGTGCTAGATTCGGCCATTTTTGTCACATATCTGATCCAATAGAAAGGGTTAAAGTGACTTGGTGGTTTCAACTTCAAATTAACATATTATGTTAAGTATACGAAGCCCTGGCATATCGATTTGTCACACCTGTTCATTTGTTTATTTGGATATGTTGAAAAGTGTTGTAACATAGTGTGTGCCTATCTATCTATAGGTTTCTCCCAACCTTCATTGTGTTGAAGTTTGAAAGGAGGCGCATGATTGTCTAGCTACACAATTTTGATGTGCAATATTTTTGGTGAATTTTGGATTTTATTTAAAAACATGATAAAAACTCAGATTAGGTACAGGTTGGGTTATGGGAGTTTGAAGTGGTCGCTATAAAGAGCAGATTTGAACTTGTCCAGGTATGTGAGGGTAGCAATAGCAGGGTCAAGATAATTCCATGCAAGAATAGTACGTGGGTAGAATGAGGTGCGGGTGTATTTGGGTCCAGTGAAAAACAGTACACATTTATGGCTTTATGTAATTAACCTTATCGCTGCCAACCTTTGTCCGTATAAAAGCTCAAGTTGTCTCGTTCTTGTGATTATCTAGCGGTCGGATTGGTACATTAACATTCTGGCTGCAGTCACTAGAGTAACTGGATGATACTAACAGGAAATGTCTCGAATCACGAAAGATAATAAGTTACCAGAAATATTTGCATGGCCAGATCGAAAATTGGACATCATCCAGATGGTATGTAGGTGACATCGAACATGTAGCATTAATAGGACAACCATTTAATTTCGCTAAATGCTTACCGGTTGATCGAATGGTGCGTTCGGGCTACCATTTGCCCATGGATTTTTCCCCCGGAACCGTCCTAACTTATAAAACCCTTCTGCAGGAGTGTTCAACCGCAGTGTCTCTTTCCCGTCCACTCTATTTCTGCAAGGCGACGAGAATTGATCGTAAATATAATTATAATGGTACATATACATACAGACTGTAGAGCGGGTTCGTAAATATAATTATAATGGTACATATACATACAGACTGTAGAGCGGGTTCGTAAATATAATTATAATGGTACATATACATACAGACTGTAGAGCGGGCTCGTAAATATAATTATAATGGTACATATACATACAGACTGTAGAGCGGGTTCGTAAATATAATTATAATGGTGCATATACATACAGACATACAGACTGTAGAGCGGGTTCGTCAAATCACACTTACGGTGAACAGTTATAACAAAATGTCTTGGCCAATAAGCAAGATCACCGAGTCGCTACCATATTGGACCCATCCAGCCCCGTCCGCGCATTCAGTGCTACAGGTCAAAGTTCTGGAATATAGCATTCCACATTTGGAGCTTTTTAATACTCACGAATTCCATAAATATGGAATTCAAAACTCCATATATGGAATTCTACTCCAGAACTTTCATCTGTAGCACTTAAACCGCGGAATGGTGCTGGATGGATCCAATATGGTAGCGACTCAGTGATCTCGCTTATTGCCTGGGCCCAGGATTTGGCCGCATATATCTATATGGAGTTCAGAAACTTTACTTGCGCAACGACAAAGAAGGCATGCCACTTCTAAATCTGATAACTATGACGTTTACCACTCGATGCTCACCATGCAGTGTTTGAATATCCTGACTGTATTTTTTGAAAAATTTCGAACAGTAGTACGCATTCCAAGGTCAGACTTCATCGTTTTCAGATTTGATGGGAGTAGCGGCATGCATGCCTTCCTGGTGAATAACAATGTGTCGTGAATGATAGGGCCGAGGGAATCCAACATGTTTGTAACTGCTTATCATATATGTGTGAAAGCTCTCAGTAGCAGCATGTGTCATGCTGTCGTGTAAACCGTCGACTGTTATTCTTAAGTAAACGTATAACTGGTATGCTTTATTGCTAGACATGATTTAACATATTACATACAAACACATATACACATATTAATATTTACAAACGTGGATTAGGATGCCTACAATGGGAGACAGACACATTGGAATGACAACTCTATATGCCACCGAGTCCTTTGTACATACATAAAGTACATGTATATGCTGTCGTGTAAACCGTTGACTGTTATCCGGAAAGTACATATATACAGTGCATGCATAGTATGCACATGCCCCAGCAAATTCACACCCTGGCCTTTCGATAGTCATGCGGCAAAATGTCCAGCTACGCCCTACATCGCTATTTCTGATGTGTCACCATGACAATATCGAGATTGATGTTTCACTCTTGTCATGACGAGGATGACTCACCAAGTTGGTGAGGTCCTAATCAGGAAAGACCTTATTTTGCGGACACTTTATTTGATGTGGATGAAAATGACAAAAGGTGGCATCTAATTCAAAGCTATAGTGACAAACACATTTATCATATTTTCTGCTTCATTCCTTGATTTAATTTTTTCGAGCAGTTCACATTTATCGGATTTACATCATAAAACTCCCCAATATTGAACAAGAACCAATTAACCGTGCAGTTGTTCCTGATAATCCATTGCTCTCACACAACCAAACTTCTATTCAAGGTACGTGGTATCAACTTCTTAAGGAAGTTACACATTTGGGAGTAACAATGTGTAAAATTCTGCAACGAATTCAACGAACTTTTAGTCCAGGCACATTAGGCGTGAATGGGAAAAAGTAAGGAAATAAATCCGGGAAAGCTGATTTTTAAAATATTATTTAGGCCATAACATCGCGGATGCGTCGCGAAAAGTCCCCTAAAATCGCAGTTGAGCTTTCGGAGTTAACCAATTTTTTCCATAAAAAATAAAAACTTTTAAGTTTTTCACAATCATAGGAATAATGGGATGATATAACAATTTTTCAGCCGAAACATATACCAAATGTACTCAATATTGTTCAATACACAATTCTCGAATCAGAGATACAAATTCAACGGGGGGATTTGAATGAATTTCGGTGATATGGATATAAAATAACATAATGACCCCAAAAAATGACGATTTTTTCAGACAAACTGTCCTATTCGATGTCAAATTTCTCGGGCTATTCATTACGAAGGCGCAAGCAATTTTGTTTTAAAAACTGCACAGACATCACTCCTACTATATAATATGCGGGATTAGCAACTATACCTATGATAAGTGGTCAATACTTGTAAAAACATAACCCTACCCCCTAAACTGGCTCTCGTCACATTTTGCTCTTCCGCTAGTCCAAGTGCTTGTTGTAGAAAACACACCAACTGTGAAAAGGGCAATACAAGCATGAAACTTGGCACATATGTTCATTATACGCTACTGCTCATTTTCACATGTGGCGACATTTGCAACAGGCTCTTCTTGGCAACGGTTGCTAGGCAACTACCCGGCATCGGATTAATGCATATGACTGATATTATATGTGTTCTAACATACTAAACTACGTCGTGTAGCATGTTTATGGTGAACATATTTGTTGTCAGTTTTGACCTGACTGACAAATTACCATACTTCTTACTTACAAGGGGTGACGATTGCTAGGGACACACACACAATCTAAAAATGCACATATGACTGATATTATGGTAGCTTTAACAAACTAAACTACACCTAATAGCACTTTTATGTTGAAAACAATTAGAATAGTTGTTGTTAGTGTTGAGCTGGCTGAAAAAATACCATATAATTCTTACTTATATGAGTGGTAACTGTTGCCAGGGTCATACCCGAAATACAAAAATGCACATATGACTGATATTATGGTATTATTAACGTTTTTATGGTGAAAACAATTATAAATGTTGTTAGTGTGAGCCTAACCAGAATATGGGTATAATTATCCGTTATGCTCCATCAGTTTAGATATCGGGAATTCAAAGTGAGAGTTGAAAAGTTGTTGCTTATATTTAATATGAGACATGGCCATAATAGTTATATAAGCCATAGACCCACACAGCTAGTTATATAATGTAAGTCACGGACCCACTCTATACTATATATGAAGAACATAGCTAGGGTCAGCCACCAATATGTTAGTCATGGCCCTAGCCTACAATAGTTAGGTTAGGAACCCAGGCACATACATTGTCACAGGACCCATGTCCATACATATAGACTATGGACGTAGAATATGTATAGTCCATGAACCAGACCGCTTCATATAACCATACATGTATGGTATCTATGACCATGACCATGACACTGTTACATGGTGCAAATACCCAAGTGCCCACAGATAGACCATGTACTAAGATAACATAGACCAAGTCCGATGCACAATACATAAGTGCACCATTGATTCAGGAACCTATATATGGTATGAACATATGAGACAGTTTTATGACAGACCAACCTATATATAGATATTGGACCGATGCCACAT
Organism: Siphonodentalium dalli; assembly: GCA_032622095.1. Classification (NCBI taxonomy): domain Eukaryota; kingdom Metazoa; phylum Mollusca; class Scaphopoda; order Gadilida; family Siphonodentaliidae; genus Siphonodentalium; species Siphonodentalium dalli. Next base: position 201,351,929 of record CP136062.1, read on the forward strand.
ATACGAAAGTTAAGGATGTGGGGCCTTATAAATAGCCAATACACATATGGCACTGTGGGTTGGCCATGGACACATACCCATACGTGTAGGCCATGGACCAAGGCCGATATATGTATGCCATATTGCATTGTACCCAGGCATAAGCAGGTGTCTGTCTATATGTAGGATATGGACCCACCCCTTGTACGTGATATAGCTACACCAAAGACCCAGGCAAGTTTAAATAGTGCTAATACACAGGTGAATATAATGATGTATGCAGTGATACAGGTGCCTATATGTAGGACATGGACACAGGTCCCTAAATAAAAGCTACGGCAGCGCACATATATGCTGGTAGGCAATGGACTGATCCACATATATAGGAGACACATGGAGCCCATGCCTACTGGTAAGTCATGGACCAAAATGCATGTGCATGGATCCACGTCTCTATATGAATACCATATACGTACGTCCGTTTTCAGCCATTCGACCAACGCCCTATAGGATGGAGTTCCCTATCGATTGGCCGTGTGCACCACCATAGCTTGGCTATGGACCCAGGCTCATATAGGTAGGAAATTGAGACGGGCCACTATGGACAGCCCAAGGATCCAGGCTGATTTAGTTATGACCTTATTACCAGACATTTATATGTAAGACATGAACCCACCCCATGAATGTACATGTTACATGGCTATCTAGGTTATAACCACAGCCACGCATACGCTATGGACCCATATGAACACCACATGTAGTGCAAATACACAGGTGTATATAGTTATGAACGCATGACATGTACCCAGGTCTATACGTCAAATCAATAGAACGAACCCTAAATAGTATATCATCGGTCCAGGCCCCTTTCTATGACATGGACACAGTAATTAAGACACGCGTCATTGGATGCTGTTCCTTAGTAACTGTGGGTTGGTAATGGGCCCATGGCTGCCCATGTAAATGGGTTTTGGTCACCGGTTCCAAAGGGTAGTTCATGGTATTTCAGTCTGAAATATATAGGCCACGCTCATGTACGAGCTCCTATAGACTTGTAAATGACTCATGACTCATTGACATATATCTATTACAAATGTAAGTACTCTTCCTGAATTTAAGATGAATTTGAAATTAATTGACCCGCCCACGAAACCTCCCCAATTCTTTATTAATGGTCCAAGAAAACTAAGCATCTTACACTGCAGAATTCGCAACTATTGTAGTGAATTAAAATCAGATATGTACAACAATTTTATCTCTGATACCTCTAAATGCACATGTGGATACGAAGTCGAAGATGCCTTTCATTATTTCTTTGAGTGCCCCCTGTATGCTACCGAAAGATGCGAACTTGTCAATAAGATTGCAGCCCACCAATTTATAATATCTAACATTTCCTCCTTACTCACGTGGATATCATCAGAATCGAATCGACGCAATGAAATTCTTTTCCATTTTGTTTATTCATACATTTCATCAACGAAACGCTTTAATTAGGCCCCCTCCGCTAACAAATATAGGCGAGATCCTCCTTTGCGTTACAAATGTTGACTACCTCAGATGAAATTTCAAAAGCAGGATATAACTGACAGCAATAAAAACCACACCATACATCATGCTGTATATATGTTATGTTTGTCATCTACGTTGTATTTGTTAAATTGTTAATGGGAGAGGGGCGGATTTAAGTTGTTAAAACTTGTGCCCCGATCCCTCTTGTAATATTATATTACAATAAAATATGTTTAAACAAAATTGACATATATGTAGTTATGGCATGGATATGAAGGAAACACAGTTAGTTTATACCATATAGCAACTGGTATGCGGATGCTACCACACCGTGATAGAGTGTTCTGCATGGATGCCATTGTCAAATGTAGTGCGAATGTCCGATTCCAGGGGGGGGGGGGGGGGGGTTCAGGTGGTATCGACATAAATGTGGGTCAATATTTTTACATGTCTCATTAAAATGTATTCCAACAATCGATTGATGGAAGATACAATAATAAACTCCACACAGGTATGTGATTCTGATAAAACTAACTGAATACTGTGTCAGTTTAAAGAAGATTTGTCAATGGTATGTGGTTACCTAGCAACAATGATACCTCAATACCTATTTGCCACACGAAAATCACACAAGAATGCAGCAGTACACAACACAACAACCTTTAGTTATGCATTATTGTCAATATAACCATAATATGGTATATTATGAAACAATTATATCATGCAAATTTCCTGAAACGCATACCATATTATGAAACAGTTATATCAGTTAAATTACCAGAAACTCATACATATGGTGTGCTTTCAAATGTGGATATGTCCATAGCAACCATTACACACCCGTTAGGTAACGAATGTGGCAACTTTACTGCCATGTTCACACTAACAATAATTATAATAGTTGTTTTCAATATAAAAATGTTACATGACGTAGTTTAGTTTGTTAAAACTACCATAATATCAGCCATGTGTGCATTTTCCGATGTCTGGTATGTCCCTAGCAACCGTTACCAGAAATATATAGTTATTTTAAAAGTCGAACCCACACTAACAATAACTATTACAATTGTTTCACCATAAAACGATAATGACGTAGTTTATATTAGTTTGTCAAAACTACCATAATATCAGTCAGCTCGGCATGTTTCGATTTCGGGTATGTCCCTAGCAACCGTTACCACCCTGTAAGTAAGAACTATGGTAATTTTCCAGCCAGATCCACTCGAACAACAACTAATATTATTTTCACCATAAAAATGCTGCATGACGTAGGTTAGATTGTTAAAACTGCTATAATATCAGTCATATTTGTATTTCTTCGATGTGGGATATTTGCCTAGCAACCGTTGCCAAGGAAGGACCTGCCGCGACGTATATACATCTGAAAATGATTAATAGTGTATAAGGAACCTATGTGCCAAGTTTCATAGTGTTATCACCATTTGCGCAATTGTTATGTCAAACGCCAGGACTATTATATGGTATTTTTGTCTTTCAGACACTCAAAGCCATGGCGTACGTTTTAGGGGGTAGTGTTATGTTTCCGGCTATAATATCTTAAGGATGGTGATGGTTCGATATATCTCATCACTTTCCTGTTTTGAACTAACCACTGTTCTAGTATAATGGTTCATATTTAGCTCATTGTCGTCTGAATATCTTTACTCGCCCTCTTTTGTTAGGAAAATTTTGAATCACCATGCGATTTATATGCTCTCTTCGCCAATAAATGTCATCACAATTATGGAATATCGACTGTTAGTAAGCTCTAGCATCAATTACGCATATATATCGACACCTGCTTCATGATGGACGGGTATGTATGAAGATTGAGTCCATAAAGTAGCCTACATATGACTGCATTCGCATATGGTCTAATGGAATTTCGTCAGAATTTGCACCATTACGAAAAATCATGATATCTCAAAAAGCTCAACTCGGATTCTAGGGGACTTTTGCCAAGTTGTTCATAAACATGTTCTTATTAATCCCTGAAATATTCAGCTTTCCCGGATTTTTTGCACTAGTGAAACCTAATGTGCCTGGACTATTTGCCTGGTTGACATGCAAAGATTTTTGAAGAACACATTGGACAATATGCAAAGTATCCTAATTGCATGTTGCGATTCATCGAGCTAATTACTCACATAATATAGTTCTCTGTCCAATCGAGAGAGAATTCGTGAACGGTGTCCGCCCATGTTCCGCTGGGTATTTTGCTGTAAAGATAAACATATTTGGTGTCTATTTTATTATCTATTTTATCGAATGCATTCTACACCCTTGTTGCGTGGGGCTGACGAAATGCCTGGTGCAATCAAGAAGTAATTGAAGAACCACGGTGGCCATGGCGGAAGTGGGAAGTAATCAGGTCCATTTGCAACATCCTGTCAATTCATTATTACTCAAGGGTGTTGCGAATATAAGGCTTCCACGCACCGCCCGTCATCAAATTTGGAGAAGAAAAGTAGAACAGTTAGAGAGATAAGTTAGAGAGAGTTGGAAAGTCAGTAGCGGTTAGGTAGCTTTCACGTTCAGTATTATGTTATGCCATGGCTGTCTAATCCAGCTACGCCCGTAGGGATCATATCCCATCAGTACAAACCCTGGGAACTTTTTGATGATGTGACAGTTGATACCTGTTCCTTAAAGGCACGTGAGGCCTTAATTGTCGAAAATATTCATATTTGTTCCAAACACCGTAAACAGAAAAACATTAAAACGCATACAGTTTCGTTCATATATACCATGACCATCGCGTAAACAGCATGTTATCATAAATACCTACTATATTTTACCTAAGCAAGAGCCTGATTGGGGTATAGAGGACAGCACAATGCTACTGGCTAATCACACACACATGGCATAAACGCTCTTTATTAGTTCCATATCAGGAATTCACCAACAAAGAACGCTCTTTATGTTTACCATCATAATATAAACAAACACAAGAAAAATAACTTTTTATGCTTTTGTTTACATAACAATGGTTAAACATATGAGAATAACATACTGTTTATGCGATATTTCTTATTTATATACGGACAAAGTCTGCCTACATTTTGATGTTCTTTCTGTTTGTGACTGTTTTTGACGGGTGGAAATATTTTCACAGGATACCCACCGCCAAGGCCAACCGTACCTTTAATAATGCACGAAGTTGCACGATTTAAGGGGTTTCCACATCTGAGCTATTACACATTGGACCTACATTGAAAACTACCTAATTGTCGATCTAAGTACACCACATGAAGGTGTCTATGCTATCTGAAGACCATATCAAGTATATTCATTAACTCTTTACCCAACAGAAGGGCCCTGTGCCAATGCATTCTCTTATATATGCGAGTCGACCATAGGTCGCCTCGCATATATAAGAGAATGCATTGGCTTAACACATTAAAAATTATAAAATTGTTAAAGAATGTAAGAAAAAATGGTAAAAAGTGTTTTAGGCCAATGCATTCTCTTATATATTCGAGGCGACCTATGGTCGACTCGCATATATAAGAGAATGCATTGGCACAGGGCATAACTGTAACTATCACAATGTGGTCAAGGAGCCGGTTCCAATGATATCCATATTTGTATGGTTCTATTGAGACAGACCGAACATATTTTGGGCTGTTGAAGCTTTATTTGGCCGGTTTTGGCCGGTTTTGTTGGGTAAAGGGTTAATAATAATAACAATGTCAAAAGATGACTTAGTCATATTTTAGAAGGGAAATTGTTGGGAAGAGCGTTCTTAACAAGTATACAAAATTATTGGCAATGAATAACTGCCATAAAAAGTACATGATCTGAACTAGTGAAGGGCTCGAATGAGTATTTATTTGCGAGAAACACTGCTTCAAGACTGTTAACAGAATGTTAGTTTGTGTTGGGAAATCGTAAGCATCCATTTTGCATGCAATGTTACCTTCAAGAACCAGCACAATTAATATAAATGTTGATATGCAGATTTTTCAGGTAGCAATCGACTGTAATAGGCCACAGTTTTAGAGATAGCTGGTCAGTTGGTTATTTGGCTATGGACATATGACCTAAAATATTATGTTAGTTGTTGCAAAATGGATGCTTACATTTTTCCAGCACAAACTAACATTCTTTTAGCAGTCTTGAAGCAGTATTGTTCTCTATTAAATTGTCATTCGAGTCTTTCACAAATGATCATGTGCTATAATCATATATAATCATCAAGATTTGCCTGATGTCCCCCCCCCCCCCCCCCCCTCCTGCATCAATATATATTTCCCCTGATTTTCGTAAACTAACTAATAAAATGGCTGCACTGCCTAATTTATTCTTACTGCATTTCAAACTCATGGTGCTATACCCTGAATGCCCGGATGTTTGTTCGATCTGTTATAACTGTTATCATCTAAATGAATGCCTGAGGATTTGATGATCAAATGTCTGTCTGTTATATTACAGATTATTACGTGTTGGACAATAAACAGATTTTACTAGTTTCTTCCAGTTTATTGTCCAACAAAAAGTTTATTTTCTGGGAGACTATAGAAATGACCTCCGTCTGTCCGTCACACATTATGAATACATTCATTGGGTAAACAACCCCTCCTAGTTTTGAATGAAGAGAATTGAAACTTTAGGAAATTGTTACCAATATATTGCTGATGGGCAACATTTATATGGACGACGGAACATTTGTTGAAACATTTAGACCCTTTTGATGTTGGTTACCTTCATTGTATAATAAACTTCTCCCCCAGTATCTAATGCGTAAAATTGAAACCATAGGATATTGTTACCCTCATATCGTTTATATGTAACATATAAATGGATTTTTTTTCACCGAGGTATCCCTTTTTCTTGACTACGAAAAATTTAGAACGTTTTTGAGTTTCGGTACCTTCATTGTGTATAATAAACTTCTTCCACAATTTCGAATGTAGATAATTTTATTTCAATAATCAGCAGGAATCAGGGCAATATTTTCCCCAGGAATTCACAACATTATACCATATATTCATTAGAAATAATGAACATTATGACACAAACATAATGATTATACCAAAAGCATAACAAATAAGGAAACAACTATAATTATAACATTTAGCGTTCTTCGCGGGGGGGGGGGGGGTAGAATAACTCTGATGTGTCATTGATTTGTGTGCGGATATGCCATTATTGCCAGATAGATAGTTTTTGACATAGAGGCGAGGCACACGAAGAGACAACCGCCATGCAGTGTATCTAATCAAGCAATATGACTTCTATTTCACTTCCCTTCATACACGGAAACAATTACTTTTTAAGATAAATGTTTGGGCGACTTCGAATATCCTCATATTAGTGCTCCATGATAGAGTGGTGTTTCTTATAGTGGCATATTGAGGACATGCATGCAGTAAAAAGTGCCCCGTACTTTTAACATCACCACAGGCGCACTTGTTAGGTTCAGAGAGATGATTTAGGAGTACATCCGCATTGAAATTGCTGCATTTTAGTCTCGTGAATGTATGAAGTGTGTGTTCTGATATATTCACACAAAAGCTGAAGTGACTAATCTTAATAATGCCAGTTAGAAAAGCATGTATTCAGGAGTGGTCTATTATATCCATTTAGTCAAAAGGCTTAAAGGCACGGTGGCCTTGATTGTAGGTTATAAAGGCACGGGTGGCCTCGGTTGTAGGTTATAATTTAGAAATAAAAGTTACCAAATTAAGAAAATTTCCTCAAGAATATGCTAACAATATGGTATAATGATTGTATGAATATGCTATTATCCACAAAACACACTTGTGTGAGACGAGAGTTTGTTTATATACAGCAAATAAAGAGTGTCCGATAAGCAAAACAATCAACATCGTGGTGATTATTTTGTGAGATTGATTCACTATGCACCGAACTATTGAGTGGCGAGTATTAGCGAGCGCTATAACGGTATATATAACACAAACATGGTACAGTTTTAACCAAAGTTCATTCAGTGTGAAGTCCCCGGTGTTGAGTGTTTTGCTTATCGCACATACTTTACGTACTGTATTGTAACATAACATGGCTTTTGTTTACTAACACGAAGGCCATCCGTATCCTTAAAGTGAGAAGACTTACGTTTCTTTAACTCGATATTTATTCTGTTTCGGGTCGACGCCCCAGTGTATAGCTGATGAAACTTTATCGATTCCATGACTCTCACCCCGGTTGTCTTTGGCAACCACATTCCCTGTAAATAGACAAAGTGGAGGTGCGTGACAACATAGAAACCTTATTTCACAGTATCCACATCTTCTGTAGTTCCAACACTGCACGCCTTGTCTCCCCTTGGTTATGTACTATAAAATTACAAATCCGGTGATTTGAGCCGCGTACTATAACGGTCGATGATTTAGTTGTGTATATACGACTTCTCGCAACAATGGCACAATGCAGAGGCAAATCGAGTACTGCCTACCCCAAAAGATGAAATATTCAAGCCCTCCACCTTGTGCTCTATGGTATTTTCAATTAACTATGGAAATTCAATTTCTTCTACATTAGAGCTTTGATGAATAAATATATGATTTAGTGTATTTGCAATTTATTTTGGATCATGTATATATAGAGGATCTCCAACGAGTTATGTTGGGATATATGATTTCATGAAACGAGTTTGATAAATTTGATTCACATCGAGTCATAGACGAGTTGTGAATCAAATTTATGAAACGAGTTTCATAAAATCTTATATCCCAACGATATAAGCAGCATTTGAAACTTTTTAAATATTACAGTTGAAAACCCTATATCACACACTTTCATGTCATAGTAAAATTTAGATGTTGTGATTGCATTTATTGTTTCATTTCTTTTTCGGCGGAAGATTTGCCATTTTTGTGGATTGTTTCTAGTTTTAGCTTTACTGTGTGCGTTATTTCGTCCTCGCATTAAGCGACTCACCTGGTTGGTCATCCTAGGTTTATCTATAATTCGGATTGTCACTTTAGAGGGTATAAATGAAGCCAGATATTATTTCTGTTATATAAGAAGAGTGTCTTTGAGCATTCATTTTCATTTCTTCACAACCATCTTTTAGAATGCAATTCCAACCAATTTCTGCTAGTTTACCGAACATGGCTTCCATATCCATGTCATTGTACTCCGAAATGACTCTTTTTAATTTATTAATGGTCTTTAGTGTATCTTAAACCGTAGCTTGATGTTGAGTTAGGACATGACGAAAACATTATATGAATGAGAGTTCTTGAATGATCAGATATTCTTGTGTAATGGTCACTACAATAGGCGTCGAAATAATCAGTAACGATACATCTTAGGAACATATAATTTATGGCTGCACTTTTTGAATCCACCTTAAGGCCCCATTATTCTACTACATCACATAAAACTCCCATTATATAATTTTAAAAAGCATTACATATTTCATTATCTCTCACTAGTGATGAATATGGGAGCAGTCCCGCCAACTTGACATTGTGCCAGCAAAATGACTTTACATTATGTCCCACTAATACACAGAGAGTACCTACAGTTTTGTTTGAATAACGAAATATCTCATGAGCGTCTGGAAAGAAATATCGGCTCCAATCGCAAGTGAAAATTCGATATTTCTTTTCAGACACGAATGAGTTGTTTCAGGTATTCAAAGTAGGTATTCTTTTTATTATATGCACCTTATTAAGCTCAAAGTACAGCAATTTGAAAAAAATATTCGGGAAGAATACTTCCTAATAATCATAAGTGCACAATTACCTAGATAAAGCAACAAGACTCGCGCACAGAAATGAAACACGGACTCGAAACTAACAAGTCTCCGTGTCGAAATATATAAATCCCACGTCACCGGTCACAACTGCATGGTGCGTGATAAGTTGCGGCTAGCCAACGGAAACCCCGAATACCGGACGACACTTGCATGATCAATCCATAATTAGGTGTCTGTTTCAACTTTAAGCGCGTGTGATTTTCTTCGGAAAGTTGTTCGCTTGTTATTGACTTATTAAAGTATAAGATATAACTCTAATTTCGAATGAGGTTAGGGGTTATAACCGATAATTTTGCAGATAATTTACTATATCGCGCGGTTATGGAATTTGTCTTCAAATTTTTCGCTCGCGTAAACCACCCCGTCGACCCGGCATGCATGCTACAATGAAATATAACGAAACCTACAGTGAAAATACGACACCGTATTTCACTGTGGCGTCTAAGAGATACATACCAAGATAATTTCCCGCTATTTTATATAGGCAAGCATATAATAAATATGACCTCTTCTGTACTTGTATATTATCTGTCGTCTGCTTATTTTTCATAGAAAGCCCTCATACCCTTCCAGATGAATAATATACCATTCCAATGTATTCGTTTATAATTGAGCGGGAGAATCCATTTAGCATAGCAAATCATAACGAGCATTTGTCTCACTTCTGCGTGAAAAGTGCAAAACAAGATAAGGAAAATATCTGCGCAATGTTTTTCATTGTATATAGAGCCTTACTAGCTGGTGGGCCCGACTTCGTCCGGGCTATTCGTCCGGACTATATAGGGATTTCTTTGCCAGAAACATGACTATATGAGCGTATATGAGCAAGGACACGGTCGCATGCGAAATTGGACCCGATTTGATCTTGAATTGACCATTTTGAAGGTCAAGGTCAGGTCGGGGTCACGATTTGACCCGTCCAAAACACTCTCCGGACAAAAGTACCCCTAGGTATCAAATTTCGTCGAAATCCGTCCGTTTTACCCGATTTGACCTTGAATTGACCATTTTGAAGGTCAAGTTGGGGTTACGATTTGTCCCGTCCAAAACACTCCCCGGACAAAATTAACCTTAGGTATCAAATTTCGTCGAAATCCGTCCGTTTTACCCGATTTGACATTGAATTGACCATTTTGAAGGTCAAGGTCAGGTCGGGGTCACGATTTGACCCGTCCAAAACACTCCCCGGACAAAAGTACCACAAGGTATCAAATTTCGTCGAAATCCGTCGGGCAGTTTTCCCGGCCATTGCTAATAAACAGACAGACAGAAAGACAGACAAACAGACAAACAGACAGAAGTCCCAAAATATATATTAGATGTCGTGCACATGTATTTATCTCATACCTCCTAAATTGCGTAGACATAATTTATATGTTCAAAGAAGCAGAAATAAAATGTATTTGGAGCAGACGCTTGGCACCATATATAACACCACGAAGCACTATGATATGTATGCTTATTCGTACCTCTTGCTTCCATCATGTCGATCTCGCCTCCTGTCGGCCAGCCGCCGTACATTTCCTTCTTTGGTAGGATCCATATTGCTGAATTGCAGAATAAAATGTAAAAAGGGTTATTAAACAAGAGGTTACACCATAGGTGTTGGTATATCCGTACATAGTGCCAAATGTTAAAACACAAACAGAATGGAACTCACATTTTAACCCTTTACCCAACAAACCGGCCAAAAACGGCCAAATAAAGCTGCAACAGCCTAAATTATCTTGGGTCTGTCTCAATAAAACCATACAAATATGGATATCATTGGAACCGGCTCATTGACCACATTGTGATGGTTACAGTTATGCCATGTGCCAATGCATTCTCTTATATATGCGAGTCGACCATAGGTCGCCTCGCATATATAAGAGAATGCATTTTTTAAAAACTTTTTACCATTTTTTCTTACATTCTTTAACAATTTTATAATTTTTAATGTGTTAAGCCAATGCATTCTCTTATATATGCGAGGCGACCTATGGTCGACTCGCATATATAAGAGAATGCATTGGCACAGGGCCGTTCTGTTGGGTAAAGGGTTAAAGCAAATAAAATGGAAAATGCGAACATTACCATTTGACATTTCATTGATAGCTAGGCTAGTGAAAGCCTTACAGATGGTTAACACCCATATGAATTGTTATTGCGATCCTATAACCCATGACTGATAACCTGCGCAGACGAACATAAATCCATGATATCGAGATAAATGAAAAAGATTAACCCCAGAACAGAAAACAAAACGCGAACAACGTGTTGGCCCCTTTGTTGAAAGATCTCCTGATGGCTAACCTCCATAAACAAAATTCAGATCTGGTAAGCAATTGCTGAGATATCGTTGTGTGGACGGACAGACACCCATCATTTCCAGAGAAACACAGAAGGATAACTCTAGAACTGGAAACACGAACAGCATTATTGAGCCCTCTTTTGATATGCCTACGAACCGACATATCAAATTGCATTGTTATATCAACTAAACCATGGCTGATATATACAATCAATAATGTCCAAATAAACAAAGAAAAGATAACGCAGGAAAGAAACACGTCATAAGTCCTTCTTTTGGCAGCACTTTTTATGACAAACCTCGAGATCTATACAAAATTTAATTGAAATCGGTTGAAACATGCATGCATAGATGGCGGAGATATCTGCGCGAATGGACTGGGGGGGGGGGGAATTAGTGTCAGATAAACAAAGAACATTAACTCCTATTTTGAGAGGCCTCCTGATGACCATGCCAGCTCCCTACCAAATTTCCTTGTGGAGATATTTTCTCGGACTAATGTACACAGAGACGCGCGCATGCACGAACGGACGGATGTAATCCAGTATGTATCTTGTAGTTGTTACGTGGAGGTCTGTAACCCTGAATACAGTTTTAAAACACTTTAATTTGATTTGGAAATGTTCAGATAATAAGTTCAACGAACGTTAGTTCAGCTTATTATCTGAACTTTTCAAACAAATGAATCGGAATTCTTCTGCCATTGTATTATCTATTCGATTTTCTGTCATCTACATCTATATTTCTTGATAATTTCTCCAGAAGAAGAGTAGTCCATTCCATTGTATATACTTCTTCAATCAATGGGACAATCCGTTTAGCAAAGAAGATGTTAAGTGGTTCTCACTCACCAGGCCATAACCAGTCTCCCTTTGGTATTTTCGCTTTGACGGTTATCCGCCCATATTTCATAGTGGCTTTCGTTGAGATCATGGCAGACATAACTGGTGGTAGCGTTCCGTATTTGCCTTCCCGGCGACACCCGTAGTTATACGTCTCTGTGCAGCTTTCGAACATGTCTGTAAATGTTAGTTTGACCCTTCATTTACTAAATTCTCAGTGGCGAGTTAAGAAAATGTTCAGATAATAAGTTCAATACACAACATATGGTCTGCACATTTCCCACCAATAAACGCAAATCCTTCTGCACTTGTGTTGTTATTTTTCGGCCGTCTTTCTTCTGCTTAAATGTCCCGAACATCCTTCAAAATGAAGAATATACCATTACATTGTATACCTTTATAATTTATGTGAGAATCCATTTAGAAAAGAAAGAATAGCTCCCATCTAGATATGATCCTAAAAATGGCTGTAACTTTTCAAATCATTTCTCCAATAAATGTGGACTGCACGGTGTGCCGCTGGATTCAAACGTGAAATTAAACGAAAAACTGGAAAAAATCGATGGCTCCCATTCAAGAGGTCACCCCGAAGGTCCGTATGCAGTTTGGTGACGGTCGGATATATATATATATGCCGTGGATACACGCGTGAGTATAACGGGTGTGTCTTTTTACCGGATTCCGGATCCCGGATTTCGACCCGGATTTAGGTTTCTTTTTACCGGATTTCGACCCGGATTCGGGTATGAATTTCATGCTTGTTTTATCACACATTTAACCCATTATAAGCCGTTTCTGACACGCGGAAACTGGTTAGGAGGTGAGATTAAACCAATATAGGGCTGTCGTGCTCATTCAACCCGATTAATCGTATTTAAAGGTACATATCGTGCCCGGATCAGCATACGTCTTATTTTTTCATATAGACACGGCGGTTGGATTGATTTTACGTGATCATGATGGCATTTAAGGGAACACACCATGTTAAATAGGAGTTAATGTATAAGTGAAAGGAGAACAATCGGGATCCGGGCATAATCTGTACCTTTAAAAATGATTAATAAATACGCGATAATTAATTCGGATCCGTGCATGGCTTGCACCTTTAAATGCGATCATCCTTCTGTGAAATAAATCCAACAGCCGGGTCTAACCTCTCAAAATCAACTTCTAACTTCCTCTTAACTCAGCTGACATTTAATATATTAAATAGGCGTTAATTTATATGGAGATTTTTTTTTTAACCGGATCCGGGCATGGTCTGTACCTTTAAACTAGATAATCACTGTATAAACTGTAGCTGGCTGCAACGGGATGAATATGCTAGCAGTGTTTTTATAACGATTCGGGCGGCCAGACTATATAATCACTGTATAAACAGTAGCTGGCTGCAACGGGATGGATATGCTATCCGTGTTTTTATAACGCATCGGGCGTCGTGACATAAAACGCTTAATACAAGTCATACATCTATCTCACTTAAACCGGCTTAAATATCGAATTTACAATAGTAATACTACTAGTATCACAAATATAATCGTTTATAATCGAACTAAAACAATAAACCATTTAAACTGCACCAGGTTTTTTTGTGGGCTGGAGAACAAAAAATCTTCACAAAAGCAAGTCAATTTATTTCAATCCCAATGATATTACTGTTAAGCGCAACCTGTGCCATGTTTTCGCGGGTCTGAAATGTCTTTTAATTAAAGATATATATATATAAACATAAAATTGAGATCAGGGTTCGGGTCGAAATTAGAAAAAGACACATAAAATCCGGATCTAGATCCGGGCATAAAGTTTGTCTATAAATGGGCTCATTCTCGCGTGAAATCAATCCAAGCGCCATGTTCACCGTTTCCAAATAAACTGAGTTCCGCGTGGCTCAGCTGCCATTTAATGTATTACATACTTGACTATTTATATGAAATAGAAAAGAACTATTCGTATCCGAATCCGGGAATGATCTGATCTAAACATCAACATCTATAACCTAGTTCCACGCGACTCAGTTGACATTTATTGTATTAAATAAGCATTACTTTATAAGAAGAAAAATCCGGATCCGGGCATAATCTGTACCTTTAAATATTATCAGTAAATACGTGGAAATTAATTCGGTTCCGCACATGATGTGTACCTTTAAATGCGAAAATCATTCCGTGAAATCAATCCAACAGCCTAGTATAACGTCTCAAAATCAACTTATAACTTTGTTCCACGTGACATTTAATATATCAAAAAGACGATAATTTATATGGAAAAAAAGAGACAGAAAAAAACCGGATCCGGACATGATATCTACCTTTAAATATGATCAATGATTACGAGATAATTAATTCGGATACGGACATGGTGTGTTCCCTTAAATGCCATCATGATCACGTAAAATCAATCCAACCGCCGTGTCTATATGAAAAAATAAGAAGTATGCTGATCCGGGCACGATATGTACCTTTAAATACGATTAATCGGAGTGAATGAGCGCGACAGCCCATATTGGTTTAATCTCACCTCCTAACCAGTTTCCGCTTGTCAGAAACGGCTTTTAATGGGTTAAATGTGTGATAAAACAAGCATGAAATTCATACCCGAATCCGGGTCGAAATCCGGTAAAAAGACACCTAAATCCGGGTCGAAATCCGGGATCCGGAATCCGGTAAAAAGACACACCCGAGTATAACACACAAGGTTCGTACATCTCACCGCTATAGGCTATACGTTTACACAAGAGGCAAAATTATTCTATTCCGAGACCAATTGACACTTTTGAGTCATACTTTGTGAAACTACAGCATATGCACAAGTCTTTAATTGTTTACACTTATTAAAGATATGATATACCACGATTGATGATCGATTGATTCTTGCTTGATATTTAAAGGCTAATTACTAAGTAATGTCAGTTGTTGAATAACTTAAGCAATTACATAGCTATCATTACTCGTGTAGAAAATGGTATATCATAGGCAATTTATAATTACATGTACATGTAGTTGTCTTTCGTGTCCCGGGACACAATAGCCATATTTGACGAAATGGCCTGAAGCAACTTAGCCGGCGTGTGAATGTACCCGTACCGATAACAAACAGGGCCACCTTGAACTATCTTTACCCTGATGGTGGTGGTCTTTAGTTCTTTTAGTTTATATGTCTGAAATATTTTTTTTCGGTCACAGTATAATCCATGTTGGCGTGGGGATTAAATGTTTTCGCGGCAGCGTCGACCACTTTACAGGCGGTCTCTCTCTAAATGGGTATTCTGAGAACACTAACCTGGCACCAAAATTGTTTACCTATGTCTTTTCTGAATGACACCTGTGTAAAATGAAAGAAAGGTTCACATTCGACACCCGGTGTCATCCAACAATATAAAATAAATAATTAGGAACTGTATATACCTTCACAATTCCGGGCGACATTTTTGCGGTCACCTTTCAAAAGAATAGTGCCGAATTGTATTCAATTGAATAGTGCAGTGTATTATTGTTGTGTGTATATAGGAATACAATCATTCAAACTCGTTTTCTGTAACCGATAATAATATAATATGTTAAACCGCCTAGTTTGTTGAACTTATTACCTGAACATTTCCTAAGGGGTAACTACTTATCGGTGAGTATTTAGTAACAAACAATGTTAAATATCGCTTTAAAATGATGATTATACTGACGTGTCATGTCCATAACGGCTGAGTCGAGAGCGTCTGGTCCACTGAAGTCTGGATGATCGACCGTTAATGTCTGGAATAAAAGGGGGAAAAGTGTCAATTGTGTGAATAAACGTCATCTAGATGTCTGACAACTAATTATCCACATAATATAACGTATAACTTTTCACAAAGTGTTTGTGTTTGGGAGTGTTTTGGCTCGGATTGTCAGTGACTTCAAAGCAATGTTCACGGAGTTATGGATCTAAAATGGAGAGTAACTTTTGTTCTGTGTAGATAGCTTATACTGCCAATTAGGCGCTCAAAACAGGAGAAAGCACTTACCACCTTTTTGAAAGAAATATGTTTGTTTAACCTTTTCTTTCTCAGAAGGAGACATTGAAAGCTTAGTATATTAGAGGTAAACCTGACAAGATAATGGCGGCGGTTGAATGACGATACTATGCACCTAACAGTGTGTATATCTTTATTATCCTCCATAATGGAAGAGTTAGATACAAACTCAAAATAAAGTGTAAACTTATATACAAATACACATAGTGTCGCAGGCAAAAACATAAGTTATACAGGCATGTATAAACACATTATGACAGCTTGAATTGACTGAACACGCAAGAAAACCGAGATATCAGAAAAAAATAAAAATAGAGTAAGGGGGTAGGGAAGAGAGAGAAAACAAAAACAAAACCAAAATTAATACAAAAAAAAATCTTATACTTTTACACACAAAAATTTCTGGGAACTCATATAATACAAAGCTGAAGAAGTCAAAATAAATTGTTCATTATTACAAAACAAGTATTAGTCATTGTGATGATTAGATAACAACTTTTGATTTCGGGATTCCCGTTTCTACCATTGCGAAAATACATGTGTTTTGTCTGTGTGTTCTTGAATATTCTACCTGTTATTGGTTATTGGAACAGACTGTAAATGGAAAACTTACAATTAACACAGAGATTGGGGATCCATTTGCTCATAATAGCGGAGTTTATACTAGTGTCGTTTCATCTTCCCGTGCAGGCTATAGAAAGCTAGTTTTATGTGTCAGGCAAATGTTATAATGTAACATTTATTATGCCCTCTATGGTGTATACTGCGAGGCTGATCTGGCGATGGCATAGGGCTATATATATATATCTTTATTTCCTCCAGTATTGAAGAATATAACACCTAACATGTATTGCTGATAAAGTATGTCTCAGTTGGGATGCAGACTAAAGTTCGTATTGCGAAGTATCGGGGTGTATTTAATCCGATTAGTAGATTTTTTGGTCATAATTTAGAGGCTTTCTGGTGTGGTGAATGAGAAACCTTCAGCAATAAGCTGTGGTTGTTGTAATAATTTGAAGTATTAGTTGTTTTTGTAGAATTCTGAGGTGGTGCATTCATGAACCAATATATTATATATTTTATATATGCCTAATAATATGACCTTGAGGGTGTTACCATTTCTGACTATGGTTTTCTTGTAATTTATTGTCTGCGAGACTTTGTCACAATACAAGTGATTCATATTTGAGAAATTTGATATAATTTGAACGTTGGAATGTTCGCCACAGGTATTGGGCTACTAGGCTGTCGAAAGGGAGCGCTTTATGACGTGCAGTACCTATACGAGGTATCATTTAAATTCCAATTTATAGGCCGTGGTTCTCGAACAGAAGCCATTGTTCATCGAGAGTGAAGGTTTCCTACAGTACTGTTCATTCTCTATTTACCAGTAGCATTACTCCCAATTATTGTTAGGATGAACAAACTTTGGCTCCGTTTGCAAACTAAGCGAATGGTGTAATGTTGTCAGTCAATTCACGTCAAGGGAAAACTCGCCATGATAGTTGGTCATTTACCGGTCGTGAGGAGGATTTATAGACTGTTATACGCCAAATAAACATAGCGTAACTCGTTCCCATATGATTCACAATTGTTCATAGTATCCCTGACCATTCTGTTAGAGGAAATATACTTTTATTTGCTTTAAAGCCACTGCCTACAACCATATATTATCATTAATTTGGATCCTGCATGGGCTCCATGCCAATTTTAAAGTCGGATCCGGATTTCAGGGATGGATGTTGTTCTTAAATTCTGCCTATTATCAAGTATACTCACCGGTCGCAGGAACAAGTTGTCGTTCTTGAAGTATAAGTTACGCTCAAGGGGAGTATACACTTGGAATTCTTCGTTCTACAAATAAACGAAAACCCGGGACACAGATGTAATAAGAGCAGCCATTATTAAATATTTTTAAATATATATATTCTTGAGTGTTTATAATGATATATAATGGCTTTTCTTCGAATCTTTCGGAAATATCTCTAAAATGACCAATTATGAAAATTAATGGTACTTTCCTTAAAAGCATCATTTTGCCCCACGATGCAGTATCATTATTTTGCTAAATCCGCAGGACCCACCAACTTCATAGCAAATTAGCACGCAGGACCGCTTGACCATGCAGTCGATCTGTTACAATATAGATCGCAGGATCTGACGAATAAATACAGTAGTAGACTCGTAGATATATAGGAAAATCGATTGGAAGCTTACAGGGATGTTGTGACATGGGGCGGGTGTTCTCCTATTGTGGTAAGTATTTTCAACAATTGGAAATTTCACGCCTGACACAACATATTTTTCTGGTTAACAGTTTTTGACTCGAATGATCATCACCAGTTGGAAATTGTCCAACCCTGATGGGGCCAACAGTTTGGAAGTTTGATATATTAGAAGATCGAGGCCCCCAACAAATACAATCTAGACACGTTCCTGATTTGAAGGTTTCACATGTACAGCATCATCTGCTAGGAAATATGTATTCATGGTTCTATAAGTAGGTCCTTTTTTTTAATCACGATTGCCTAATTACACAGTTACAGGAAAATATTTTACACAGATTCTTTGTTGACCGGAAAGACATTTTGAAGTGATATCATTTACAGCACCGAAGAGAAAATGGAACATTTTTCCCGCAACCAGTTATGTTTTGGATGGACACCGCTGACAAGGGTCGTGACTAGATGGCATCTGTTTGTGGAGTGTTCAAAAGTTCCAACTGCATGCCTTTGAACTATACCCAAATACCCAGGTTCGGGGAATTCCACAAATCAAACCAAACCCTTGGGTTTGTAATATTCAACCTGGTACATCTAGTTATGTTGTTTGAAATTTCAATGAAAGTAGGAAAATATTCGACTTTTTGTAAAAATAAATAAAAAATTAATAAGATAAACCCGCACATGTCGCTTTCGTCCTGTCCTTGTCCCTGACGACATTTCGAACGTTCTGATCGGTATAATCAAATCGACCTGATTTGTTTCGACAGTTTATGATTTGTTAATACTATCCAACAAACTTTAACATTGTACATACTAAGAGGACGGAGGCATGGTCACCCTCTCAAAATGTTCAACGGTTGGAAATATCATGCATGTAAAAACATCGGTTGAAACTCTCATACCGAAATTGCTCTGATAGTTTGATTTGACAACCAATATACATAGTGTTAAATTAAATGTTTTAGGCCAAATTTCGGTTTTGAGTGAAAGCGAAATGGCCATAATTTTGAAAATGTTCATCCATGCATAAGGGAGATATAGGTTGGAATTTTCCACCATTTGAAAATCTTGATGTATACGTATAGCAGTTGGAAATTCCAACTCATAGGGGAATAGGAGGGTTGCATTTCGAAAATTCTACTTCGGACATTCCCAGCGGACACATTCTAGCCACGACATGACAATCGGAAGATCATTGTGTATTGTGTACACAATATGTTCTTCCTCCTCTCCACCTTTTGTAATACTTTAAATTTCTCGATATCATGCTATTTTGATCAGCGAATAATGCATTATTATAAGGCTTGGGTAAACATGATTCTGACATAACCGTGACCGACTGATGTTATATATATCGACGACACAATTATTACAAGAATCTTGTAAATGGGTGTTTGAATAACATAGAAACCGCGGGAGAGGGTGATGACGTTTATGGGTTTTTTGGAGAACACATGTGTGCATGTATGAGATTCCTGAAATGTTTGTTTAATCCTACTGACCTTTCCGCCATACATAGAAATCACAGTTTTCCAATCGTCACCTAACCGACTCCGCCCGGTAAATGTGTCTCGGAATATAATGGATCGAAACCGAGCTGACAGTTGTATCGTCGTGTCCGGAACTGAAAGTATACATGCACTACATGTATCCAGGGCAACAAAAGAGAATGCTGAGAATCTAGTCATGCTACCTACCGCCGTATAATATGTTGACAACGGAGTTGGTATGGAACCTGCACCTGTGCAAATGGCCAAATACACTGAAACTGCATGGTGATCATGAACATCCAAGATGGCTGCTGGCGGCCAAGTGTTTCATAGAAATTCGGAAATATTACATAGCTCCCATATAAGAAGAATAGGAGGCTCGTTGGATCCACTTCTAAAAATAGAATCTTTGGGTCTAAAATTGGTTGTACTAAAATATTCCCAAAACTTCCAAAATATCAAAACCCAAAAAAAAATTCAAAACTTCCAAAATTAATTTTTTCCAAAAAATTTCAAAAACCCAAAACTTCCAAAAAAAATTTCAAAATCCCCAAATTTCAAAAAAAGAAAAAATTTCAAAACCCCCCAAAATTATTTCTCTTAAAAAAAAGTTTAAATAAAAATTTTATAACGAGTTTTCGGTTTCTGATAATATCGATATTAAAATGTCGAATGTTAAATTATTTGCGTGTAATATCTTTCGTTATTTTTTTTGTTCAACCAATGTTTCAATGTATTTATTAATCGATGTTTAGAAATAGCTTTATTGGACATTGTGACCATCGGTATGAATGCATACATTCCAGTGTTTATCGGACGCAGTTCATACATATATAATTGTCATACCTGAAAATAGACACCATTACTCTTACATAAATAATAAAGAGCGTTTATTCTTTACACTCTCTATCCCAGATGAAGTTATTGAGTATATGACAGACATGTATTACCGTGAATTATTGGAAGTATTGAGATGTACTATCTTGAATCACGAGCGGACAACCCCCCAGAATGAATTGTCATATTCGATGGAACATATTATGTACACGTAATCACACACGACATTGTGGGTAACAATGTGTCTTTCACACCTTGCTTTACCAAATGAATTCTATTATATTCCCGTTCACAGTTATATGCTATTCAGAAAACATATCGTGTTAATGTCTGAGCAGAATTAGTTGTTTAACGGGTTAGTATCAATTAAGGTTGATAAACTGTGTCATTGTTAGCATTAACACGATAATTAGTTATCCAAAACATGCATACATAATACATCCAGGTCGTGAGACACTCAATTATAGAAATTGCTTCGGTGTCATTGTTATAACAACATTACGTAATAACCACTTATCACTCCATTCACACTTACGATCATTTTGTATACCAAAACTCCAGTTAGCACCGATGATGTAACATTATATCACTGCTATTGTATCAATTGATAGGTTCAGACAAGTTCGATGTTTAGAAAATAGATAATGTGCAGGTGTTCACTTGACAAGAGATTTTGTACACTCAATCACAGACCAAGGAGAAGTACTGTGTAGAC
Organism: Siphonodentalium dalli; assembly: GCA_032622095.1. NCBI lineage: Eukaryota > Metazoa > Mollusca > Scaphopoda > Gadilida > Siphonodentaliidae > Siphonodentalium > Siphonodentalium dalli. Next base: position 201,373,557 of record CP136062.1, read on the forward strand.
AGGTCTTGTCGGTAAGAGAGTCAGACGAGAAGTGAAGACTCGGCTATTAAAACATAGTAATGCGATAGCGAACATCAAACGAGTCTGCGCACGCATATCTGTCAAAGGATACAATGGCAGTCATTGGTCAATTTATCCCCGGTGTCAGCTCAGTACAATAGCAGTCATTGGTCAATTTATCCCCGGTGTCAGCTCAGTACACAATCGGCACGAAGCCGGAGGTCATAATTACTCTTACGAATGAAGAGCGTTGAACATATACGAAATTATTACACGAATGAACTGAAATTTATATTTCACATCTTACCAACAACAGATACAGACATAGTCATAGTGTTATACTATCTTACATGTACCCATGCTATGACATCATTCGAAGGGGCAATACACTCAAGGAGTTAAAGTGACACGAAACAAGGGACGTGATGTAATATTGGTGTTTGAATCTTAAAGGAACACAAGACACTCTAAAGGGACACTCATTATGAATGAATGTTAACAATACAAGCGCACGAATGAAGAGCGTTGAACATATACGAAATTACTACACGGCGGCGGCGGCGGCATTGCAGTATTTTACTGCGGGGTCCGCCGGCGGCGGACCCCGGCGGCGGCGAGAGCTTTCCGATGAATGGCAACAAGCCATATTTCCGACTAACTCCTGAAAAGTTACCTATAATTCTGCTGTGGTTAAGCAGTCCATTATTTAGTGCATAACTGTATCATCATGTCAGTCACCAGGTTACACATATCTATATAATAGAGTGTTCATATTGAAATCACTCATAATTGCATTGACATTTGGATAGGTAGGTTGTATTGTAGCTAATGTGATAAATTTGTATCCAGTACAAACAACACTAAGAGACGTTGTGAACGACAGCCTGAACTAGTTAACTAGTCCACCACGTTTCCCTTGTTTCTGTTCTATATAAATATAGGTGCATAGAAGAACGCTCGATTTCACTGATTATATAGGAAAATGAAGTATCAATGTGAAGAGTGTTTAAGTGTCTATGCTTGGCAAGATAGTTTGAAGCGTCATATCAAAGTTAAACACACACCTTCAGAACAACAACAACAACAACAACAACAACAACAACAGTATCATCAGCCGCAACAACAACAACACCAACAACAACAACAACAACAACAGTATCATCAGCCACATCAGCCACAACAACAACAACAACAACAACATTATCATCAGCCACAACAACAACAACAACAACACCAACAACAACAACAACAACACCACCACCAACAACAACAACAACAACAACCACAACAACAACAGCCACCAAGCGACATAACATCCTGCTTTGATGATCCAATGGCCAATGTCCATGAAGATTTTATTTTCAAGCATCCATTCACGGCATGTGTAAGTGGACCGACATCTTGTGGTAAGACATACTTCGTGAAAACCTTACTACAAAAGTCTGCCTCAAAAATATCACCCGCACCTGACAGAATAATATGGTTTTATAAATATTGGCAGCCCCTATATGACGAATTAAAGTATACCGTCACCCCTCAGGTCAACTTTATACGAGGAATACCAGCAAACTTGGATTCTCTTATCAACCCCCGGTATAAAAATCTAGTTATACTCGATGACTTGATGCAAACTTCATCAAAAGACCAGAGAGTTAATGATTTGCATTCCGAAGGAAGTCACCATTTGAACTTATCTTTGATAAGTTTGAACCAGAATTTCTACTACAACAAAGATCCAACGCAACGACGAAATTGTCAATATTTGGTATTGTTCAATAACCCAATCGACAAGGGATTAATTTCAACATTATCAAGACAGATGTATCCTGAATGTCCTCAGCGTATGGTTCGAGAGTTTTCGGAAGCGACGAGTGAACCGTACGGTTACCTACTGGTGGATTTAAAAGCCGCAACACCGGACACATTACGTCTGCGACAGAATGTACTAAAAGAGGACACGAACCAACATAGGGGTGAATGGAATGGCATGAAATATAATCTCCAAAAAGACAGAGAACACCCAGATGAACAGAATGGGATGAAAAAACATACAAAAGACACTGAGACCCAGGGTCAACAGAATGCGATGAAATACGATGACAGAGAACTCCCCGGTCAACAGAAGGGCATAACATATAATTATATTGTGCCCCAGGGTCAACATAATGACTATACTAACGACATACGGCCACCTGGTGAGCTCGATGAAATTAATAAGAAGAACCATCAAAACAGAGACATTCGAGAAGACATGTCGTACCCTTGTAATGAATGCGGGCTTTTGTTCGCAGATCATTATGATGTTCAGAGACACGTAAAAAACTGGTGTCAAGAAAATAAGTTAAAACGAAAATTAACTGAGGACCCGGATGAACACGGAGTTATGTCCGAGACAAAAACAACTCTCTTCGGAGAAGATACAGATGAAGATGAACGGGGAACGCTATCAGATTCAAAAGATGGTAATGTCGTCGGTAGTAGAACGGTATTCGGTCTTAAGAAAGCTGCGCGATGTGTCAACGAGATGGACACATTCAAAAGTATGATGAAACGCGTCACCAATGATGTGAAAGAAGAAGAGAGCATTTCGGGAGATGAGAGCATGTCGGGAAAAGAGGATACCATCGACACAGAGTTTGCTCTGTTTCGCAAAAGTTATAGACGATTAATAGAATACCAGTATCGATTGAAAACATCACCCATACATAACACGATCATGAAGAAAATGGTCAAACTGACCAAACGCGGATATAATAATGAATGGGCTGCAGATGAAGCGATGAGAAAATTCAAGAAACTCTTAGAAGTAAATCTAAAGGTCGAAGATTCAGACAATGATTAAATTTCAATAAACTTCATCAACATGTTATTCTCGTCTTCGTTATATATCTATAAGTGGGGAGGGGGGTTTGTATAGCGAGAATGCTCCTTTAATATTCACACACCAATATTACATAACGTCCCTTACCTCGTGTCACTTTAACATTCCACACACCGTGTGTGCATTATCCCCCTTTAAGTATGTCATAGCATGGGTACATGTAAGATAATATAACACTATGACTATGTCTGTATCTGTTGTTGGTAAGATGTGAAATATAAATTTCAGTTCATTCGTGTAGTAATTTCGTATATGTTCAACGCTCTTCATTCGTGCGCTTGTATTGTTAACATTCATTCATAATGAGTGTCCCTTTAGAGTGTCTTGTGTTCCTTTAAGATTCAAACACCAATATTACATCACGTCCCTTGTTTCGTGTCACTTTAACTCCTTGAGTGTATTGCCCCTTCGAATGATGTCATAGCATGGGTACATGTAAGATAGTATAACACTATGACTATGTCTGTATCTGTTGTTGGTAAGATGTGAAATATAAATTTCAGTTCATTCGTGTAATAATTTCGTATATGTTCAACGCTCTTCATTCGTAAGAGTAATTATGACCTCCGGCTTCGTGCCGATTGTGTACTGAGCTGACACCGGGGATAAATTGACCAATGACTGCTATTGTACTGAGCTGACACCGGGGATAAATTGACCAATGACTGCCATTGTATCCTTTGACAGATATGCGTGCGCAGACTCGTTTGATGTTCGCTATCGCATTACTATGTTTTAATAGCCGAGTCTTCACTTCTCGTCTGACTCTCTTACCGACAAGACCTGTCTACACAGTACTTCTCCTTGGTCTGTGATTGAGTGTACAAAATCTCTTGTCAAGTGAACACCTGCACATTATCTATTTTCTAAACATCGAACTTGTCTGAACCTATCAATTGATACAATAGCAGTGATATAATGTTACATCATCGGTGCTAACTGGAGTTTTGGTATACAAAATGATCGTAAGTGTGAATGGAGTGATAAGTGGTTATAACGTAATGTTGTTATAACAATGACACCGAAGCAATTTCTATAATTGAGTGTCTCACGACCTGGATGTATTATGTATGCATGTTTTGGATAACTAATTATCGTGTTAATGCTAACAATGACACAGTTTATCAACCTTAATTGATACTAACCCGTTAAACAACTAATTCTGCTCAGACATTAACACGATATGTTTTCTGAATAGCATATAACTGTGAACGGGAATATAATAGAATTCATTTGGTAAAGCAAGGTGTGAAAGACACATTGTTACCCACAATGTCGTGTGTGATTACGTGTACATAATATGTTCCATCGAATATGACAATTCATTCTGGGGGGTTGTCCGCTCGTGATTCAAGATAGTACATCTCAATACTTCCAATAATTCACGGTAATACATGTCTGTCATATACTCAATAACTTCATCTGGGATAGAGAGTGTAAAGAATAAACGCTCTTTATTATTTATGTAAGAGTAATGGTGTCTATTTTCAGGTATGACAATTATATATGTATGAACTGCGTCCGATAAACACTGGAATGTATGCATTCATACCGATGGTCACAATGTCCAATAAAGCTATTTCTAAACATCGATTAATAAATACATTGAAACATTGTTCGAACAAAAAAAATAACGAAAGATATTACACGCAAATAATTTAACATTCGACATTTTAATATCGAGATTATCAGAAACCGAAAACTCGTTATAAATTTTTTATTTAAACTTTTTTTTAAGAGAAATAATTTTGGGGGGTTTTGAAATTTTTTCTTTTTTTGAAATTTGGGGATTTTGAAATTTTTTTTGGAAGTTTTGGGTTTTTGAAATTTTTTGGAAAAAATAAATTTTGGAAGTTTTGAATTTTTTTTTGGGTTTTGATATTTTGGAAGTTTTGGGAATATTTTAGTACAACCAATTTTAGACCCAAAGATTCTATTTTTAGAAGTGGATCCAACGAGCCTCCTATTCTTCTCATATAGAGGTCACCCCGAAGGTCCATGCGTAGGTTGGTGACAATTGGACGAGGGATGTGGTCTGCATATGTTTAGTGTGTGTCGAAGGATTTTTTCATTCAAAGAGTAAAATCAAAGATGGCTGCCGGTGGCCATGTTTTTCATTGAAAATCGTTTAAACATGTCTGTAAATAAAACATTCAAAACATTTCTGCAACAAATGTGGGTTGTAGGGTGAGCCGATGGATTCAAATGTGAAATCAAAGATGGCTGCTGGCGGCCATGTTTTAACGAATTTTGGAAACATTATTTGGCTCCCATCTAGATCTATAGATGTCAATCTGAACATCCATATGAAGTTTGGTGGCGATGAGGATAAGGGATGTGGCCTGTATAGGGTGTGCCGATGGAAATTGTTGACGGATGTACAGACGGACGCACGGACGCCAACCCATGGCAATGAAAGTGTATAAATTCTACTAGTATAGTAGGAAGAGTAACGTTGATCCCTCCCTTATTTGTATAGAAATGAAAATTATGAAATTACCGTTGTTTCTCATTCATACGGCACGGATTCGCTGACCGGTGCGAATATTTAACTGTGAATGGCTTGAGGCATATAGACATACTGTAGTTTAAGTCTAATAACACCAAACAACTAATTCCCACAGCTGCTGCGGGTCGTATGGTTCTGCCCAAGAACCAAACAACCCTACCCTAAAGAACACAATGAGTCCAGATAGTTTTCAACATGTAATTCTGAGCTACATTTATGGTAAGCGGAAAATATCTTCAGGATTTTTGTTACTAATTATGTGTCAAATCGGACTGAATATATAGATTGTGTGGACGGCAAATGAGAACTCGGTAATCAGTTTGTTTTTTCTTATAGAGAAAGCGATTAATTTTATGGGCAGGGCAGAACAACATGGATGTCCGGAACAGATTAATCGGTCTACGCGTCGACCTACCAGCGATCCATTGCCCCTCGTCGAGAACCTTGTATCTTGAGTCCCGGTAAGACAGGACCTTGTAGTTTAGTTTATCCCCGGCCCTGAGATTGGTGTTCAGAGTCCCGCCATAGTTGTAGATTTCTGAAAGTGACGGAATTTAACACTTAGTCACTCATAGCTGCAATGGGGGAACAATACGTAATATATTGTATATAATATTATATCAGCACCAAAAGTAAGTCCCCTCTGATATTTATGAGAATATTTGAAAATAACTTGTTTCGATTAAGTGTATGTCTATAACGCGCGTAGTAAATTTGTCTGAAAACTGTCCGGTTATAACGCATATATTTTCTGGAAAAGTTACCGACACCGATTAAGTTCATCGACGTATAACCTTAGTGGCTAATTAAAGGTACGGTTGGCCTTGGCGGTGGGTATCCTGTGAAAATATTTCTACCGCCACAAACAGAAAGAACATCAAAATGTAGACAGACTTTGTCCGTATACAAATAAGAAATATCGCATAAACAGTATGTTATTGTCAAATGTTTGACCATTGTTATGTAAACAAAAGCATAAAAAGTAACTTTTCTGGTGTTTGTTTATATTATGATAGTAAACATAAAGAGCGTTCTTTGTTGGTGAATTCCGGATATGGAACTAATAAAGAGCGTAGCAGTAGCATTGTGCAGTCTTCTGTAACACAATCAGGCTCTTGCTTAGGTAAAATATAGTAAATCTTTATGATAACATGCTGTTTATGCGATGGTCATGGTATATATGAACGAAACTGTATGCGTTTTAATGTTTTTCTGTTTACGGTGATTGGAACAAATATGAATATTTTCGACAACTAAGGCCTCACGTGCCTTTAAGCGGCAACCAATCGTATTACAGTATTTTGAGACTTGACAGCTTGTGACTAGATTATTATATCTTCGGAAATAAGAGTCATAATAGAAATTATGCATGTTTGATTAAATAAGAGCAAACTTGTCTATACTAATAACATACAGAGAGTTTTAGTCATAAATCATCGACTCAAGACTTTTCATTTGAAATACTGACTATGATATTAGGGAACAATGAATAATTTCGTCAACATGGCCAAGTCGTGAGTCATACCAACGACATTAGCTTACCTACCTGGATGCAAGACGAATGTCTGTATCGTGTTGAATGTGATTTGGTTGTTAACGCTATAAAGGAAAATGGTTGGTTCCTCTCTTGCTGAAATCAGAAAATGATCCTCGTTAATTGGAATGGGGAAATAGGCAGGCGGTATTCCAGTCTGTTCTCCCGATTTTCTCCCGATATCATGCTGCGGTATGGACTAATTATAGAAAGTACGTCTGGCTGTTTGGCGTTCACGTCCATGGTGATGTGGAGCAGGATCTCTATTCTTAGACAACGCTAATACAACAACAACAACAACAACAACAACAACAACAACAACAAGTTATACTTAGTAATGCTTCTGTATTGTGTCATATTCCAGATATCAAAATACACGCGAAATGTACCACTGTTAAACTATGTATATGCATGCGCTAAAACAAATCAACCTCTTAAGGGTCAGACGCACGTTTTGCCAAAATTTCCTGGTATTAAAAAAGGACTTTCTCAAAATCTACCAGGAATTTCTTTGTGAAATTTGGTACAAGCGATTATTATGACACAATATTTAAGAACCATCGACCCATTGGATATCATATTCTCATTTACTTCACTTTTATGGAATGAAAAATCACTGTTTTCCGGTACCAATAACTTCTGTAAAATAGATTTTTTCAAAAGTGCAGTTCTTATATCTGAAGATCATGAGAGGTGACTTAATTTTTCTTGATTCGTGAAAACATGGCTCATCATACGAGATTTATTATCTGGCATAAAATGTTGTATCCGCAGCGACGGAACATATTCCGACTGGTTCTCCTTGTCCCATGGATAAATATTATCACCTCTGTGGTACAAAATATATGCAGAAGATCTCCTCCATATTATTCAAAAATCAAAATTGGGCCTTCGCATCCACTCACTGAATTGTTCATCTCCCACCCAAGCCGATGATATGATGCTTCTCTCTCTATCCCGCCCAGGTCTTATTGGCTTATATGAATTATGCATTGAATTCAGTAATAAATGGCGCTTCAGTTATAATTCATCGAAAACCGTCATAATGGGTTTTCAATGAATCAAAACAAAAGGCCGATAAATGTGCAAGATCATGGCCATTTGGATCATCCTTTCTCGGAGAAGTTGACTCCTATACTCACCTGGGAATTCTGCTTTCCAAATCCTATTTCAATAACAAATTTGTCGATGCCATATGCACAAAATTAAGGGGGGCATATTTCGGCCTCTCCGATGTTGGCCTATACCCTGGTTGTATCTCTCTTCAAAGTTCATACAAACTTTACAGAACAATAGTCATCCCTTCAGGGTTGTATGACAGTGAACTTATCTGGAACCTAAACACAACTCAAATAGATAAGCTTGAGAAGGCCCACAGAGTTTGCATCAAGCATATCCAAGGTTTTCCGACGAGGACCCGAACAGTTATTGCACAAGGCTGTCTAGGCTGTTCCTCGCTAGAATCGTGGATCGATCGTCGGAAACTCTCAATGCTTGGCGCTTTCTGTGGGCCAAATCACGAGTTGGCATCAAAACAGTTATTCCTACTATACGACGTTTGTATGATTTCATATCTGGTCTGTCAACGGATGAAACATCTTTTATACATGACATATGGCGCATTCTATGCAAATATAATATGGAACATCACCTTATTGAATATGCTAATTCCAATGAATTTCCATCGCCCGTGGTGTGGAAACGCTTGGTAAGGACAGCGGTAAAGGAGTTAGATGAACTTGACTGGTATAATCGTATCTCCGGCGACTCCTCTTTAACAGCATTCCGTACCATTCACCCCACGCTACGAACGATCGGTATATGGAAACTATGCTCACAATTTCCGGAGGAAGAAATTTGTATTCCTCTTGATCGGTCGCATAATCGCACATACAGCTTTCGGACAAAATGATACATGCAAACATTGTTTAGCGACCTACTCATGTGTAGTACAACATACCTTGTTAGATTGCCCGTCATTGCTACATATTCGGAATGACATGTGGTACCACATCATTGACAATTATGGCATTGACTGTTTCCTCTACCGAGATCAAATACCCCGTTTGCAGCTACTGTCTGCCCTTCTGGGATCGCCACCTAGAGATCTCGCTCTACTCTCAGATAACCACTCTAATCTGTCTCGCTTGCTCGTTGGGACATCTGCATTTATGTGGAAACGGTTTCATTTTGACAATGGTTAACTAAAGTGATCAGCACTCTTTCGGAGTAGAATAGCGTTAATTTTCTATTAATTCATTTACTGTTATATATTTGGTAAATTAACTCTGTCACATGCAGCATTGGCCAATTCAGTACCATGCATCCTTCCGCCAAATATGTATATATTTCAAATTACCCATATTTCCTACATGTATACACTGTTTACAGTTTACGTACTATACACTTCACATAGCCTCACTAAGCTCACTTCAACGGACATCCATGAATCTTAGTATTCTCCCGGATGCATGATCACACAAACCATACCCATGTGTATTCTCCCGGATGCATGATAACACAAGCCACACCCATGTGTAATTGTATGTGTGTATACATATGTAGGCGTAAGAATATATATATATATATATATATATACATGTGTATAGGTGTATACATATGCATGTGTGTGTGTATATATATATATATATCTATTATATATTTTGGAAGATCTGTGTGTGTGTGTGTGTGTGTGTGCGCGATGAACTCGAAAACGACCGAGCCGATTTCGATGAAACTTGGTATGTGGTGGTATTTTCGACCGGGAATGGGCATAGGCATATTAATTTTCAGATCCGAGCTCAACTTTTCACGTGCCGAGGTCAAATATGTTTTTACGCTGTGTTAAGCCCCGGTTCCACATCCCCGATTTTCCACCCCGAATGTTCCCGAATGACTCCCGAATCATAATTTTGCAAAAATCGTGGAGTAAGTTCGGGACGAGTCGGTACAGTGAATTTTTACCCCCGAACATGATCGGGGATATCGGTGCTATCGGGGTCGATTCGGGACGATTCTGGGCCCGCTCCCGACAGTTTTGAAATGTTCAAAACTATCGGGAACCAAGCCGAATCGCTCCCGATTTGTCAATCATCGGGCGAAATTCGGGAGCAATTCGGCACCTATTCGGGAGTAGTCGGCAGTATTCGGCAATATTCGGGTGGATATTCTGGAGTAGTCGGCAGTATTCGGTAGCTTATTCCCGAATTCGCGATGTGTGGCTGCTTTTATACTGATATCCGGTGTATCTGCAACATTCGGCCTCGATTCGGGACGTTCGGCAGCAATTGAATACCAATTCGGTATTTATTCGGCATCAATTCGGTACCAGTTCGGCATTGATTCGGGTTATTCGGCAACAAGTCGGTAGTAATCTGGGTAATTCGGCAGCTACTCGCACGAAATTACGGTATCAGTTCGGGATAATTCTTTATCATTCGGGAAGACATTCGGAAGAATTCTGGAATACTCGGCAATGTTCGGGACGATTAAATTTTGTCATCAGTTCGGCGGCTTTTGGAATAAAACTCGTCCAGAATTCTCCCGAATGCTGCCGATTTGGTCTGGTCCCGAATTGGTGCCGAATATACTAATTCGGGACAGAAAATCGGGAATATGGAACCGGGGCATTACGGGACTTTCATTTGAGTTCGGTGCTTACAAATCGATTCGAAACAGCGCGAATAATTAAATGCCAGTCATAATAATGACACTGTGAGAATCTTTCGTGTTTCCTCTTTCCAACGATATATAATGCGTATGTATCCGTTTTAGTTATCTGCCTCAATTATCAAGAAGAAGTGGTACTATCTTCCATCAGGATAAAACAATGCGTAACTTCTATGACGTCGTTAGAGTTCATAACGTTAGATCACGTTACCGCTTAACCGGCCGATGCATTTGACTGTTTCAGACGTCTTGGCGATATCTCGGGCACCGATGGTAATTTATCTTTACGTTGAAACTTGATAATTAATGAGCGTGTGTATATGAGGCGCGTTTATATACTTGAGTGGAAATCAAATCGGGTTAAAAGGTCAAATCGGGTAAAACCGGATTGATTTCGACGGGTACTTTTGTCGGGTACTTTTGTTCGGGCAGTGTTTTGGACGGGTCAAATCGTGACCCCACTTGACCTTGGCCTTCAAAATAGACAATTCAAGGTCAAACCCCGGACGAAGTCGGGTCACCTTCTAGTCTATTATATATTTTGGAAGATCTGTCTGTGTGTCTGTCTGTGTGTCTGTGTGTTCGCGATGGACTCGAAAACGGCCGAACCGATTTTGATGAAACTTGGAATGTGGGGTTTTTTTCGGCCGAGAACTGGCATAGGCCTATTAATTTGTCCGTGCGACGTGACCTTGACCTTGAAATCGGGTAATTTCAAGGTCAAACGCCCGAATATCACGGGATTTCGATGAAACTTGGTATGTGGGGGTACTTTCTTATGGCGAGTCTCTTAAGCATATTCGTTTGCCCGTGCGACGTGACCTTGACCTTGAAATCGGGTAACTTCAAGGTCAAATCGCCAATTTTGATGGGATTTCGACGAAATTTGATACGTAGGGTTACTTTTGTCCACTGATTGTTTTGGACGGGTCCAATCGTGACCCCGACCAGACCTTGACTTTCAAAATGATCAATTCAAGGTCAAATCGGGTAAAACCGGATGGATTTCGACGGGCACGTTTGTCGGGTACTTTTGTCCGGGCAGTGTTTTTGGACTGGTCAAATCGTGACCCCAATTGACCTTGACCTTCAAAATGGCCAATTCAAGGTCAAAGCCCGGACGAAGTCGGGTCACCTTCTAGTAAATATATATATCTTCTATTATATATTTTGAAAGATCTGTGTGTGTGTCTGTCTGTAATCGATGGACTCGAAAACGGCCGAACCGATTTCGATGAAACTTGGTATGTGGGGTTATTTTCGGCCGGGGAGTAACATATGCATATTAATTTTCAGATCCGAGGTCAACTTTTCACGTGCCGAGGTCAAATCTGTTTTTACGCTGTGTTACAGGACTTTCATTTGAGTTCGGTGCTTACAAATCGATTCGAAACAGCGCGAATAATAAAATGCCAGTCATAATAATGACACTGTGAGAATCTTTCGTGTTTCCTCTTTCCAACGATATATAATGCGTATGTATCCGTTTTAGTTATCTGCATCAATTATCAAGAAGAAGTGGTACTATCTTCCATCAGGATAAAAACAATGCGTAACTTCTATGACGTCGTTAGAGGTCATACCGTTAGATCACGTTAACGCTTAATCGGCCGATGCATTTGACTGTTTCAGACGTCTTGGCGATATCTCGGGCACCGATGGTAATTTATCTTTACGTTGAAACTTGATAATTAATGAGCGTGTGTATATGAGGCGCGTTTATATACTTGAGTGGAAATCAAATCGGGTTAAACTGGCGGATTTTTACGGACGAAATTTGATGCATAGGGTATCTCGGTATCCGCTGGGCCGATTTCCCGTTATCCGCTGGGCCGATTTCCACCATTTTTGGGGTGTTGGTGTTTGACCCCACCAGACCTTGACCTTCAAAATGGTCAATTCAAGGTCAAAGCCCGGACGAAGTCGGGTCACCTTCTAGTATATATATATATATATATATATATATAGGATATCCACACTATTTCAGTGGATATGGGTTATATCTCATGAGTGATGACAAAACATTGAATTTACACGAGTGGCTAAAAAAGTGGCTTTAGCCACGAGTGGAAATTCAAATGTTTTGTCATCACGAATGAGATTTAACCCATATCCACTGAAAAAGTGTGGATATTCTGTTTATTATAACTTTAGTTACTTGCCTATGACCCCCCAATGAATGTCAATACATCAGAAATTTCAAGCTGATATCACTCACTAGTGGGATATCACTTATATCTCACTGCTAAAACCTTATAATTCATGGGCAAGTATATAATAAATATGTATCTTCATGCCATATAACCTTCGCAATTATCCAAACTTTGGAGTTATCTCGCTTGCACTTCAGATAACCGTCTTAACAAAGCATAACCTTTCTTTAAACACAGCATAAAACGTTCCGCTTCAGCTCAACGCGAATTATTTCATACCCTTTATTTCCTCATACAGACATGTCCCATATATGCTTTGGTGTATATTTAATCAGATATATATGCACATATAAACGTGCATATATAGGTACCTGACCGTTACATATGTATTCATATGTGTGTGTATGTGTGTTGGTGTGTGTATGTCTACGTGGATGCATGTATATATGTATGTATATAAGCATATATATGTAAATGAGCATTTATATATATGTATATAACCATGCATATATTCACGAGTTCTGGCGCGGCTGTGTACGTGCACTTGCGCATTTATAGGTGTATACATGTATATTTTCGTATATATATGAGTATATACATATGTATGTATATGTATGTGTGTATGTATATGTGTGTATGTGTGTGAGGGTGGGCGTGTATGTGAGTGTGCGGATGTGTGATCGTGCCGGTGCTCGTGAGGGTATGCATACTTATATGCACTCAAATATGTTCGTATTTGTCTCTTTGTCAGTCAAATTATATAACCCTGTATGTTGTATACATAGCCAAATTCCTGCATGCAGGATGTATTTGTGTTCTCAATTTATTTATAATGTTTATATATATGCTCTTCATTATATGGAGGAATAAAGATATATATAACCAACTTAAAGCTGACCACAATATCTCTTAATACTGTGACATAATTCCAGTTGATCGATCCATGCATGAGTGGCCCACACTGCATATCAACATTTGTTTTCATTGGGCTGGAATATTTGTGACTGCTGTTTTTCTTCATTATAATATTATATGGGGCTATGATGCTATATTATGCAATTAAAAATCTAACTCAACATTATAATACAAATGAAGCCTCCTCTCATAGACCCAAGACAATAAGTTATCTGGTGATTGGAGTATTGTGTGAAATTATAAATTAAGTTCTTGGTATACCGAGTATTAAAATCCATTGTTTTGATCGTCTCATAATAATTGTTCAGATTTTATTATGAAGATGGTGATATGTGAAATTCAAGATAATTCTCCAGATATATCCATAATTTTATAATGAAGATGGTGATATGTGAAATTCCAGATTATTCACCAGATATATCCAGAGAAATTCTTTGTTGAAAATATCTTGCCGTTTTGGCTGGATTTATGCAAAAACGTGCCTCTCCCCCAAAACACAATTTTAAGTGAATTGCGTGTAATTCAGATATGTCTCGTATGTTGTTGGGGAATAATGCAGATGTGTTGTCGGAAGCGGTGCCCGGACGAGACAGTGTATAATCCATTTAAGGGAAAGGGTTGATAACAGATTTGCAAAATACACATTTAAAGGAAGGTAACTCTTCCGCGAGTTAATATCCGCGATAAAATCGAGAATGCAAATATAATTCCTTTCATCTTGTTATTTTGAGGCGACACGTTGCATGGTTTGGTGTAATTGTTGACGCCCTGGGTAAACTAGTCAACATTCAAAGTCGGGCGTAATTTCTCAATAATTGTTCAACATTATCATTCACATTATATAGTGAATAATCTTTTCTGATTAGAAAAATCTGTTTCATCTTTACGGATGTGACTAACAGTGTGTGCACTTTCCGCTAACAAATATAATCGTATCTTCGAAATTTGAAGTTCTGAATATTATGTACGTTTAGGGGTTTAAGGGATTATGGGTCATGAAACCATTAATTCATTGCGATAGACCATTCTAATATTTTCATGTTGTATTAAATCATCAAACAGTTACTCCATTTCACGTTGTCATTTAAATTATCAATTTATTTCCACATACGTCCAGGGTGACAGAGCGGTCCACATTTGGCTATGACGCTCATATGAATGTATGGTATAGAATCACATTTCTTTTGAATAAATTAATGTTCGCACATGCTTGTAAATATTGTAAAACTAAACAATAAATCGATCAATTTATTATTACTTACCTGTTACTGATACCTTGACGTTATGGTTTTCCGTGAGCTTGAGTTGTGTGTTGGTTGGATGCTGGCACAAAACATGAGGAAAAATAACCAAGATAAAAACTAAGAAGGTAACCAGTCTGTGCTGAGCCCCATCCCAGATATACTCCACGCGCATGCTCCAATCGTGTCTATATCTGAAACGATAGAAATTAGATTTAGGATATGACCATGTACAAAATTAATTGTAAATTATTATGTGGTTGTCATTGGCGAGAAAATACAATGCGCATGTTCTGGTGGTAATTCCAGTGGGGGGCTACATGTGAAACAAGTTGACAGGACTGTCATGTTGATAATGACATGAAACTCTACTCTGGCTATGCCCGTATAGAGATCATATTCTAACGGTTCAAAACCTAGGCAGTTTTTGGTGTTCTGACGAGGAACTTTATAAAATTGAAAATTAACGCAGGGACTATATTATTTTATCCCCAACCAAATGTTCAAAATTTGTCGAGCTCGTAAGATGGACCAAATTACGATAGTGGGTTCCAAATCCCAACGTGCGTACATGTGACAGCTCGCGTAAAATGGTCCAGATCCAAACTAAAGTTTCCCGTTAATCATACATGGTATATTAACTCAGGCAAAATTTGGGGTGTACATCTAGATTTGATACATGAATGTCGAGTAAAATCACGCCAGTCATAAACTAATTTTAATTATAATGACCATGTTGTTTGCATTGTTCATATATAGCACATGAGCCTATGTTGCACTAATCCATGGCTCGAATTCGTTAATTTGTTGCATATATTCGGTTGAGTATAAAAGTAGATGATCCCATAAATTGCCGGATTTAGCGTACAGTCCCACATTAACTGATTACACGCATATTAGTTGTATTAATTCATATTATTTTAGAGAGATCGAATGTCAACATTGGGCCACATGTCCTCGTTTGGTTTATATTCTTCAATTCCCTGTCATGTACTGAATGAAGTATCAACGGTAATCACCACAGAGAACTATTGGGGAAGTTCCAAATCATGCCAAAATGATAACTGTTGGTTCCTGTGGGAATGGGTATAAAGAACCAATGGCTCTTGGGGGAATAATGCAAGGTTCTTAATTGGGAACCAAATTACAACCAGTGAAGAATCAACTGGTTCTTGGTGAGGTGACGAAGAACCAAATTCAATTTCGGAAGAACTAGACGGTTCCGCCAATCCGCCTGGTGGACTCAATTAACAGTAAATTAGGTTCTTCACTCACAAACGTGAAGAACCAAAACTAACATAAAAAGAATCAAAATTAACACCCGGAGAACCAATTTACTCCGTATGTGCGAAACCAAAATGAAGAAACAATTGGTTCAACGCGTCGTGAAGAACCGGTTGGTTCTTCAATTTGGTTCCACGTGCAGCTGGTAGACAAATGAAGAACCCATTACGTATCATATGGTCATACTTATTTCTTAGAGTGTATGTAAAAAAAAAAGCGCACGTGTGAACTTACAAGTATATATAGCTCCACCTGAGACTGTTATATTAATCTCAGGCTCCACTTACATATACAGTTCACAGTCGTGCGAATTCAGTCATTCTTTTAAGTAAAAGTGTTATTCCAACAGACTACATGCACGTGTGTCTCTTCGTGAGTGCATATCCAAATATACTAATTTCCATTCATAAATTTAAAAAAAGCGCACGTGTGAACTTACAAGTATATATAGCTCCACCTGAGACTGTTATATTAATCTCAGGCCGTACTACCTTTAGCCCCACAAAATTGGTAAAAGCATTCGATGCTAAACTTAAGGAAGAATATATCGCATGGTGGTCAAGAAAAAGAGAAGATTCGTCAAAATTTACAACTTTCCAAGCGATCAATAAAACCTTTGGGATTGCAAAATATCTTAACCTAAGCATGGATCATCACACCAAAGCCTCATTCACTCGTTTCAGAGTGAGTGCCCATGCACTCATTGGCTATTGAAACGGGCCGCCGAGCGAAATCCGATACATGGGAAAGTAAAAGGCTATGTCCGCTCTGCGTCGTTCAAGTGGAAGACAAAAAACACTTCCTACTTTACTGCTCCCTGTTCTCGGACGAACGTTCTGAATTATTTGATAATCTACGGGGAATATCGGCTGCGATTAACTTATTACCCGACACTCAATTATATACACACTGGAGATCCGTGAACTCGATTACCGGTTACGCCAACTAAGTACAACGGTCATTTTTTTAATTTTCACGTAGAAGCTACTGCACAAAATCGATGAGTATTAAACAAAACAATGATATTATCCATATCAGATTAATTAAAAAACGTGTGAGATTTACAATGAGAATGAACCATCTATCGGAAAAAGTAATCCATTGCCGAAACAATGTCTTAATCGTGTCACAAAAGAGATTTATATACCTTATTTCTTGAATAATTTCCAAGTTTACGATTTCAATCGTTAGGTGAGACCCTGTCGGCTGTTCTCTGAATGTATGTTATGTGTCTCCAAATAAGCTAGCATCTCAGCTTACTTATATGTTGAACCCAGTTGTTATAACAAGGTGAAAGGCGTGTATACGGTATGCATTTTGAAATCCAGTATTATTTCTGCAAGAACTCGTACAACAGTTTCGAACACCACGCACTTAGGTTAAGCAAACATGTTTAATAACACGCACACCGGTTTTCAATATTAGAAACAAATATTAAACCTCCATAAAATGGTCGACATAAAGTATATACCTAAGGGGTTTCAGTGTTATGCGCACACAATGCGCGTTGGTTTAAACAATAGAGTCCGCACTGGGCCTTTCACATAACTGCACAAAAAGACGTCCGTTAATTTTAGTGGACAACTTTACTAAACAGTCAGTAAATTGGTGTGTGAAAGCATTGCGCGATGCCCAGAAATGCACAAATTTATCTGATGAGATCAAGACTCCCATATAAAAGAGCACAATTGTAATACCATGACTTGTTACTACAATGGTACTACCGTGGTACCATCGTGGTATTACCGTGGTACTACCATGGTATAGTGTCGCACTAACATGGTACGATAAGTGACATTTACCATGTTACTACCATGATACATTGGAACTCTACTAGGGTAGGGGCCTACTTTACCATGATACTATAATGGCAGTTTGGTACTACCATATCAGTATAGTACTACCACAGTATATATACTACCATGGTACAACCACGTTAAATTGATATACACCATGTAGTATACCATGGCACTGTACTAAAGTACTTTACCATGCTTTTGGTTACAGTTGGTACTACCATGCATTGTAGTATGGTATACTACCCCGCATGGTATTACCACGGTAAAGTGATAACTACCATTGTACTACCATGGAAAGTACATACTATAGGGTAAACTACAATGCTACAGTTGATGCCGTTGTAAAGTGTATTTTGTTATATTAGACTAGATTCTACAATATAATTAGACCAAGTATTCTCGGCCCACAACTGCTCGGGATATTGACTCTATACAAGGTTACATCTTTTGATGAATACATTTTTAGCAAGCGAATGGAGATAAATGCATTGCATGTGTGTGAAACGCTTGCGTTATGCGGATAGTTCAACGCACTTATGTGAAAGGTGTACGCACCGTGCGTAACTTAAACGCATGTGTTAAACGCATGTACGTGAACGCAGCTTAAGAAATAAGACAGGCGCCTCCGTTCCGCGCTATGATATACGAGTGCTAAGCTATATAAAGTGTGATATACTTGTTTTTGTCCATATATAATAGTATTTAATTCACAGAGATGATATTATTTCAGATTAAAGTCTGAGTGTGGTAGTATAATCACATTGAGCTTTTAACAATTTATACGATTCTATTCCATGGTTTCATTCTACACATGTTTATGCTAAAGGACGGATGCAGAATACTGCTTCAAAATATCACAAGTTGTATTTGGTTGTTCATTTGGGGAAATAAAACTATGTGCTATATAACAACAATAGTCAGTTGATGGCATACTATAATGCATGCAATATGTTATAGATGGGGTTTCAACTAACATGGACCATTTAGCCATCAAATTTCGTCAGCAGGATTTACTTTGCAGAACATTCCATTGGAAGCTTAACCTATGCACGTGGTATCGAAAACCGTTGTGCGTGGTTTAAACTATTTTTGAGTAACCGTTGTACGAGTTCATTCCGAGCTTCAACCCTCGAGTTGATTATGTCGGGTTTTCGTCGGTGACCCACTTTCACGCGTAACGCTGGGCATGTGAATATCGAGGAGGATATTTTTGCTGTACAATATGGGTGAAAGTTTTTATCCGGGTCAACAGGCGACTGTGTAGAGTTCTATTAAACAAGAAAATATGCTCGTGTCGGAGGAATATTTTTCATTTATCAGCCCATAAATACAAACAAATTTGATTAAACACTGGAGTTTTGACGATGATGCAATAGAACCATTATCACCCCATGCATCCGGACATGCTCGTAGCGGAAGACATGCTCGTAGCGGAATAACCATATGGCCCGCGATTTGCACACCGTTCACGGTTAGACACATGTTGCACCAAAACCAACACATACCAGTGGTTGACGGTGGTGGTACTATTTGTGGCTATAATTTACCCAACTGTACATCAAACTTCTTTAAACATGGACGCAGTTTAATCCTATTTTACCGGGAAGTTAGGCCAAATATTGTGGCAAAATTTGCATTTCTTACATAAAATTACGATTTCTGTGGTAACAGCCCAGACAATATAGTCTTTGCATACATTGCTATTTCCGCGGATATTCCCTTAATATAATAGTCAACATTTTCTGTCATGTTTCTACATTTTCAATAGTAAAAAATAACCATATATTCAGGTCATAGCAAGAAAATATGGAATGTCTTTAGCAGTGGTTTTACGTTTGCTATAGACATACCCCAAAATCAAGTGAGTGCCTCCATGGAAACTATTTTTTCGGGCACTAATATGATTGACATCGCAAACATGTCCAGTTCATTTTGAAGCTAAGATATCATACTTTGAGAGACTGTATGTTATATAACGTGTCAATGCAAAGATTCATTAAAATTTGATAAACTTATATCGAGTAAGTATTTCAGGTCATAATTTTCGTATAAAACCAGATTATCGAACAGTAATATGCAAATTGCGGAAACCACAACCGCTCATTTCTGTAGACCGATTATCGCTGTTAACGTTTAAAAAAAATCAAGGTAAAATAAACCGTGTTTTTATGAAATAACTTACGACAACTAAAGAGGAAGTGCAAATGGCGGGGCATGTGGTTATTCCGCTACGAGCATGTCTTCCGCTACGAGCATATCCGGATGCATGGGGTGATTATATACACACACAATGAACTCGGAAAATATTTGAATTATGGCACATTGCATGGGTATATATCATAACAATTACACTTTCCGTCCGTCAATGTTAACCGTTGTTCGAGTTCTCAACCGTTGTTCGAGTTCACGGATCTCCAGTGTGATAACACTCTAGTCGGAATATTCGATAATGACATCACACCGCGGGTAATGAGATATATCCATGTCACTCATGAAAAACGGCGCCGATTCACAGGTGCCGCAACCTGATGATAGGGCCCAGAGCGCAGCGGGGGTCAAATATTTATCTCATATATACTGTCGATTTCTAGGTTCATCTTTGTATGTGTTATACAAACTACATTTATATATGTGTATTTCCTGTTTATATGTTTGTATGTTTAATTGACATATCATGTTTATGTAATGTACTATATTTGTTATATGTACTCATGTGTTATGTGACAATGTTGTCACGAATGACATATTATCATTAAAGACAATAAAGACATTCATACCATCGAATGACCTTGAGCCACAATCCTCGTTCCCATTAAATTCCTATATAA
Source organism: Siphonodentalium dalli (assembly GCA_032622095.1). Lineage (NCBI taxonomy): Eukaryota > Metazoa > Mollusca > Scaphopoda > Gadilida > Siphonodentaliidae > Siphonodentalium > Siphonodentalium dalli. The sequence continues at coordinate 201,394,370 of CP136062.1, forward strand.
CGTTGACCACAATCTGATATATGACGGGTGGCGGATATTTATTACCATGGTAAGGTATGCTTGTTACCTTAAATGAACTATTCTAAACTTCAAATAGCTTAAAATAGTTCTTTAATATCTCTGCCCTGTAACCACATCTTACATTATTATACTGCGCCGCGGTTTGACACATGATTTAAATCAACTTTGGCAAAACAAAACACGTGGATGTTAAATGCGTGCATCGATATAGGCGAGTATGTGGCTATTGGACATGTAAGCGTCTTCTCTTATAAAATAAGCATAGTGCACACTCTAACCTGGAAAAGAGCATTATCAATCAATAATCAATGAATTAAAGGTACTCAATCCGATTAGACGGTCCCCATACCATCAAGATACAACAACAGCATTTATTCAAAAATATATACGCTTTAGTTTTCAGAATCGATCTATTGCAACAAAATAATGCTAACCACTGTCAACTATGGTATCAAATGTCCCAAAACTTGTTATTTATCAACATTTAGTTCAACAAAATATGGCCGTATTATCACTAAAGTATCACGAAATTTGACCGTATTACCACTTGATTTTAGAGTTATCCATCTTCATCCACAATTTTGTCCGAGACCATCCGTTTGACCACGTCTTTCTGGGCCACATTATTACACATCTTGAGAAATATCAAACTTCAAAAATACATATCTAAACACTCTGAGTTTTTGATGTTGATGGGTGGGTTCCTCGGCTGGAATCAAATATTTGTTACCCCCGAAGCCAAAGGAATAGTAATTTAGGAGTGTCTGATCGGATTGAGTACGTTTAAGATATCACCCGTGAATGCTAAAGATGAGCCAAAACATGGCTGATATAAGCTTTATTCTTTCTACCAAATCCCATTCTCTAATGTAATTACGTCTTTATTAAAGTTTATGCTATACCATACAATTTCTGTTCATTCCTGAGCATGATTTAGATAAATAAATATGTTTACATCAGAATATTAATAATAACACACAGTGAAAGGGCCTCACTCTAGCATTCTGGTCGAGTTTTTACCTGCATTGTTGAATTATTTTTGCATGTGCACTTGCACCCTGGTCATATAATTTTTTTATATGATGGGAAAATTGCCATATAATTTTTTTATATGGTGGGAAAATTGTCAATAATCAAAAATGTAATTAATTCAATACATTTGAGAGCTAGACTAAACAAACGGCATAACGAAAGCGAGAGAGAGAGAGAGAGAGGAGAGAGAGAGAGAGAGAGAGAGAGAGAGAGAGAGAGAGAGAGAGAGAGAGAGAGAGAGAGGGAGAGAGAGAGATAGAGAGGGGAGAGAGAGAGAGAGAAAGAGAGAGAGAGAGAGAGAGAGAGAGAGAGAGAGAGAGAGAGAGAGAGAGAGAGAGAGAGAGAACAATAAACCATCCGTATAGTGGTGAAATTGATGGTGGCTAGTTTGGATTAAGCTGGAATTAATTATAGGCACATGTGTTCTAAGATGCCCCCGACCAACAGCATAACATGATGTAAGTTATGAGATACAGAAAATCAATTGTGGATGGCCAAATTATATCGGACAAAATTATGAAATTGCGCAAAAAAACCCCAAAAGTTCTCTCCCATAATCTACAGATATGGTGCCATGTATATATAATATAAGTAGTATTACTGTATAACTTGTTAAAGGCGTCCCTGTTTTTTTTCTCCAGAGAGTCGTGAAATAAATAATATGGAATTTCCTTGTCGTTTATATGACTTGAAGTACACCGAATATGATCCTGTCAATTCCTACTGCTTAACTATTCTTAAAATTCGCCTCAAATTTAGGCTTTTCAGTCGATACCGAGAACACGTCGAACAAACATTGGCTTTAAAATTAAATTGAAGAATATATAGGTATGAAGATTTATCAAGATTAAAAACTTAAACTAGCTATAATTCCATTTCCGTTCGCGAATGAGCCAAAAGCTAACCGGTTTGGTGATAAAAGGGTACGCATATGTTCAGGTCGCGACATGCAGGTGTGCCCTTCATGTATTGCCATCAGAATTAATTAACCTCTAAAGTAATACGATTACGTCGTTCCATTTACCTGAGACATTAGGCCACAGACTCGGGCCCGAAATAATCGTCAAAACGAACAATATTCCCCATCACACTGTATACCAACAACTAACATCCATATTTTTGTAAATATACCCACAATATATCAAAATGACGATGATCATGACATCCTATGCGTATGCTATAACTGTGGTTCAGCAGACGTATGAATGAGTGATTACGCTAAATATTTTATAGGCTACCCTCGGGCAGAAGAGCAAATTAAATTGTTGGTAAAGCCCAGGATCAAATAGAAGAGGTGCGCAAGCAATCATGCAGCGCTGTATATAGAGTAAAGTTGATGAGACACAGGGTCGTGAGCACGCCGAGGTGAAGGATCGACGTAATCAGTCACGCAGGAGCAAGAGGAAAAAAAAGAGCGATTGGAAATTAGAAATGACGCCGATTTCCCCCACATTGCATAGCAAAGGCTACAAGTGTTCGTTCACTTGCTGGCAATTTTGCAGGCAATTCGTCGTAGGTTGCTGTAGTGTGCTAAGATGTGAATGCCAAACTACTTGTAAAATACACATGCACAACAGTGTATACTAAATGCGAAGTGAGATATATCTAATTCCTTAAAGGTACTCAATCCGATCATTCGCTCCTAAATTACTATTTCTTTGGCTTCGGGTGTACACAATATTTGATTCGAGTCGAGTGATCTAAGCTCAGAGTGATCAGATATCGATTTTTGAAGTTTGTTATTTCTCGAGATGTGTAATAATATGTGGCCCAGAAACACATAGTCAAACGGAGGGTCTCGGACAAAATTGCCGATGAAGATGGATAGCTCTAAAATCAAGTGGCAATACGGTAAAATTTCGTGATACTCAAGTGATAATATGCCCATATTTTGTTGAACAAAATGTTGAAAAATAACAAGTTTTGGGGAAATTTGATACCATAATTGACTGTGGTTAGCATTATTTTGTTGCAATAAATCGATTCTGATAACTAAAGCGTATTTTAAAGAAATGTTGTTGTATCTTGATGGTATGGGGAACGTCTGGTCGGATTGAGTATCTTTAAAGGGTAGACGCACGCTTTGCATAAATCCAGCCAAACATTGCAAGATATTTTTAACAAAGAATTTCTCTGGATCTGTATGGCGAATAATATTGAATGTCACATAATGATCACCATCTTCATCATTATATTATTATTATTGTTGTTTTTTCCATAAGGTCACTCTCTTGGAGGTGTATAAATGGTGTATTGGCGGCTGAACCACAGCCGTAGCAATACTCACTAGACAGTATGCATTGATGTTACTTTGCGTAGTATTCTGGCAGTGCCAAGAAGTGCAGTTTTCTGTAGGTGAGCAACATCTATGGAGGTAGGAAGTAGGGCTAGCCATTTGCTAATATTGTTGCTCACTGCCCCAGTTGCACCAATCACTATAGGTATGATGGAAGTTTTCATTTGCCACATACGACTCACCTCTATTTGTAGGTCAATATACTTCCTGACCTTTTCTGTTTCTTTCTGGGTGACATTATAGTCACTTGGGATCGAAACATCTATGAGCAGACACGTGTTGTCGTCCCTGTTCTTGACGATTATGTCTGGTCTGCTACACGAGATGGTTCGGTCAGTGTGAACCTGTGTGTCTCAAATGACTGTAATGTTGTCTCTAGATCTTACATTCTGAGGAGAGTGTTCATACCATTTATCTGCAGATTGCATGTTATAATGCTTACAGATGGACCAATGAACATATCGCCCAACGTTATTATGGCGTTCAAGGTATTCTGAACTCGCTAATCTTGGACAAGCAGATATAATATGTTCTCTACTGTCTCAGGGTGCTGGTGGCATACTCTACATGTAGGATCAATATTCTTCCGAAGGATCTTGTTTTGGTAGTATCGGGTACTAATGACCTGATCTTGAGCAGCAATAAGAAGGGACTCGGTCTGAGCCTTCAAGCCTGCATTCTGCAACCATCTGAATGTTGCCGTGCTATCATACTCTTGTTCGTTGATTTTTCTGGCGTGTTGTCCGTGCATTCGTTTCAGTTCATATCGCTCTGTCCGTTTGTCTTTCATTTTTTTCTTCAGTTCTAGTTTCAACTTTTTGGCCTCCTCCGTTTATTGGTTCGTGTCTCGATACCAAATTCTGTTCTGAACTGCAGTGCCTGTTTAGTTATGGAATATTTCTTTTTGTTATTTTCATGTCGTTGAAGGCATTTTATGTACACATCACTGCTATTCCTGATATACCTATCAAGACCAACCACTGCCACTTTATAGGCACTCGCCAACTCAATTAAACCTCTGCCACCATATTTTCGTGGTAAGTATATCCTGTCCACATCTGCCTTACTGTCATGCATGCCACTGGCTGTTAATAACTTTCTTGTTTTCTGTCTAATTGTGTTATTTCGTTCATCCTCCAGTCTATAACACCGAAGCTGTAACTGATTACTGGGACTGCTAAGCTATTATAGCCATGATCTTATATTTGGCATTCAAATTCCGATTTCAAAATCTGTCGGACTCTTCTTTTGTATTCTGCTATTATTTTGCTTTTCATTTTTTGCATGTTCTACTCCATCATATTCGTCAACTCCAAGATATTTATACACTTCTGTCTGGTCCAGTTCCTTTATGGGTGCCCTTCTCGTCTAATGTAAAATCACCTTTTGTTTCAATTTTACCTTTAACACAAGTCAGTTTGGCACATTTGTCATAGCCGAATTCCATTCTTATATCATTACTATAAGATCTCACAACGTCGAGTTGTTGCTCCAATTGATGTTCGTTGCACCCATATAGTTTTATATCATCCATATACAGCAGGTGTGACAGTTTTGTCTCACCCTGTTGCCCCCCGATGGAGTACCCAGTATTCAACGAGTTGATCTCAGAGCTCATTGGGAAAAAGCTTATGCAAAACAGGAGGGGAGACAAAGAATCTCCTTGGAAGATGCCATTTCTAATGCGAATGTCACCTGATACAATCTCACCCTCGCTGTGTGTCAAATGCATTGTTGTTTGCCATTTTTTCATGACATTGTCCAGGAAATTTATCATGGTTGAATTAGCTTTATAAATCTTGAGTGACTGCACGATCCAGCTATGAGGAACACTATCAAAGGCCTTTCTATAGTCGATCCATGCGGTACTCAAGTCTCTCTTTGTGTTGCGGCAGTGCTCCATCACCATTTTGTTAAGGAGGAGCTGGTCCTTGCAGCCCATGCTTCCTTTACAACAGCCCTTCTGCTCCTTTGGAATAAGGTTGTTATGGGATAGATGTTTGTACAATCTCTCAGTTAGAACGGATGTGAGAATTTTGTAGAGAGTAGGTAAGCAGGTGATGGGTCGATAATTTTTCGGGTTTGATGTGTCACTGGTTTTGGAGAGCAAAAATGTGACACATTTTAATAGCCAGTCTGGTGATTCGTCGGGTTTGGTAATCAAGTCACTGAACGATCTTGCAATGTGTGGATGGCAAGTTGTAAACTGCTTCAACCAATAATTTTGGATATTGTCTATTCCAGCTGCTTTCCAGTTGTGCGTTTTGCTGATAGCATACGAGACTTCTTCTTGCGTAATATCATGTCAGTACTGTTCATTAATATCCGCATTTCTCTCAATCTCCTTTGTGATCCATTCAGCTTCAGCATTATGTGTCTCGTTCCTCTCCCATATACCCTTCCAGAATGTTTCTAGTTCTACTTTGTCGGGAGGCATTGTAATTGTTATTTTAGTTTCATTCATATCTCTATAAAACTTCTTTGTGTTATTAGCAAATGTCTTGTTCTGTCCAAACTGCTTTGACCTTCTTTCGTATCTACGTATTCGCTGTGACTTTGCCTGGATTTTTTGTTTCAGTGTTTCCATCACTTCTTCCATTGTTCTGTCGCTATTAATTACATATTTTCTGAGTATCTTCCTTTTTTTATGTTCATTTAATTTCTCATTTTTCAACTCAGTTAGTGTTGATAAATCTGCTCGAAATGAATCTATTTTTTTCTTTATTCGCACCTTCCACTTTGGTTCTTGATTTTGTGTTTGCTTGTGTGGTCGAACCTTTGCGTCCACCTTCTCAGATATGAGTTGTGCGGCAATGTACAGCACAGTGTTTATCTCTGTTAAGCTCATTTGTGCTCATTCTTGTGCTTTCCTCTGATCTACAATCGTAGAAATGTTGAAATCGCAAACATTTTCAGAAAAAACTTTGCATTATTAAACACTAAATTGACCGAGCCTCTCGACAAACGGGTGATTATTGCCTACAAGAAAAATCCCAGTTTGAGAGATATGCTCGTTCGATCTAGACTCAGACCTTGATTAACACGCAGTTCAATTAGCTTTTTAGCAATTTCAACATCATTATCCTTTGTTTGTGATCAACACAATATTTTATGTCAATTTCCGACACAACCTAACAAAATGTCGTTCTTTATCAATTTTTTGAATTTTTTCTTACATTCTTACAATTTTTATAATTTTTTATTATTATTTAATACAAATCCTTAACAATTTTTTTTCATTTTTTTCATTTTTTCTTACATTTTTTAACAATTATAAAAAATAATATATAATTTGTTAGGCAAATGCATTCATTCTCTTACATATACGAGGTGACCTATGGTCGACTCGCATATATAAGAGAAGGCATTGGCACAGAGTTTTCGCAAAAATTCAGGAAGCTCCCGCCATAAAAGGGTAAACCGGCAGTGATAAAGAGAGACAGACGCTCTGCTGAATCCAATGCAGCAGCGTATTTCAGAATTACGTTGCATGCTGCCAAATTGCATATCAAATTGATGAAATTAACTACTTTATTATCTACTAGAAGGGTTACCCGGCGTTGCATAGGTTAAAGTGATGTGAAACCCTCTGTTGATATTTGGTGGTAATAGAGAATACACTTGCTCTCAAAGTGTTACACGTGTCCTCATAAATTGTATATCCAAATGGCATCACAAAACATGATTCGTATAGGTAGTGTGGCTCATCTTGTCAGGTCAGAGCGATATCATCTTCTTTATCGCGTTTAATTCGCCCCACCAATAAAGAAGTAGTTATTTATTTACAAATGCGTATACTTTAGACGTTATAACATGAAACAGAAACATCATAAACACATTTAGTTCGAAAAAATAAAAGACGACAATTGTGTAATACATATAGATGTATCAATCAATCAATTAATCAATCTAGTTTATCACATCTTCGTATAAGATCTTGAGGACACCCAGCTATCATATCTCCATGAAGATACAGATGTTTTGAAGATATGTCCAGGTGCTCCTCTGTTCTGGTGCTATATACTGGCTAATCACCTTCAGTTTAAAATAAATGTTATGCATTTATTGCAGCTACATGTTCCCGAAACAGCGAGATTTTGAGTTGTTTATGTTAGGCGATGAGTCTGTCTAAACAAATGAAAGAAATCCTCTGTATCCGGCAGATATACCCTTGTCAGTTGTCACCATTGGAAGATCCTGAAAAGTCATTTGCCATGGACTGCATTTTCCTTTATCTCAGACTGCACACTGTGGCCACTATTTTTGAACAGGCCTGCTCTACATTTCCATATCTCTTAGCAATTGTAACTTTTTGTGGAAACTATATTGAATGGGACAGACTCAATCGTGTTATAATATATACATGAGCCATTCTAATATGCAATCCTCTGACGATTCAAAGTCCCCCAGTTTGAATGAATATATGCATCTCTTAAATATATTGATTTTCATGCTTTCTTCTATGTATCTGTGTTGCTAGATCATTATAGGAATGCCCTGATTTCTATCCCCATATAATATGAGAGTTGAGAAGATATAATTGTTCAAGTGACTTAATTCGGTCACAATTTGTCGAGATTAGAACGACATGGAGATGGCCTGGGATATGACCATATATACCTTTGTTGGATATCGGTGAATTGAACAATCTTATAAATGCTAGTGAATCGCCTCTCGGCATCCATGACCCAAACGAACCCAAATGTGATTTAATTAACCATATCATTAGAGAAGAACGTGCATGAATTTGTTGCAACTCTCCTCGTGCATGATTTGAACAGCGCCACTTTTGTCATATTTAAACCACGTCTATTAGACCCATGCATTATATAATGGAGATGGTTACATATAAATTTGGTGGTAATCGGCAACTAAACAAATTCTTATCATAGTTATTACCCCACATCTCTCACCCAAAGGCACAAATTTCACGTCTTTAAATCACACGGTTATAATCCTCGAATCACGGAGAAGAATAATTTATCAATTTGGTCGAAATCTGCGCTAAAAATAGCCCCCCCCCCCGACATCAACAACGTCACTTTAGAACATTTTAACCTGCACCATTATCTTTCTCGTAAAAAGTATACAAATTTGTATCAAATTTAGGGCCACCATTGCATATCTCTCACCCAAAAGGCACAAAAACCACACGATAACTTTATATCAAATTTAGTGCCCATCTCTCACCAAAGCAGCACCAATATGACGCCTTAAAAATCACACGATTAGATTCCTCATATCATGAATAAGAATGTGTATCCATTTGGTGGAAATTGGCGCTAAAATATTGTGCATCAATTTTGGCGCCCCTCTCCCTTTCAGTGCACCCCTGATTTGAATGACGCCACTTTTGATAGCTTTAAGCCACGGAATTAGACACCTCATACCATAGGGATGGATTTGTATAAGTTCCGTGGCAATCGGCGACTAAACAAATTCTTATCAGATTTAGTACCCACCCACCGCCCCAAGTTTCTCATCCCAACGATACCAATTTGGCGTCTTTAAATCACACAATAAGATTCCTTGTATCATGGAGAAGATTTAAGAAGATTTGTGCATCAATTTGGTGGAATTCAGCGCTAAGTATTATTGTGATCAATTTTGGTGCCCCTCTCCCCTTCCGGACATCCCTGACGCGAACGGTGCGACTTTTGGCATATTTAAACCTTACCATTTGATTCTTCATTTTATGGGGATGATCATATATAAGTTTGGTGGCAATCTGCGACAATTTTTATTCTGCCCCTCCCCATTTTTTGCCCCTGACCCTAACGACGTCACTTTAGAAAATTCTAACCCTCGCCATTATTTTTCTCGTAAAAAGTTACCCCATATAGACCCTTTTTGTGCCACTTAGGTGGTCCCTGTGAATTTCTATAGAACACAGACAGACAGACAGACGGACAAACATTCGCAAATATAGATATAGATTGGCGTTCGATCACCACAGCAGTGTTCCACATCTAAATACTGAATCGTAACAAAATGGGAAGTGGCAAAATGTTTCAATCTTCTGTAGATATAGCTATATACTTACCCACTTTCTTTTTTTGGAAAGCTGGTTTCATTCCGTCGGCGCTTTTACCAGACTGAGGGAACATCAATGTAACGTCAACATAATACATATCCTGGGCGAATGTAAACGATCAATGTCCAACACAAACAACCATTTACGTGGTATTCGAGATGTGTTTGTTTCCGCATTATTACTATTATTCAGCTGTGAGCAATTAAATAAACAACTGGGGCTATAGCTATTTATGAGGGGAACTACCCCCTTTTCGTACGCCGGATTCCGGGGGTTAATATAGAGTATTCCGGATGCCGAGTGTCAGTACGCCGGATGCCGAAACCTATATATTTCGTATTCCGGATGCCGAAATTACAATGACATATATTATTAGCACGCCCGCGTGTATACTGGTGGAGAGATTCTCGTTTCACCAGAGTCGTTATCTCGTGGGAATCCGGATTCAGAATCCAAAGCCGATTACGGGGGCGGGGCTAATTCCCGATTCTAGGTCAGATTTTGAAATCCACGTGGTCTCCGAAACTATGTTACTGTTCTCCCAGCGTCAAATATGGCTCATGTATTTGACACAAGTATCATTTGTATCTTATATTTATAAAGTTCACGTTTGTTGTGAAAGTCATGCTTTTCTTCTATGCGTATATACACGGCATATAATTTGCTGCCAATCCTACTTAATCGTATCTTTTTTTTCAAGTTAAAGTGTGTTTATTGATGAGGGCAAGCATTTAATTCTAACAGCTCTAGGCCTCCTGAATCAAATTCCGAAGATGTTGTGAAGAACACACGAAACTTGTCAGTTGCACAGGGACGTGACGGCAGGGGTTGGTTGGGTGTCTCGACCCCCGAACTTTGGTACAATTTGCTTAGCTGTGCAGTCATTCATACCTGAGGAAAAATCAGGATTCTTTTGATTAACTGTTACAAATAATGATACGTACATGCCAGCAAACGCAACAAACAAACCCGATTTTAAATAAATACATATACAAACTTATGAATAACTCGGGAGAGGGGGGTGACAGGTGATCTGTAGATATGTTCAACTTGTTTTGGTAGTCATGTTGATTTGCCATTACTAATTATTAATTTTTTCAGTGTAATACCATATGGGAGAGGGGGGTACCCTTCAGTGGGTCAGCACTTGTCCTCCAATCCCATTGTATGTATAAACAAATTTATGTGTTATATATCATGTGTTATCTAAATATGACAAATATTTGAAATAAATATGTTTAAACTAAACTTTGGTACATTTCCAGCAGTTGGAAATTTCATGCATGACACAACATTAGTTGGACATTAATTTGACACCATATATATAGGTTGGAATTGTTCTCATTGTTTGATTTTTTCAACCAGTAAAAGTTGGTAATTTTCCAATCTTAGTGTTTGTCAGGTTGGCTATTTCCAAGGGGTGCAAATGGAATTCTGCGAACCTGTGAGACTGATGTTTGGTTCAATGGGGGGGGGGGGGGGGGGTGCAGTTGGCCGGAAATTTGAGGAAACCTCTAGCCACGTCCCTAGAACTTGTGTACGTTTGGGTACTTAATCAATAAATTGACTGACATTTCCACTATATAGTCCTGAGATCCTAGAATAAGCTTTACATTTTTGTTTGTGCGATTGGGAGATGCAGTTCACCTGCGATCACAAGACCACGACATTAGCTTCATGAGCAACGCTTTATTTTCCAACTATTGTACAACACGTTGGCCAAAAATACCTGTGTTTGTTGTCTATACTCTATACAGAGACTATTGCGCAAAACGACTGCATTTAACGAAACAAAACTTTTTTAATCTGAAATTGCTATAAGACTAGATAGTACATACGTGTATCTGATAATCCATCGATATCATATAATCCTACTATTTCTTGAATAAGAAGAAACATTATAATAACGAACACAGCAGAAGACATACCCATGCAGGTTCACATGAATTCGGTCAATGGTGACGTATCCGCCGAATTCGAAATCGACATGCGTTCGGGCGGTATTTTATGGATGGAATTATGAAATGGACATATGAAAGTGACAATAAAATCGACAATGATTTGCTTCGCCATCAACCGAAGTGCTCCCCCAGCGTTACTATCAATAGCGTTATTGTTTGGCTAATTTCAGCTCATTTCAGGAATATTCTCCCAGTTTACATTCGATAAAACAAATTTGTCTCCGCATTTAAAATTCTTTGATATAGATCGTTTATATTCTGCAATAATTTGTACACAAGAGACGGATTCTTATGTTTTATTGTGGTTTTAAACTCCGAGGTGGCGAAATCTCGGTTTGTTTACATTACGAACATTTGAGTCCGAAATCGGAACCGAATCCGAATCTGGATTACCACGAGATTGAGATTACGGTCTGTTCGTTTACTGATTCTGCCAATAGAATGGGATTTTTTGGGATGATTGAAAGTCGAACTGCGCGCTCAGGAGGCTATGGAATCCTATTAGGGCCACTTGCTAATGGCGCCGAAAGCGCCGAAAGCGACAAAAAGTGCGCCATTAGTAACGCGCCGAAAGCACCGAAAGCGACAAAATATGCACCGTTACGGCGCACTATTTGTCGCTTTCGGCGCACTTTTTGTCGCTTTCGGCGCGCGCGCCGAAAGCGAGAACATGTGCGATATTAGCGCATGTTTCGGCGCGCCGAAAGCGACAAAATGTGCGCCGTAACGGCGCACATTTTGTCGCGTTCGGCGCGTTACTAATGGCGCACTTTTTGTCGCTTTCGGCACGCGCCGAAAGCGCCATTAGGCATACTATTAGGTCCACTCCCTAATGGCGCGCGCCGGAAGCGACAAAAGGTGCGCCATTTATTTTAATTAGGGTATGTTTCGGCGCGCGCCGAAAGCGCCGAAAGCGACAAAAAGTGCGCCGAAAGCGCCATTAGCAAGTGGCCCTAATAGGATTTCATAAGAGGCCGGTCACCGATAAAAGGTGTAGTTGGGAATTTCAATTTCGTTTATTGTCCTTTAAATTAGTATGTCAATAACGTTGATTTTTGGTTTGAAACAAGCTATGTCAATTACCAATAAAAGAAATTAAAAAGATAATTTGTAAGTCTTATATTTCAACTTTTACAGATATTTCGCCGGTTCGTTAATTATGTGCTGTTGTTATTGTTATTTTAACTGAATTCTGAGTTGGTCATTCACGAAACCAATATGTTTTATATTCTATAATTAAAATCATGGGTATATAATATATGATCTTGTTTATGAATATTGTAGGACGACTAATCTGGTCGTGTCAAATTGAGCTATAGTATAGGATTTCTCGCAGGACAACACATTTCTGGTTTTCGTGGGGTGTGTATCCGCTGGATGTCTTATAGTTGCAGTATGTGATCGCGTTAATAGCTTTCGATGTTTAGGTACGAACAATGGCTGGACCATGCACTCTTGGCGGGAACATAATACCTCCGATTTTTTATCCGCATTTAGAAGCTTTCTTGTGTGGTGAATGAGAAACCTGCAGTAATAAGCCGTAGTTGTTTGTAATAATTCGAAGGATTAGTTGTTTTGACGGAATTCTGAGGCGATGAATTCATGTAACCAATATATTTTATATTATAATTTATATTTATGGCTAATAATATGATCTTGAGGGCGTTACCATTTCTGATTATGGTTTTCTTGTTTAGTGTTGTTTTTTTGTATTCATAATAAACTATGGTTGTCACATGTTTAATTTTCCTACCTACACAATAGTCCCGCGCCAATAGAAACAATGACACCAATAGTGTAGACGGTGAACGCAAAATGTATAGTACGAGAGATGGCTCGATCGCTTTCGAGACTTCGACTTGCGACCTTGAAAATCTAACTTAGTAAACATGGCGCTCAAATTTGAGGCATCTAGTCCAGGAGATATTGGTCGATCCCTGCACCTTGTTAACAAGAAAAAAAAGTGGCCGCAGAGACTCCAAACAAGAGGGCGTCCATCATGGCGGCCATTTTTTTTTTATATGCAACAGGTCTCTTTGATCGCTGTTATAGTAAAGATGATATCACATGCGGTCTTGTTTTCCGCTCGATTCGTTATGCTAATATACAACCATTACAAATTAGCCAAAAAGCCGACACCAGAAATCAATATGGCGGCAAAGATGGCCGCCGAAATGTAAAAATATGCTATTTTTCTGACATTTCACCACCATTCGGTTGTCTCTGTGGGAAAATATTGGCATCTTGGCATGAATTTATACATTTATCATATAGAAGAGTCATTGGCGAACACAATGGGACCATAATATACATTCATTGTGTGATATTTTTGTCCGATATCACGTTTTCCCAAATGCCGGTGTAATAGGTCAAAGCCGAATCGACGCTAATAACGCGATGCAATGTTTCGAATCAATGAATGTTATAACAACACACATGAATATATATGTGCAGTAGATACTCGAGCTAGGATTCCTTTTATACCTGAGTTGAGGAATATTCACCCAAATCCAAGATGGCGGCCAAAATGGCCACCAGAAATAGAAAATCGCCGATTTTAACATCAGTGAGCGTTATTGTCAAGACAAATCCACACCTGTTTACTATTGTGAGTTGGGAACACTTAGGCAAAGAACTGTCCTTATATCATATCCAAATAAAAGTCACCCAAAATCTAAAATGGCGCCCACAATGGCCGAAATATTTTGAAAAATCACCGAAATTCCCTCATTTCTACATCATTGGGCATTATTTTCGAGACACCTGGACACATGTTGACAGTTGAGTTGGAAATACTGAGGCGAAGTAATTACCTTGCATCTCATGCAAGAAACTGTTTTCCAAATTGAAGATGGCGGCCAAAATGGCAACCGAAATTTGAAAACAAGCTCACATTCCTTTACTTACTTATTGTTACGCGATTTATGCCCACAATTACATGTTCATATGTAAAATTTATATGAAATAGTCAATTGAGTTTGTCAAATTATCACAATCAAGATGGCGACCAAACTGGCGGCCAGAAATTGAAAAGAAGACGATATTATCACATACTAATTTCAACTTTTTGTCATTATTTCAATGGATAAAACGGTACATAATATAAGCCATCTATTAGTTCCAACATAAGTCGTAGCCTTCTGGAAGGATGAAAACCCACAATCGCGATGTGGCATTTCGAAATCCATTCTCCACTTAGCGCCCATAATGGCCATAACCGTATATAGGACATTATAGGTGCATCGAATAGTCATATTTTGACTTCCAAGAATCAAAACAACAGTACCTAAGTTTATTCTGATTTGCCACATTCAGCATTATCTGGACCAGTTTCAGTCTCTTCGTCAGATTAATCTATCTCGCTCACAACAACACAGTCCCACTAATCGGGATGTTTCAAACAATGCATATGCCGGTCCGATCTACCTGCGTATTTTCAGCTTTGGTGACCTAATGGGGATAACAACATGTATACCTTGTGATCTTCCCAAACAGCCACTTCTCAATATATGGCTCATCAATTCACATACGCATCTAATGCACTGACGTACCCGGACAACTTCTGTATATGCCTTCGAATGTCGAAAGCCTAACATTTGACGGATGCCTTTCTGCTAAGGCGTAGAAGACCATAATGCATAATATACCCACACTTCTTGATCGCCTAATTGACTGTGAGTACCAATTGCCAAACTCAAATGAATACATACTTCATATCAATATTCCATATCAACATGTAATGGTGGGTAGAAATCGCGAAACAATAACGCCCATCGTAAGAAAGTAAATGCATGTAGGCGTGTTTTCAAATTACGGCCGCCATCTTCGATTTGGAAAACAATTTCTTGTATGAGATGTAAGGTAATTACTTCACCTCAGTATTTCCAACTCAACTGTAAGAATCGGTGGAGTTGTCTCGACAATAATGCTCAATGATGTGAATATGAGGGAATATCGGTGATTTTTCAAAAATCTGTCCGCCATTGTGGGCGTCATTTTGGATTTGGGAGACTTTTATTTGGATATGGTTCGCCTAAGTGTTCCCAACTCACAATAGTAATAAGCAGGTAAGGAGTTGTGACAATAATGCTCACTGATGTTAAAATCAGCGATTTTTCTATTTCTGTGGCTATTTTGGCCGCCATCTTGGATCCTAGCTCGAGTATCTCCTGCACATATATATGCATGGGTGTTGTTATGATAGCAATAACATTCATTGATTCGAAACATTACATCGCGTTATTAGCGTCGATTCGGCTTTGACCTATTATACCGGTATTTGGGGAAAACGTGATATCGGACAAAAATATCCCACAATGAATGTATATTATGGTCCCATTGTGTTCGCCAATGACTCTTCTATATGATAAATGTATAAATTTACGCCAAGATGCCAATATTTTACCACAGAGACAAACGAAAGGTGGTGAAATGTCAGAACAATAGCATATTTTCACATTTCGGTGGCGATCTTGACCGCCATATTGGATTCTGGTGTCGGATTTTTTGCTAATTTGTAATGGTTGTATATTAGCATAACGAATCGAGCGGAAACAAGACCGCGTGTGATATCATCTTTACTATAATGGTGATCAAAGATATCTGGTGCATATAAAAAAATGGCCGCCATGATGGACGCCATCTTGTCTGGAGTCTTTGCGGCCACTTTTTTTCTTGTTAACAACAGAAAAAAATTAGAGGAGACATAAGAAAGAAAATTAGTGGGGTGAAGTTGAGTCTGGGGGGGGGGGTGCAGAGGTCGACCAATATCTCCTGGACCAATCGTTCCGGATGGAATTCAGTTCAATACGCCGCCCGGAACAGTGGAGTTTTTGTTTGTCTCCGTCAAATAGAACCAATATTTCATTATCGGAGCTAAAAACCTTCCTCATCAATGAGTACGGTGTTACTCAGAAACTGTTGGCCGCATCGTTGGGTGTGGCGAATTTCAAAACAAAAATATCATTGAAGAGGCTAAAACCCGACCCAGAATTCCCCCATGGAAGGTTTTTATGCTGTGACACGGAAACATAATGGAGCAACGTAAATGGATAGTTGCATAGCACTCCCACGTCTCATTCTTTCTTTGAGTATATATGGTCATATGTAGAATAAATTTGCACATTTGATACTACCAATGCGTTGTTTTAGCTATAAACGTTTGGCAACAATGGGTTAAATTGGTATAAATAGTATTGCGGATGCCACCCTCTGTTATGGAGTATTTCAGATGCCACCCCCATTTTAGGCCGGATGCCAGAGGGGGTGGTTGGTCCCCCTCATTTATCTCCATATCCATACCACTTCTTTGTCGGCATAATGATGTGATCGACATGTATACAGCATATTGTTTTGTAGCCAATACTCAGCCAAAAGTTGGCCTTTGATGATTGTGGAACTGGTCAGAAATCACCAAAGGGCAACTGTCCAATAGACAATTGTGGGGGTACCATATTTAAGGATGTGTAGTTTTTACAAAGTCCCCCCCCCCCCCCAAAAAAAACTCTCTTTATCTAGTCACGTCTCAGACCGATGGTGAATAGCAATTACTGAAGATAATTATACTTTCTTACATGTATCCTGAGTAATGTATATATTATGTGGCTCAACTGTTCATTGTTAAACTGAGATCACTCATTCTTCCAACAAAGATTTAATTTAAGATTTAAGATTTAATGCAAAATACACCCAATGGGCAGTTGCACATATAATAAATACAACATAAGCCCCTAGATATACTACTGTCTCATGATATAGAGGTTGGGACAGGTCCAGATTTTATAGGGAGTGTTAGCCTACTGAGGATCTAAAATTTCAAACGGACTAAGATGAAAGAGAAGAGTTACAGCCCCTAATTATGCTACTATGTCTCGTGATATATGGTACCTTGGTTCCTAAATAAACTTAATTAATTGCACATGCAGATAGTTTTCATGAATAACATCTATATGAAAATAACAACTACTCCTACCAGCTTTCAACAATACTGTGACATATGTATGCATGTATAACATAATATTGCTAAGGAGTTTGAGCTCTTTGATAGGTATCTAATCAACAAACTTGAATGGAGGGTATTGAAGTATAAAGAGGTATGCAGTGGGTCTGAAATTTGTGATCGTGCGAGAATATAACTAAAATTTGAAATATTTGGAGCTATGAAAGTTATGAATTAGGATTTTCGTTTGATCTTGAATTGGGGATACGAATCTAAAGTACCCTTTAACAGCTCTAGGTACAAATCATATGTATCTTTTGCAACATCTTAATTATAATAAGAAAAGCTGAAATTTACTCTTCTGCCATTTAAAACAATGTTTCATACCAGAAAACCATTAACCCTTTACCCAACAGAATGGCCCTGTGCCAATGCATTCTCTTATATATGCGAGTCGACCATAGGCCAATTTAGGCCAATGCATTCTCTTATATATGCGAGGCGACCTATGGTCGACTCGCATATATAAGAGAATGCATTGGCACAGGGCATAACTGTAACCATCACAATGTGGTCAATGAGCCGGTTCCAATGATATCCATATTTGTATGGTTTTATTGAGACAGACCCAAGATAATTTAGGCTGTTGCAGCTTTATTTTGCCGTTTTTGGCCGGTTTGTTGGGTAAAGGGTTAACACCACCTAGAAAAATTATACCCTAGTTTCGATTTTAGATAATTAAACTAAAAGATGTAATTTAAATTATTTTCTTTGAAAAGATGATTTCTCATGATGATTAAGATGTCAAATGTTGAATTTCGAACTGCCTTTCAGATATTTATTCATTAATAAATTTGATAAAAATTGCTAATAACCTGCATAATAATACAAACACCAATTTCAAACAGACTAATATATTTATCCACATGTTCCTTGGGACTAAAAAGTCATATTTCAATAATTTATTTAAAAAAAATTAAATTGCAAATTTTGGAGAAGCGCTTTTGTTATCAATATATATCAACGACCTGTACTGTCAGAGCATCCTTCTGAACATGAGAAATAACATCAATAAATGACTGCTACAAACGGAGTGAATTTTTAACTAAAATGTCAGAAAAATCAAAATACTGGGCACCCAAAATCGAGTATAAATTTAGTATAAGGTCTAATTGTTGACACAATAACATCTATTCATACTAACTTTCAGCTATACTGTGAGACAATGGTAGAACTTTTAAAGGTGGGGTGAAAACTTCCAGTTTATGTGGTACTGAGAGGTTGGTGACAGGTCCAGATTTTATAGGGGGTGTCAGCCTACTGTGGATCTAAAATTTCAAGCGAATTAAGAGGGAAGAGAAGGGTTACAGCCCCTAAATATACTATATGGCTCATGATATATGGAACCTTTGTTCATAAGACAACTTAAATAACCAAATTGAATTGTGCATCCAGATAATTTTCATGAAACAAAAGACTGAGATGGTTGAAATATTTGGTCGGAAAATGTTACAGGTAAGTCCCATAGATCTGCATCTGCCCTTTTGTCCAGCATTAAAATCCCATTTGAACAAATCTCAATCCCCGTCACCCAAGTACTCTCAGTGCCATATAAAAGACGAATATGCCTGATGGTTTCACAAAAGATTAGGGACCTGCGAATATTCGAGATTCGATTCGATGTCGGGCACCCGATTCGAGATCGACACCGAATCGGTCCGCTGATTCGGATATTTTCGAATCGGTGTTACTTTGGTGTAGTCTCGTTTTTTGGGTCTAAGTAACACGTACATGCCAAATGACCCGAATTCACAAACATTGAAGCACAGGGTTGCTAAGTAAGGCAACGTAGGTAATTTTGAATGTATGCTGTTCAGAATAGACGTGCATGAATTATGCAAAGTATGTGCTTCGATCGCAACCCGTGACGGTGATCAATCGCCGCATATTGCAATCTGTATCGGCGCTATGAAAATTGTCTACACGGTGCGTGATCGCTAGATGCGGAACTCAATTGATTACCTTATGTTTAGAACATCATATATCCAATTCAGATTATATGAATAAAATTCAATGTCAGCCGCCGTTATGAGTGACAACACATAGATTGGAATGAACAGAAACGGTGAGAAACCTTAGAACATTCGGTCTATTACGTTCTTAAATGGAAGCCATCATGCGCGACCAGTTATCTGCAACACTGCCGGCAGAGTTCCTATAAATTTCCTACTTTCAGTTTCTGTTTCCCCGAGAAATCAAGCGCGTTGCACCAATTTTCGATCCGTTGAATATTGTTGATAACATTTAACACTTGTAATGTTGATAACATTTAACACTTGTAACTTGTGTATGTTTTCTGGGACCCCCCTCCGTGAAGACAACTACTGTGAATATGTGATGTAGGTGCTCGATCTATTGTGGGGTGAACAGTTTAACAGATAACTACCATTGGTATCGGAGTACAAAAATTATATAGCTGAACGGTGTACACATGTCCACTTATGTCAAATCTTTATTAAATAATGTAGACAAGTGACTTCCATTCCATGGGGTTTGTGATACGTTGATGACCTGTCTTTAAGTGTCTTACTATCATTTCTTATGTCATGTTAGCCATGCCATTTTGTCGGATAGAAATTCACTGCAACATATATCCCAAACCCTCCATGAGACTGAGCTAGAGTGACTGGCCTATGTCATGATTTTCCCAAACAAGACAGTCAATGATTGTGGGTTCGCTCACCAGACTGCAAAGACTGATAAGACTGGGACACTGGAGACCACAACAGTCAGAACTTTTCATAATCAATTTAAAAGAAATAGCTCTAAACAGGATATGTGGCTAGAGAGACTTCACGTATGTAGATTGGTGAAAATCCGCCTTGAAATTACCAACTGTACACTACTGATCACCCCCTCCTCCTCCAGCTCAACAACTCCCCTACGACCGGGCTACAGACTCCCAAGTCTTATGTTGGAATTTCACAACTGACACCTCAAACTTTCTCAATTGTTGGAAATTTCCAATCTCACAAGCGCCTTTTTCTAAAACCATTTGGACATGTTTGAAGCCCAATTATCCATGAACCCAAAACACAATACATGTATGTCAGATTAATCAGTCAGGTGGTTCCAAGGTAGATGTTTTATTGAATGTGGTATTTCAATGATTTTATTAGACACAAAAGTGTTAAGTCCCCATAGCCCCGCCATTTCTTGACAGGTTGACCTCATTTTAACAAATCTGAATCTCAGTCACTAAAGGATCCTCCTGACTCTCTTGAGAAGACATTTTAAGAATTACTATAGAGACATATAGTTATGTCCCTGGTCCCACCCTATTTAACCTGGTGACCCCATCTGAATAAATTTGAATCCCACACACCAAAGAACCCTTCATACATATGATAAATATCAGTAAAATAGACCTGATGGTCCTTGTGAAGGAAGCATATTAAGAGGGAAACTGTCCTTCGTTTGGCCCCTATTTGACCAGGTGACCCCATTAAAAAAAAATCTGAATTGCAGTCAAGGAAGAACATTCCATGCTAAATAAGCCAACTAGTTCTTGCAAACATAGTTTAAGAATTACTATGACTATGTAGTGAAATAGTTAAGTCTCTGGCTCTGCCCTTATTTGACTTTGTGATTCCATTCCATTTTCACAAATCTGTCACCCAAGGTAATTTCATACCAAATATAAGCAAAATAGGCCATTTGATTCTTGCATAGAAGTCACATTATAAATTACTATGGAGAGAAACAGTAATGTAGCTGGCCTTGCACCTACTTGACCTGGTGACCCTGATTGAACAAATCTGAATCACAATCACCAAAGGAGCAAGCCTGCAAATAGTGTGCCTATTCCTACATTGTATGTACCTGGCCTCAAGCAACACAATGTATTATACAATCAAGCCTTGAAATAGTGTGATAGTGTGTCTGTCATTTGTAGAATGAGGTCCCACATAGGGTGACTTTAGTGACGCTATCCTGCACAATGGGCTAGCATCACTAAATTCACCCTCTGGGGACCTCATTCTGCTAAGGCCCTCAACTGCTATGGCAGACCTAGGATAAGATTGAAGTTCCCCAGTTGAAGTTGATGTTCACCCATTGAGCACCTCAATTATGAATTTTATCTCCTGCAAATTAGGGGATATAGAAACTTCCTAGAAGGGAAATGTAACTAACAACAATGTTAATTTGATAATATAGATACTTCCCAGAAGATGAGGCCTAAGCAGAATGAGGTCTCCAGAGGGTGAATTTGGTGATGCTAGCCTGCTGTGTGGGATAGCATCACTAAATTCACCCTCTGGGGACCTCATTCTGCAAATGACAGGCATGCTATTTGCCCTGTTGAACAATACAATAGGGAATTAATTACTTCTAGCAGATCTCCAGGGAATGTTAATAAAATGTCAGATTTCACTTGATTATATCAGTGATGTATATATCATTTACCTTCATGATTATATGTAGGCATACCACACATACAGTTAGAGCCAAAGTAAATGCCTCTTAGTAATGATTCTCTGACCTCATTCTGCAAATGTCAGACACACTAAATTCAGACAGTTTGTTTAAAATTGCTAGCACTATGTTTATACAAGCTGTCAGTGACATATTATTCTAATCTAGATTAATGACCTGTGTTTCTCTCTGTCTATCCACAAAGAGATACCTGCAACTTTAATAGAACAGGTATTAAAGTTGGGATGCTGGAAATGATATCCGTTGGAAGGGATGTTGGTTGGGTGCAGGCCACTGCAGGGTGGGTCTGGGCCATGTGGGAGGGGGGATGGGTAATGGAATATTTCTGTAATTTCAGAAGATTAAAGATTCAAGTGTCATAACTCTGCAGATGTTATAATTATAACATTTGGTGTCACTTTTTTCAAATTTTATAAAACGATTACAAAATTAATTTTTTGTTTGTTAAATTGAGTATGGTGAAAATTCCAAAAATCTGAATTTAACAAAATTGTTTTTTTTTTAAAGTTATGTCACTGGCTCCGCCCACATTCTACCCAGTGACCTCATTTGAACAAATCTGAATAACAGTCCCCCAAGGACCCTTTGTACCAAATATGAACCCATTCGGCCCAATGAAATTTGAGAAGAAGTCGTAGTAAGAATTACAGAGTTATGGCCCTGGCTTCGCAACTATTTGACCCAGTGTCCTCATTTGAACAAATCTGTTGACGGACGATGGACGGACGAGGAGTGATGACTATAGCTCCATCGGAGACTTCGTCTCAGGTGAGCTAAAAAAGCACAAGTTTCAATGGATGTTTAAGGAGATAAACATTGTTATATAGTATCTAGTGAATTTTGCAGTGTTTTGTCATGAGACACCGAAACACACAATGGTAGACAATGTCAATTACTAGCTGATTCGATTCAATGTCGATATGAGGAAGGAGATTCGATATCGAGCTTCGATTCTATGCAAAATCCCCGATTCGCAGATCCCTACAAAAGATGTTCTAGTATATAGGACATTGCACGTTTTGGTAGATAAAGATATGTCTCCTGACTCAGCCCCTATTTGATTGGGCAGTCCCATCTGAAGACACATGAATTAATGCCAGTCACCTAGGTATCATCTAGGGTCCTGCGAATATTCGATATTCGATTCGATTCGAAAGTCAAATTCGATTAGAAATTTCCAACTCGAAATTTCGAATATACACTGACAAAAAAGTAGTCTGTTTATGGACAAGTACACACGCCGATCTTAGCTGTTTCTGTGCCATATTATTCCAGAAAATTATGAATATATGCAGCTTATACTTCTTATTGTACATCGCGAACGTTCGCATGATATTAAATATAAGTATAGCCAGTAATTAGCCACTATAGGACGACTAAATACATCTGAATGCTAGCTTTGAACATGGTAGCCAAAAGCTCGGAGATCGCCGATGGGCCGACGACGCACGTAAATTATAACAGCGATGAGACTGAGCAACCGCTAGCGTTATCCGCCGATTATACGTCTCAGATTCCGCGTGATGTAATATCGCTGAGAATGTAAACAACACGTGTTCCCGGCGTCGAAAAGTGCACGTGGGCGGTGTTTTCTTTTGAAGTTGACTTTCAGTTTCGGAGCGTTCCTTGAAACTTGACAATTTGTCATCCGTTATTCATGTTTATTTTAACATTCATGTTTATTGGAACTTACATGTGTGATGAATGCAACATGGTATATAAATCGCAAGCGTCTGGGACAACGACCCATCTAAGCATCCAGCACTACATGAACAGGCTACCCTGCGACTGTTGTTGCATCTTCAAGTTTATAACAACGGATGTTTCCCAGTGCCGATTTGCAATTGTGCATGTAAATGCAAACTCTAAAAATTGCGCGTGATTTTAATTCCGATAATCCGTTTAGTGGTTATACATTTAATCGTCGATCGTGACGACCGCATGGACGTTTTAATATGTTTTTTTCTCTCTCGACAATTCTCAATTGAAGTTAATAGTATCAGGAACGACGGTTGATCGCCACATAAGTTATGATGGAACTTCATGAAAGTTCATAGAACGTTTCACAAATCGTCTAATCATTGACATTAAATGCCTAATTGAGAATGCAACACACAGGTATGATTCGATTCGATATTCGATTCGATTTCGTCGACTCGATTCGATAATCGATTCGATCAAAATCTCCAATTCGCAGGACCCTAGTATCATCCACAGCAAATATGACCCAATTTGGTCTTCTGGTTCTGGAGAGGAAGATGTTTCAAGAAATGTTGATGTAGGGGCCTGCGATTCCGTTTTTTTTTCCGATTCGATTTGGATACATAATCGCAATTTGAAACAATTTTGCAAAAACACATCATCTGTGCATTCATTGGTCCGAGACACAATGTAAGAATGGTTGACTAGGCTCCCATAAGTCCTGCCACGTATGTGAATCTTCCGACTCTGTTCTTGATGATAAAAGTTTGTCATTTATGCGAGATATGCGATGTCTTTTCGGGAATAATTTAGATAAACTATACGATATTCGCGAACAAATTATTTGTGCATAATTCGCCATTAAGACTTGCACGAGGAACACCTCAATTTCAAATGCGAACAAAGCAGATGTGCCAATTTGTTTTCCACTGCCGATTGTTTATAAATTATGAATAGCATATAAGATTCTTTGGGAGAATCGGATCAAAATTGTCACTAAACATCTGAAACAATTCGTTTTGATTCAGGGGTGTGAATCAAATTTCGACGAATTGGTGGGCCCTAGCAAGCTTGCAAACAATGTGTCTGTCATTTGCAGAATGAGGTTCCCAGAGGGTGAATTTAGTGATGCTATTCCGCACAGGCCTAATCTTCTGGGAAGTATCTATAGTCTCAAATTAACATTGTTTTTAATAACTTTTTCCCTTCTGGGAAGTTTCTATATCACCTAATTTGCAGAAGATAAAATGCATAATCGAGGTGACTAATGGGTGACCAATCGAGGTGACTAATGGGTGACCATCACCAACTTCAACTGGGGCACTTCAATCGGATCTGAGGGCTCCCATAGAAGTTGAGTCCTAAGGGTGAATTTGGTGATGCTAGCCCACTGTGCGGGATAGCATCACTAAATTCACCCTCTGGGGACCTCACTCTGAAAATGACAGACAGGCTTTGCAGGCTTGATGGATAGAGGGACGGATGGCTTGACTGGACCCTTTAGTTTGTCTTGGTGAGCTAAACAGAGGAAAATGAGTCTGAAAATAAAATTTTAATAAGATTTAAAGTCCTTAACATGTTGACTGCCAACTACGAGTTATCTTGTACTTTTTGTATGTAATTGAATGAGAGTCGGCAGTCAACGTGTTAATCTATGCATAGATCTTGACATTTTGTGTAAAAGTTACATTTCTATGATATCTGGTCGTATATGCTCCACTAAGTCTGGGGCAACAGACCGGGCACTGTCATTTTCAGATGACGAGCAATGAT
Source organism: Siphonodentalium dalli (assembly GCA_032622095.1). Taxonomy (NCBI): domain Eukaryota; kingdom Metazoa; phylum Mollusca; class Scaphopoda; order Gadilida; family Siphonodentaliidae; genus Siphonodentalium; species Siphonodentalium dalli. The sequence continues at coordinate 201,419,623 of CP136062.1, forward strand.
AATCCTCAACCAACTCATTTCGCAACCTCTCCTCAACTGAGTTTGGTTGACTGTGCTCAGGGATGGATCCACTGTGTCCTACAACATCAGGAGGTGTACCCTCTCTCTCAATCATCATCTCATGACTGCTCATTGAAACTTGCAAATCTGCTTCTCCATGATCAACTACATCAGGATGTGTAGCACTTATGAAACTCTTCTGTCTTCTATCAACAAGGTTGAGTGAATTAACCTGATCTCTGTTAACACAATCAACAACAATTACAGAGTCAGCTGACACAGCGACATCTGGACGTTTATCTTCAACATCGGCAGATGGATTATCAACAGTTCCCAAAACGTCAGGTCGGATTACGTCCACATTTCCAGAACTTAACACATCACCATAACCCATATTCCTCTCCTCATTCTCAGTCCTCATATCTGATAAGATTTGCTGAGAACTGGCTACAGAATCATGAGACATATTATTAGATTCATCAGCAGGATTTTCCAACTTCAACTCATTTCCATAAGCTGTTATATTAAAACCAATATCATTAGCGACCTCTTCCATTACTTCCTTGTGTTTGTATGTTTCATCGCTGTTATCATGGGAACTTAAAAGTGAGTCACTATAACCAAGTGAATTGGATATCACATCACCATTTGAATTTAATATCTGGTCCATGTTGCTATGGGAACTGAGCTTGATGTCATCATTGTGCACATCAGTGTCAGATTCATCATCCTCATCTTCCTGGGATTCAGACTGGTTGTCGTGGTTACTTGCCTCGGTTGTATCAGGTTCGGGTGTGTCAGGATGCCTATGGTCAACAGACCACAGCTTTGGGAGATGCTTTGGCTGCATGTTGTCTAAGAAATGTTTCCTCCATAGCTTTTCAAGGTTAGCTATCCCACCACGCCTTCGGAAATAGGTCACTACTTTTTTACTGTGAGGAATGTAAGAGCTGTTGAGTACCCTAAAAAAGAAAATATTTATCAGAGTTATGGAGGCATTGGCTCAGTGTGAGTGTTCATTGCTTCATGAGCCTAAACAAATGTATGTTTTTTTCTTCTTAAACTGGGGGAGAGGGTCAAACAATTGAGGCACTGGGTTGTCAACGGGTTCCAAGGGATGTCATCTGTAGGGTGTGGCAAAGGATATAGTCATACAAAGAGTAATATTCAAGATGGCCGCTGATGGCCATGTTTTACAACAAAACTTTTTGAAGAATTTGATGGCTCCCATCTAGTGATCACACAAAAGATCCATTTGCAAAGGGATGAGGGTTGTGGTCAGCAGGGTGTGACAAAGGATTTAGTCACGCAAAGATTAACATCCAAGAAGGCTACTGACGGTCATTATATTTCATAGAAAATTTCAAATTTGATAGCTCAAATCTAGAGGCGATCCTAAGCATGCCTGTAAATTTTCAAAACAATTCTCCAATAAATGCAGGGTTTGTCGATGGATTCAAATTTGAAATCCAAGATGGCTGCTTGCGGCCATGTACTTTAATTAATTTCGAAATGAATCAATGGCTCCCGTCTAGAGTTCACCCCGAAGATCGATATGAAGATTGTGATGATCGAATGAGAGATGTGGCGTGTAGGGTCTGCTAATGTAAATTGTTGATGGGCAGACGCCCTCACACACGCACGCATGGACGGACGACTTACGTCAATCCATGGCAATAGCTCAAACTTGTCTTTGTCAAGTAGAGCTAAAATTCTTATTTCTTACTACAAGCTCAGATGTGATACATTATTCAGAAAATAACAATTGTCAAGTTGTGTTTTGTTGAAATTGAGGAGGATATAAACAAAGCATCTGACATTAACTTTTATGACAAAATGCCCAGAAGAATTCAGATATAATTATGGGATGCAGGAAATACATTTACATTGTATTTTTTCTCTTGCAAAATGTTTGTTTTTGTAGTACTACTGTACTAGGGGGTGGGTGTAAAAATAATACTCAGCAACCATTTTCAAAAACAGAAAACAGTTTGGGTCAAGGGATGGGTGAGGCCACAAAAAGGTAAAAAGTATCATAGGTGTCTCAGCATTTTGTCCCCCCCCCCCTGCTTTAACTTTCACTTTCTTCAGATGAACAATCAGCTAAGACAAACTTTACTACCTTACTCGTATTTAAATTCGTGCAGTACTATTTTTCGCGCACCCATCCGTGCGCGAATTTAAAACTGAGCGAAAAATATTACGACTGCCAAGTTTAATCTAAACCACAATCCATAGGAAATACAAGAGGGCTATGTTGCTGAGTTTACATATATAATGAACGGTTGAATAGACAAATACGCATATAGATGTATGGATATATTTACATTCGGCCAACCACTATCAAGACCATTGCTCACAATGCCAAGCTACAAATCGTGGTAACACAGACATTGTTGAAATGCTTGTATAAGAAATACTAATATTCCAGGTCGCCACAAAATTATGATGTACATGTATATATATGTAGTTACTAGTTTATTGTTTACACGATGTAAATCCACCGTGATGGTGTTTAATATACACATATACTATCTCCAGCAATGACTAAGAACCGAAACTGTCATCAGCTGCAAAATACACGAAAATATCACACAAATATTACGAAAATATTTTTGTCAGTTTTGAATTCGCGCAGCTAGGTGCGCGAATTTAAAGTGCGCGAATTCAAAACTGAGCGAAAAATAGTACTGCATGAATATAAATACGAGTAAGTTATGTGAATTATATGGTGGTGTGATCCTATCGGGTCAAGGGGTGGGGTGGGTGGCCTATAAAAATACACGTCTGAGATTTTTTTTCCGACTGACCCCCCCCCCCCCCCCCCACCCCCGCTTTCACTTTCTTCAGGTGGCTATGACCAGCTTTACTACGAGAACTACATGGTGGCATGATCTCCGACTGTGTTCAGACTCTGTATGCTGATACCACTCAGTATGAACAGGAAGGACGTCATTTATTAACTTTTCTTGTCTTAATGAAGCAATCAACCTGGAAGAAAATCTTAACAGTTTGTGGTTCATTAACTCACTTTATGTCCATTTCAATTGCAGTATCCAAGACATCAGAGTTAATTTCTTCAATGTCATAGAACTCTTTAAGGCGGTCCTTCAGCTCTGTTACTCTTTCATCAGGCATTTTACTCCTGTGGTACTTCAGGGCTCTGAAAGACACCAAAGGCATTTCTTGTCATTATCAATTGATTGTGAAGGCCATGTAGCTGAAAATTTTCTACAAGACTGCTGCATCTTTATTTGTTGAGTAATCATGAATTCCAAGCATATTTTCAACTGAATACCAAAGTGGGGGTTCAAAACCAAAACCCCCCTCCCCCATATGCCTCCACATAAGTGGTTCTACACTCAGCTTATAAATCAACACATGGGGTCTATATATCTATATATAAGATTATCAAACCTAACTGATAATATATCAAAATTATTACATGTAATGTAGGAATCTATAAACCAGTACCAAACTTGAATTCAACAGCATAGATAGGGCAGGTGGGGTGTGTTAAATTTCCTATCTCTGCCCCTATTTGAACCAAATGTAAATCCCAATCTATGAGATCCTTTGACCTGGTAATGTCAAAGGTTATATTTTAGGAATTGAAGTGAATTCATTTTCCTCAAATTTAGTTATAAAATTTAGGGAAGGGTTATCGGCATGGCACCACTGATAATTGTTCCTTGAAATTTTCAGCATAATAGATAGACACATCATTAGCATAGACGAAAAAGAGGTAATAGCCTGTATATATACATAATATTTTAACACCTGCCACATGTACAACTGACAGTTGATCAAATATATGATCACTAGATTCAATATATCAGTACTCAACTTTACAGCTCCTTCTAGTGCAAAATATAATTGTTTATTAACAAAACTAGACTGAATAGAACAACACATGGGAATTAATCTCATTTAAATTGAAATGAATGAGACAAATAAACATTCTCCCCAGTTTCTGTTATTTATTTACCAAACAGTGTCAGATAAGATCACATACCATGTGCAATTACCATCCACATGGGAGAGAGAGAGTGGAGGCTTAGCTTAATAAGTTGATTGGTGTCAGTGAAAGAGATGACTTTTCAAAGAATTTCTGTTGCATTGGGAATGTGAAAGAACAACGTAAAGGAGGTGCCTGACCCTTCAATTGGCAAGGGTAAGGAGCTTCTTGAATATTTGTATCATTAATGATCTGTATGTCCATATGGTTGTTTGCGATTTTTCTCTCAGGCCCCTGGACAGATTCCAACCAAATTTGGTATGGTGACTAGGGTTACCCCAGTGAATGTTTAAAAAAAATGGTTCTGGGGACAGTAGTTTCTACATGCAATGAAGTGACTTAACCCTTGTGAGGTCTTTCCTCTGCCAATATAACTGACATTGTTGTGATATAGCCTAGTGGCTGAAATGTATACAGTATAAACACCACCAAATCTGTTATTCACACCTTGCAGCATAGAGAACTTGCTGGAGATCATTGTCCACCACACGCCTGGCTCCCTTCCCAGAATCCAATGGTGCATCACACAGCAGTGCTAGTTCCTGTCTGAGGAGAGCATCATGACACGAACTGACTTGATGACAGTCGGGACACAGCAGCAATGTATCGTGGGATTTGTGAGCTTTGAATGATCTTGGAAAATGTCTGGAAAAGATAAATTAATGCATTTCATACAGGTTTTGAGTATATAAACACTCTTTCTTGTCACTTTCAGCCACTCGGTCTTTATCAAGATAATGGAAATTTATAATATTTCAGCTGTGGAGACAAGCCTTGAAATAGGGCGTCTGTCATTTGCAGAATCAGGTCCCCAGAGGGTGAATTTAGTGATGCTACCCCACATAGCGGGCTAGCATCACCAAATTCACCCTCTGGGAACCTCATTCTGCTGAGGTGTAAGCAGAATGAGGTCCCCAGAGGGTGAATTTGGTGATGCTAGCCCGCTATGCTGGGTAGCATCACTAAATTCACCCTTTGGGGACCTCATTCTGCAAATGACAGACACCCTATTTCAAGGCTTGTGTGGAGAGCTAAAAAAAAAAAAAAAAATGGCAGCAAAAGTTTTAGTTTGTTTGTATCTTTGAACTTATCTTGTCCAGCAAAATAATCCAATATTTGAAACTAGTTAACCCTTTCATGATGGGAGTTGTGCTGGTACAGCGTTAAAGATTATGTGCCAGTGCATTCTCTTATATATGCGAGTCTGCCATAGCAGGGTTTCCGTTACTACGGCTCAGCATCCATGGAACAGCCTCATTCCCCTCGCTGATGATCTGTTTAAGACATATATGTACTTAAAGTTAACAGCAATCTATCGCAAAAAGAATCCTACTGCAATGGGAGTTCGAGGGTTAAACAGAATACTGGTGAAAAGGCATCTCAATTAAGCACAGTATGTTACTGGTGCAGTGTGACCCTTTGAAATAAAAGCATCAAAACTACAACGCAATATTTGGTGTGCAGTCATATAGTGACGTTGTATACAGTGTAATACACATATGAAAAAGTCCTGGTAACATCAAAGAATTCCGGACTGCTGAATATGGATATTTTGTGCACAGGATTTCTGTGGATGAAACTACTCACGCTCGGAGATCCTGTGCAAAACATAACCCCAAAAATGGAGATAAAGTCAAAGTACGGTCAATAATAGTTTTGTTATTCTGCCAAAACTCAATTATATTTCATAACACGAGGGATAAAACTCTGTTCATAGCACTAGTGGTCCTAACTCTAGTTGTTAAACTAATGCAGACTATAGAACAAGCTACACATTCCGAGTTTGAACAATTTCGCTGCCATTCATACTACGCCACTATAAATATTTTCTGTAGTATAACGTCATAGCACAAAAAGTTTTACGATTTACAGAATATATCCTTTCGGTTTCATTTTTCGCGGAAGCTACATGTTGAAATTTTTGGAAATACTTAATTCAATTCTTCTTGCTAGGTATTATTGGTCAATGCATAGGCGCTTTTTAGCCTGTTTAATTATACCTGTAGCATTCTTGTAAATTTGTAAACACTGTAACTCGTAGCTTGTTCATTTATTTAGTCTTCAATCAGACGGCGGTCTCACGTGCATAATTTCATGATCAATGCTCTGGCTACCATCAACAGAATTAATGCACCCATGGAAAAGACCAACTTCTGTAATATATGTAGCTTTGTATTGTTTTGTGAGTATCTCAGGTGCAAGGAAATGAATTACTTAATTTTCTACTGATGGGCGAACCATGGTCGCCCTGTCGTGTTATTTGTTTCCCCAATACGGCTGAAATACGGACTAATTTATTTTCACCTGGTAGAAACACGGCCCATAGGGAGTCTCGCATATATAAGAGAATTCACTGGCTTACAAGCTTACAGTCAAGGTAAATATTGTTAGGCCAATGTATTGTCTTATATATGTGAAGCTCACTATGGGTTTTCACAAAAATTTAGGAAGCTCCAGTCATGGAAGGGTTAAGTTAAGTGCTCTAGCTTTTCAATGAATCCACTAATCTGAAGATCTATGTTGTTTTGTTTATGGGAGATTTAGTATTTGAAACATTTACTATTGTTACCAATGCTGGAACAAGCTATCTCTGAGTCACCTTAAGTTGCCATTGGGAGATTGGTCAGTGGGAGAGGGTGATGTGGGGCAGACCAAACTGTTTAAACATCCTGGTCCTGGTGTTACCATCACAATGTATTAAATTAACACAATTACACTGTTTAATACAAACCTCTTATACAAGTCACTTATATAAGTGACACAATTTCATGGTTTAATACAAACCTCTTATACTCCTGGGGTAACACCATCTTTCTGACAAATGATTCAGAATGGCCACACACAACACATATATTCTGTCGGTCTGTTAAATAGTAGCCATCATCTCTCACACTGGATGGTCTTGCAGATGGTTCAAAGTTCAATCTAATTGTTAGAGGATCATCTTTAATCTTCTCTGAAAATGACGGGCAAAAAAGTATATGTGCTGATTACTGCCTGTTTTGTTAGATGCCATATTGTGAAATGCATAAAATGTCCCCACTTGACAAATTGTTCAGCAATGTCAAATTCTCATTTGAGATTCAAGGAATGCATAAAACTCCTCCAGGCAAAATGTGCGACGTCACCTCATTAGAACATTTGACGGTATAAAAATTACACAACTCCCAGTCGATACCACTGTTATGTTAGCTCACTGTCTTAAAGGGGTACTGTACGCCATTTTCATTAAATTTCTGGTGATAACAACGATCTAATATCGATAATATATAGAAACATAAGTAATTTGAGTCGAAGATGTATTCTGTAAATGCTCAGGTTAATAGGCTATCTTAAAATTTAATAATTTTAAAGTTAATAATTTGATATAAATTGAATTTATGACTGGAGCCATAAAATGGCGTCGACTAAATTACGAATTTCCGTGTACACGAAGTAATCAAATAAAGTAATTGAGGGATACTGGATTGCTAAACTGATCGCACACACGATCGTTTAAACATTATGATGATATGGGGAGAAAACTCAAGCTACTCACTGACTAGTGACGATACAATAACTTAAATGAGAATATGGGACTAGTATGCATATAATATAACTTTAATTTGATTCATTTGGTTGAAAACTGTACAAAAATTACTCGACAACGACATTTTGCATTCCGGTAAATTTGCCATCCGTAACACTACTTCGTACTCAACAGACTTTCAAATAATGGAAAAATTGTTACCTTATTCTCCGACTCGGAGACTATAGAAACCAACAACAACATGTTGGGTACAGTATCCCTTTAATGGATCCGGGCCAGCTCGTCCCAGGGCCAACTCGGCCCAGACAGTTTTTGGGCCGAGCTCGCACAGCTTTCATGGCCGAGTTGGCCCGGGAATTCAATTTGTGTTAAGTTAATATATATTTATACATTAATTTCTTAAGTTCAGATGATGATATATTTCAGAGTTTTGTCCATTAATTTTGACATTTAGAATACTTTAGGCACGTTTGTTTACAAAAATAGCCCGCCAGTAATCACATTAGTCGGTTTGAACGAGAAACCGGCGAATTAATAAATAACAATAATGAACTGTTCTCACATTCTGAATATTAAAGTTTCTCTTATTCTCTATGAGTTCATCTCACTATCTCTGGGTTACGTTTGGGAAACCCTTCGAACTTCGAAGCTATTATTGTCCCCATTCCTATCAAAACAATATACGCAGGTTGTTTACGCAGTAAGCAGTCGGCGAATCACAACTCACACTTCTGATATATAAGCAGTGCAATGATTATCTGACAACATACATGTATCATCATATCGTGCTCCGGTCGTTCGACGGGAAGATCCGAAGAAAAACAACGGACAGCAGCTATGTCCCAGAAAGAAACAACAACAACAGCAAAAAACAAAAAACAAAAAAACAAGAAAAAGACAAAGAAGAGAATATAAAGGAAAAAAACACAACATTATGTCTGGAACATTTTCAGCATTTCATCAATTTCATGTATTATCCCTTGGGCCGAGCCAGCCCGGGCGAGATGGCTCGGGACGACCTGGCCCAGGTCGACTGGACCGAGTTGGCCCTGGGACGAGCTGGCCCGTTTCCGTCTTAATATAGCTGTACATTTCGCACAGGTTTCATCCAACTTATTTGGGTAATTTCTGATTTGCAAAGATACAGAAATGCCATAGGGAGTCTCGCATTAATAAGAGAATGCACTGGCTTAAAAGGTCAAGGTAAATATTGTTATGCATTCTCTTACATATGTGAGGCTCCCTATGGGAAAATGCATTGGCATAGGGTTTTCACAAAATAGTTTTCGCAAGATTTTCACAAAAAGCTCCAATCATGAAAGGGTTAAAGATGCCTGGTCCCAATTTTTCGCTTACCAGGAGAAAATTAGCCATACGTTATATGTTGAAAACAATTATTAAAATATCCTAATTGAGAACACTCTATTATCTACCGCTTTCGGTGATGGAAGTATGGAAATCTTTATAATGCGATCAATGAATTTTTGCAAGCCTGACACAAATTCAGAACGTGTAAAACTTCCCTTTTTGGAAGTCATCATCTTCGTATTTCTAAGCAAATAATTATCCTAGGCATGTTACCATGCATATATCAACATTTGCACTCCATCTATAAAATATGCAGTTATTAGACTTTAGTGACATAAAAAACTTAACAGCAGTACATGATTTCAGCATAATAATGAAACAAATTAATTTATTATATTTTCATCAACTTTTTACGTCAAATTATGAATCATATCCCCACACCCAGAAGACCGAATGTGTTATCCTACTGTCAAGATGTTATCTTACTTTCATCACTGCACCATGACGTCAATTTTTGCGTCATTCGGTATTCTTGCACGTTATTTTAACAGAAATGGCTGGTGATGTTGTAGCTTTAAGAACCTATTAGATCTAACTCTGCTTCATTGTGGTCTGGGTCGTAACAAACTGGTATAGAAAATAGAATAAACACAACAGTCAAATTTTCTGAGTAGCATACAGGTTTTCTCCTCTTGTGAGGTGAGATGCTACATGTAGCACCTCGTAAAAATAATCCTCCACACCTCACTCGAGGAGAAAAAAACCATATGCTACTCAGTTAACAGTTAACTATTTTCTATTTATGAAACTGTCCACAAATTGATTATACTATAGCTAGGATCAACCATTGACAATATTTCTCAATAAAGGATGCTATGTCATAACTAGATTAAGATTAATAACTCACCTCCAAGCCCCTTCATGACATACCAATCGGCTTTTCTGTTGTCAAATGTACACAATGGCTGCCCATCAGGAGCAACGAGGACACAGTTGTGATACAGGTTTGTCTTCCTCAGGCTGTAACCTGGTTTCTTGAAAGGTTTGCTTGTTGGTTTCGCAATGCGTCGAGATATTTCTTCCTCTATATCATCAGCTGTATACTGGAGAATGCCAAAAGTAAATTAATTCCTCATATGAGATAAAATGCTAAGCAGTATAAAATTAAATTGAACAAGTGCACCGCTGGGCGGAGGTAACGCCCCCGACTGTACAATCAGAGAGGATTTTTCTTATTTTTGTGCAAATGCTTATTAAATGGCACTTTGTAAAGTTATGTTATTCATGAGTAAACAATCCAAAATCAAGTTATCATCTGGAAACCAAAAAACGTAGCAGAAAACCTGAATTTTCTAAGTCCAAAAAGGGGCGTAACTCTGGAAAAAACAGGCAGACGACACCACGGCTATGGGGAAATCTTGTCCCCCCGGCTGGTCTATTGGCATACCAAATATCAACTGAATTGAATTAGCGAAACCAAAGTTATGAGTTGAAACGTTCGTATGCCACAGAAAACTGAATTTTCTAAGTCCAAAAAGGGGCGTAACTCTGGAAAAAATGGGCGGACGAAACCGCAGTTATGGGGAAATCTTGTCCGCCTGGCTGGTCTATTAGCATACCAAATATCAACTCAATTGAGTTAGCGAAACCAAAGTTATGAGTTGAAACGTTCGTACTGACAATTTTCTAAGTCCAAAAAGGGGCGTAACTCTGGAAAAAATGGGCGGACGAAACCGCAGTTATGGGGAAATCTTGTCCCCCCGGCTGGTCTATTAGCATACCAAAGATCAACTGAATTGAGTTAGTGAAACCAAAGTTATGAGTTGAAACGTTCGTACGGACGGACGGAAGGACGGACGGACGGAAGGACGGACGGAAGGACGGACGTACCAACAAATGGGTAGATATGTGGCTTCGACCTATGTGGCTAGAAATGGTAATGTGGCTTTAGTTTTTATGTGGCTTCTCAAGTAGCCATAAAATTTTAAGTGGCTATCAAGTAGTAGATAGTGATAAAACTCCAGATTATGGATTCATAACATGTTGGAATTATAGCAGAAGAAGCTGATTAAAACTCAAAAACTTGCTCACAGCAACTGGGACAGTGGAATAGGAGAAACTGACAGGTCCGTGATTGGGTGGCTAGCCACATAAATGTCTTGTCAGTGTCCGACATCTCCTATTGACGGGTCATGGATGTCTAAATCGATGGACTTTTTTTTCCCAAATTTTGAGTGACTACAAAATTAAATAAGCTGATTAGGCCAAATAGATCATTTTAGAACGTCCATCTGAAAGCTGTTACGTGGCTAGCCACGCAACGGAAGTTATGCACATAAATATCCATTTTACACAATCTTAGCCACATAAGTAGTCATTAGTAAACACGGACGGAAGGACGGACGGACGGACGGAGGGCTCCACTATATACCCCCAAATCTCCATCGGAGATCGGGGGCATAACAAGAGGTGGGCTCCCAAGTGGCATACTGCCTAGAGTGGCCATACCCTAAATAGTAAATTCACCAGACCGCGACTGATCTCGATCACACCGGGTTCTTTTTTACACTTCTATTAAAGCCCTTCTTATGGCCAAAATCCTTACCAAATTTCATCAAGATACAATAACCTATAGACTTGGATGGAGAAAAAAATCAACATTTCCAGACGAACAAAGAGAAATAACACTAGAACGGAAAAGTGAGCAACATAATTGGGCACCTCTATCAAAGCTCTCCTGATGGACAAAATCCTCACCCACGCACCAAATTTCATAGAGATTTGACAACCTATAGCTAATATTTTTCGAGCAGAAGGGTACATGTATCAACTGGGATGTCGCTAGATGGTCTGTTTTGGATGGGTGTCCAACTTAGAATTTCCAACTGCATTACTTCCAATTCAGGAAAACTTTATTTGAACCACCCCTCCCCTCTGGAGCTGGAATTTTCCAACTCATACATCAAATGTTCCAACTGGTTAGAAATTTTCAACCTATCACCCTCCCTTCAAAATTTCCAGTTGATGCTGGTTGATGCAGTGATTGATGGCATTTTAGTTTAACATTTTGATTGAAAGTAGGAACATATCTGAATCTTGGTCCAAAAACGACATAATTTATAGTAAATATTGTTTGGAAACACAAAATAATTATCAGAACAATTTAAACCTGTTTTCACTCTTAAATTTCTGACTACCATTGATTCAGGCATGAAATTTCCAACTGTTGCCACGTCCCTTTGTCCGTTGGTTAGATTATGAAGAGTTTCTGCTACAAGGGCAGCAGGTCCCTTTTAGGGTCCCTTTCCCCTCACCCAAATTTCCCCTTTGACATTTTCCTTTACCTGATTCACAGATTAATGCCAACATCACCGGCGTATCTACCACTAAATAAAACAAACAGGGAGTGAACTAACAATCATAATATTGAGGGAAAAGAATGATTTTCATGGCAACAAACATCAACAATTATTGCCTTATTTTTAAAGATATCAATCGGACATCGAAAAAAGCCTTGTGGTTGATTCTTCTTTCTTCCTCAAATAACACACAAATCTGATGACGATTACGAGGTCCAGATATTAGCCACTGGATCAGAATATTTCATGGTATAACATGTTGTCGTGAATGTAGTGAAGTCAGACAAAGAAATGAATTGCGAATTTAAAAAAAATCGTCTGCCATTGATGGTGGCGGTACGAAAAATTGTCAGTACACTTATTTTACCTGTGAATTTAACTTGATGTATTGTCGCATAGTTTAAGGTATCTAAACATATAATTTGTTATATTCAATACCAAATGACAACATCCTTAAATTACTCAACCCTTCAAATTGTTAAAAATAAAACACAATTACGATTCCTTGACTTTATCTACTTACTGTTGCCTTAAATTATCGATCGATTTACTAAATACTAATAGATATTCACAGTTTGTTGATGGACTGAGATTTCCCCCAGCAGCTATAGGGGTACCATTCCCCTTTTAAACCCCTAGAGGAAACCCTGGAGTTTTGGCCTTAGTATCTCACCTCAGCATTTGCATGGTGTGGGGATCGTCTTACAGCCTTATAGCCTACATCTATGATGCCCTGGCATAAGGATTTTGTCATGCACCAAAATTTTGATTCAGCCACATCAAATTCATTTAAATTATTGTTATCTGCTGAGAGTTTGTCCATAACAAGCTGTGTGAAAATCAACACGGCAACGAATGCATCCTCCGCAGCATAATCTACCTGAAAAAGTAAGATAGAAAGTCACTGACCAAACGATCTCCTGACATGTGTGCTTATTTCTAAGTTAATAAAAGGTAATAAGTTCATAAAGAGATATTTTAACATAATCTATACAGTAATGCCCTAAATAATTGACTCCTTAACCACAGCAGAATTATGGGTAATTTTTCAGGATTTAGTCGGAAAGATGGCTTGTTGCCATTCATTGGACAGCTCTCAGTGAGAGCTTTCCTATGAATGCAACAAGCCATATTTCCGAGTAAATCCTGAAAAATTACCCATAATTCTGCTGTGGTTAAGGAGTCGATTAATTAGGGCATTGCTGTACATGATGCATATTTTTAACTTCAGAATGAGGGCATAAATGAACCATGTTCTCCTGTTTCAATTCTCTTCATTAAAACCTAACGTCGGAGTTGTCAAACTATGAATATACCCATAACACATACCCATGCAAAATCATGTCAACAAGTGATAATATCTCGACTGAAAGTCATTTCTTTCTGTTGTTTGGATACATATTTTTTAATTCTTATTCTTCCTTCAATGTTAAGTCATACAAAATTACTGAAATTAGCAATTTATGTTATAAGATCCATTTACTGAATTGTCTCTTTCTCAATGAATTTTAACATTATACTCTCCAATTGAACCAGATAACAAATTTACATGTATATAACATCCCATGTTTGTGAGACTTGGAACTGGGTACAAGGGCTGGGAACAAACATCATAATTTTATCTAAAATGACGGCAATATGTCTCAAATCGAAGCGATCATTCATTGTTTTTCTTCACCAATATAAATAACTCAACCACAAAGATAGTGTTTGAGTTAGGTATCACTTTTTCTAGCTCACTATGAATCTCGACCCCATAAAAACATGACTGTTGAGAAGATATGTTCAAGTGATTTCATCTCCATTTTTCAATGTTGTGAAATATGAACGACAAAATCTCATTAACCCTTTCAGTGCCAAGTCCGATTTTTGTATCAACCCATATTTCCTTGATCATTTTTCAAAAATCGGACTTGGCACTGAAAGGGTTAAAAACAAATCTGTTCGATATCCAGTTTTTGCAGTAAGCAAGATGAGTTGTTCGGAGAGCTCACTGGTCTAATAGCTTGCGGATATCTTTGGAAAATATAGACGAGAGGCCGATCACGATCGGCAGATGTTAACCCATCCCTTGGTGATTGTAAATTACTATGATCGGAATCATAAATGAGAGTTTTGGTGTTGAATTATAGAGTATACTGTTACGTACTATTACAGACAAATGTACATAACACAAATTATTGGAATTTATGGGTCACTCACATTTATATAAGAGAATGCACTGGTACAGGATCTGTAATGCTGCACCACAACAGCCTTGGGTTAAATGTGAAAGGTGACCTGGACAGTGGACATGGAATACTTGGGTTAAGAGAGTCCAATTTAAGTTTACAATGATAATGTATCAAATTCTACCAACAATATAGATCAAGATAAGCCACCTCACTGCTGACCCATTAATATCAATTATATAGCAGAGCTGTCAACAAATCACAGTAATTGTTTATGTTGAAAGCTGACATCTCTATTAAACCAATAACATTTATAATGACCTCAGACAATCTGTAGAGTGATATCTTCACAGCACAGATGTCCAAGTCTACTGTTAATATCATGTGATGTGTATTGTTGAATCTTTATTTTAAATTAGATACCATAGCTTCCTTTAACAGATTATCTGCACATTGGCATAAGAGACATCAGAAAATAATATAGCCTTATCAATAGCTAATTTCCACCATTTTAAAGTAAATTATGAAGTATGTTCCTGGCCCTGGGTACACAATTCAACATTTCAAGTACCTAAACTAACAAAGCATGCAAACTTGAACAATCAGACCCAGATCTGGGTAAAACCGAATAATAGCTACGCAATACTACGTCTGGAGAAAATGCCTGTGTTTCCTATTACCAAATACCTCTGTGTCGCTATAAATAACTTCTCATGGGTCGACCCATGCAGTATGACGCCACAGCACACACACATAGCTTTACCAATGACTGATATCGCCTGTATAATTATTATCTAATGCTTCAAACTGGCACTAGTTTTAGTTTTGTGGCAAATCTGTGACTGTACAGACTCACTCGAATGGCTACATCGTGTTGCTGATACTATGTTGTGATTGGTTGCGACTGACAAAAAGCTTGCTTCAGGTAATAGGGATCCCCCAAATACACCACTCAGTATAGAATTATATAGCTGTTGAGTCTGTGTTTTAACCCTTTACCCAACAGAACGGCCCTGTGCCAATGCATTCTCTTATATATGCGAGTCGACAATAGGTCGCCTCGCATATATAAGAGAATGCATTGGCTTAACACATTAAAAATTATAAAATTGTTAAAGAATTGTTAGGCCAATGCATTCTCTTATATATGCGAGGCGACCTATGGTCGACTCGCATATATAAGAGAATGCATTGGCACAGGGCATAACTGTAACTATCACAATGTGGTCAAGGAGCCGGTTCCAATGATATCCATATTTGTATGGTTCTATTGAGACAGACCGAAGATATTTTAGGCTGTTGAAGCTTTATTTGGCCGGTTTTGGTCAGTTTGTTGGGTAAAGGGTTAACCACAACGGAATCAGACCCAAAAAATAATCAATTAATTTTTACTTGTCTTGGATTGAGCTCCTCCGCTTCCCAGTTCCCACATCGTATCTCCGTGCTCTTATCAATTGACTGTCCCACAATGCCATGAGCCAATCCCTGAAGGCCTTCATTTGAACTATGGAAAAACAAAACATTGCACTGTTATTAACCCTTCATTTACCAAACACTAATTGGCAAGTAATTCCCTAAAGATATTTTCAGATAATAGGTTCAACATATGGCCATTGCCTCCCAATGAATAGGAATCCTTCTGAACTTGTATTAGCTGCTTGTCTGTCGTCTGCTAAATTTTGCTGAACATCCCTCCAGATGTATCATAGGCCATTCCATAGTACATGTATACTTTTATAACAAATGGGAGAATCTATCCAAAAAAAAATCCTGGTACCTCAATTGTTCTCTAGGATATTATGTACTAAGTTGGTATTTTGTTCAACACATAGTTAGAGCTCCAACTTCAACAATAGCACCATAACATTTTTTATAAAATCTAATTTTACATCAATATTTGATTTGTCTCCCTATACTTTGTTGGAAACTAAACCTGACATAAAAAGTAGGATTATTTCTCTGCTGCCACTTACTAACACTTTGATCATGATCAAATTAAAAACTTTTCCAGGACTTTTCAAGGCTTCCACAGCATTTCCAAGTACATCACTGAACAAAACTTACAGTGTATGCATTGCAAGCATTTTTCATTAAAGGCCCATTTAATATTTTCGTGTCACCGATTATTTTTTTATTGTGCCTTGATATTAGAGATCTGCGAATCGGGGATTTTGCATCAAATCGAATCTCGATTTCGAATCTCCTTCCTGATATTGACATCGAATTGAATCTCGAATCGAATCAGCTAGTGATTGACATTGTTTACCAGTGTGTATTTCGATGTCTCATGACAAAATTCACTTGTGGGGTTTTATTTAGGAAAAGCATGACATAGGCAAGTCACAGAGGGTTTGTTGCATTGAATTTCTATCTAGCTGTGTAATGACAGTAAGACACTTAAAGATACGGGTGGCGTTGGTGGTGGGTATGCTGTTAAAATATTCACCTCCGTCAAAAACCGCCATAAACAGAAGGAATAGTAAGATATAGAGAGACTTTGTTCTTATGCCAATCAGAAATATGGCATAAAGAGTATGTTATTGTCAATTTGTTTCCCTTTGTTATGTAAACAAAAGCAAAAAACGTTATGTTTCCTGGCTTTTGTTTAGATCCGGATATGGTAAACATAAAGAGCGTTATTTGTTACTGTTTTCCTCATATGTAAATAATAAAGAGCATTTATATAATTTTTGTGTGATTAACCAATAGAATTGCGCTGTGTTGTGTAAACAGAAGCACAACATCTGTAACACGAGCAGTCTCTTGTTTACGTACACCATCGTACGTCTTGACGACAATATACTATTTACGCGCTGATTATGTTTGGCATATGAGCAGAACTGTATATATTTTAATATTCCTTCTGTTGATGGCGATTTGAACAAATATAAATATTTCTGCAACGAACGCCGCCCGTGCCTTTAAAGACAGTTCAATCAACATATAACAAACCCCATGGAATGGAAGACACTTGTCTACATTATTTAATAAAGATAATACAGATTTGACACAAGCAGACATGTGTACACCGTTCAGCTTATATATAATTGTTGTAGTCCGATAGCAATGGTAGTTATCTGTTAAACTATTCACCCCACAATAGATCAAACACCTATATCACATATTCAAATACAGTTGTCTTCAAGGAGGGGGTCACATAAACAGACACAAATTACAAATGTTAAATGTTATCAACAAGATTCAACGGATCGAAACTTGGTGCAACGCGCTCGATTTCCCGGGGAACAAACTGAAAGTAGGAAATTTATAGGAATTATGCCGGCAGTGTCGCAGATAACTGGTCGCACATGACGATGTCCATTTAAGAACGTAATAGACCGATTTTTCTGATGTTTCTCGCTGTTTCTGTTCATTCCAATCTATGTTTTGTTGCTCATAATGGTGGCTGACATTGAATTTTACTCATATAATCTAAATTGGACATCTTAAGTTCTAAACATAAGGTAATCAATTGAGTTCCACATTTAGCGATCACGCACCGTGCAGAAACATTTACATATATAGTGTCGATACAGATTACAAATATATGCGGCAATTGATCACTGTCACGGGTTGCGATCGAAGCACATAGGCCTAATTTGCATAATGCACATCTATTCTGAATGGCATACATTCAAAATTACCTACGTTGGCTAACTTGGCAACCTTGTAGTTCTATTTTTGTGAGGTCAGGTCATTTGACATGTGTTTGTAGATGCAGAAAACGAGACTACACCAACGTAACACCGATTCAAAAATATCCGAATCAGCGGATCGATTCGGTGTCGATCTCAAATCGGGTGCCTGATATCGACATCGAATCGAATCTCGATTATTCGCAGGCCCCTACTTGATATACAGTTCTAATAACGATCTATGATATAAAATATGATTATATTACTATAATTCATCACCATTTGGAACATCTGTGTCTCAGAAGGTGTCCATAGAGTAAAAGCTGAAATCATAGAAACATTTCCCCCGTTTCACTCCCAGAATGCAACATAGTTCAAACTAAGATATAGAGTTATTCCCCTTCCATTGAAAATAACAGATTTACAGTATATGTCCAGATGAAACTTAAGCACTGAATACATGTCAGTACCTCAACAAAAACAACATGTTCACAGTTTATTACAAAGGATAAGTTGATAGTGTTTTGGAGCTTCCACTTTAAAATGGTATATAATATGGCATATATTTTATATAATGTGATCTGGGGGTTCGAAAATTAAGTGGACCCTTAATAAAACAATTACTAATTAACTGTAATAAGAACATATAATTTGTTATTCTCTGTAAATAAGCAGCCACCTATGGATCTTAAAGCAAGCATTGCAATTATTCAAGGACTTTTCAAGTACCCTACTCAAAAATGCTGTTTTTCAAAGGTTTCCAGGCCTGCAAAAATGAAGTCAAATTAAATCACAATCAAGATTATCAAGCACCTGTATGGACCCAATGCTTATATGTCCTGAAGACCCTTAACAATGAAGAATAGACCATTCCATTGTATGTTTTATAACTGATGGACGAATGAATTGAGTAATCAAAGTCTTAACACAAATATGTTTTTAATTATGGAACAAGGCATCTACTCACCAGTTATATGTTTTCCTAACTCTGTGAAGTAGAAACCTCAAATCGACACAACCATTCACAACAATCCCATAATCCTTCAGCAATCTGTAAGCATCTCCCTTTACGGCAACTCCCAGTTTCAATATGCTGGAATTTAAGATATATTATAAGCAAACATACACTGGTACCAAATATGCTTCTGTTCAAGTAAGCAAAACTGAAGTTATTGATCAGAACAAAACCGTAATCAAATCAGGTCATTTCTAACTCTAAGGGGACATAGCTCATGCATAACTCATCTACATGTATATTCAAGTGTGAGCTGTATCTTTGGCTGAGATACACACATACCAACTTTGCCGTAACTCATGCAAAGTTATTTACCTGACCCATTTGAAGCTGATCTGGACATTTGACTGAAAACACACATACCCAGTACAAACTTTGGTTTCATCAAACAATCCAATCTGGAGTTATCAGTCATAAACCTACATGCTAACATACAGACTGAAAATAAATAAAATCTTTTTGTTGGTCAAAACTTTGACCGGTGCAAAACCACGATTGTCCGATCTTTGTATTTGAGTCTTTTATTATGTCTGCCAGCATTTTTGTGAGTAATTTGCCAGGAATATGGTAACTGGTTTGATTGCCAAGCTTGCAGGAAGTGTTAAAATAATGGGATTTTCCCATATAATAAAAACAAACAGGTACTACACTACAATGTCAGTAAAGATAAATCATGTGAGACAGTTGAGAAGATAAAAACTGACATTTGTTTTCTAATGAGAACTGAAAAATATATTACTAAAAAAGCCTTGAGTTTCAGTTTAGTGTGTCTGTCATTTTCAGAAGGAGGTCCTCAGAGAGTGAATTTAGTGACACTATCCTGCATAGTGGGCTAGCGTCACTAAATTCACCCTCTGAACGTGAAATGTCCCAGATTGATTGGTTCTATTGTTTTATTCCATAGTTATAAGCGATAATGAGTATAATTAACATTTATTTGTGACAAAATTACACAATAAAATTTCTGGTCTCTGTTAACAGTAACCGCTATTGTTTGTTAGCTAAACAACCACACCTTTTAGACCAGAAAATATTCGAAATAAAATGAATATTAATCGATAGAAGTATTTCCAGGACAGGAGTCTTCGATTCAGATCTAATATTTCATACCCCGGTAACTATATAATACATGTTTACAAAGAGATGATCCACCTTTAAAGATCCTGTGCCTGTGCATCGTCTTATATATGCCAGTCTCCCATAGTGAACATCGCATATATAAGAGAATGCACTGGCTTACTAGGTCAAGGTAAATATTGTTAGGCCAATTCATTCTCTTAAATATGCAAGGCTCAATATGGGAGACTCGCATATACATGTATGACAGAATTCATTGGCACAGGGTTTTCACAAAATTTATGCAGGAGCTCCAGTCATGGAAGGGTTAACATACCTTTTTTGTGAGAGAAACTTCCTAAGCGTATCTGGAATGTTGTCTGCTAATTTCTGTATCCGAATTAGAACACAAAGGCCCTGAATAGTTGCTATTTGAATCAGAGCAACCTTGCTATTCTTGCATTGACTAACCCATTCGCAATCGAGTCCCACTGCCTGAAAAATTTCATAATTATATAGAAATATACAAGTCAATGATGCTGAACTTCAACTCGACATGTCAACAGATATGCACCTCAAACAAGGGAATGTCTAAGGGTTTTCCAGTTCCCCACCCTCTGGAACCAAATCATAGCAAGCAATCTTTTAGTAGAATGTAGTTAAAAACATTGTTGAGATATCTACTTCCAGATAAACCAAGAACGATAACTCTGGAACAGAAAATGAAAATACTTCATTGGCGGTTTGGACCCACCTTTGAGAGTACTCCTCATGGCAAATATCCATTACTAAATTTCGTTCAGATCATCACCAGATAACATGTGTCTGAGATATCTGCGCAGCCAGATAGAAAACCATTATTTCCAGAAAAACAAAGAAGGGCAACACTAGTATTAATATATGCATTGGGCCATCTTTTAGAGTTTTTCTTGATGGCAAACCTCCAATCCAAATTTAAGTTAGATTAGTTAACCCATGAATGAGTTATATGTCAGGATAGACAGATGGACAAAGTGAATCCTGTATACCGCCCATTTTTCTTTGCAACTCCCGGGCCCAGGTATGCTTTGTATAGAATAGAACACATCTAGATTGACACCAATAACATGTGAATACAAACCTTGAACTTCTCACAGTGCTTGGTGAGCTCATTGTATACCTCATTCCATTCATCGATACTATCAACTATAACAATTCTCTTCTTTTTCTTTTTTCCACTATTGACAACAGTTTGTTGCTTACTAGTAGGTACATGTAATCCATAGAGTATTCCAGTTGCAACTAATAGGGCAACACCAGTCACTGGAAACAGAAAACAAAACATTTCCAAAACAGGTCTGGGTGAACCATCGATCGATCTATAATAGCCCAATCAGGCTAAAATAGACCTATCGGTCTTTCACAGTTCGCATGCAACTGGGATAAGGGAAGTCGCTCTAAATTGTTCTAAAACTATCTTTTGGAAAAACAATTCTGATTTCTTTTGAAACTAAAGAAAGACATGAAACAATTATTTACTGAGCATTTTCAATATAAACATGTACAATTCCAAATCTTTCAAACAAACAAAATTTAAATATTCAAGAAATTTAGAGTTCTCTCTCTTGCAACAGTGCGCACTGGGGTCAGGAAGACCAATTGATATATTTTAGCACATTCTGGCTATTAGTTATAGATCCATTGGTGGTTCACCCTCAACTGATTAAGGCTAAAAGATGGGTTGGAAGAAATATCTTTCCATTCATTGTCACTGAGATATTTTTCAAGGAGATTATCCCACTTTTTCAGATATGTTTCTGATTTTGTGGCATTTTTTTATGGAGTTGAGAGGTCGTGTTGATCATGAGATGATCGAAATGATAACTCGAAAGTAGGTTGTGTCCTGTCTATCTTTAACTGTAGATAATTCATTGCATGAACCAATTCTAGTTATAGATGCACTGGTCCAGGCCAAGTAACTTTATAACCCTGTGGTGACTCCAGTAGCATTCTTTAACGTACACACACCGAGTCATGCACAAGGGTCAGCCATTAATGTCCGCATCCGATTGGACAGCGTACTGCACCAACGACAACATGCCTGAACCAATGTTGTAAGGGGGAAGTCGGCATTTTGCATTCGGATCTTTATTCACTGAATCTTGAATGACTTTTCAGCCTGACAAACTTGGTATATATCTGACCACGAGTTCTAATTTTTGTCCGAATACCCTGACCATGTTGCGATCCCCGGTCCGCTATCATGAGAGACCAGTACGCTACCTCTCGGCTAGTCCAACAATTAGACTATTCGGATTATTAAAGACATATTTTAATATTTGGACATTTACGATTGTCTTAATCCTTATAGGAATTAAGACAACATAAATGTCCAAATACCTTATTAAAATCTGTCTTAATCCGAATCGTCTAATTTGTTGGACTACCTCTCGGCTACCGATTTCCAGTAGTTGCTGTTGAACTTGGAAGTGATGTTGACTCTCCTGATCTGAATCTTGGAGTCACCCCAGAATGACCTTGTTCAGGCTGTTGACAATGACAGTGACAGGTGAGTGTGACCAGGTGACTGTGAATTGAACTTTAGTTTGAGTTAGTTCAGTCATGAATGTAGTTCTTCATATACCCTTCTAATTCTATGTTCAGTCGAGTGCCGTTATAAAGTACCAGGAGTTACCTGACGCAACGAATAACGTCAATTATACGACCGCCAGAATACAATTTGGGTGTTCCTTGTGTAGTTCTTAACTTTATTCTGTTACAGAATCTGGATTTTCCTACAATAGAAGCTGCAATCAGCAATTAATCTGCGAAAGCGTTTATGTTGACCGAAGATTAAGATCAGGTCGAGCGCAGGTGCCAAATGAGCTAAATAGCTCATTTGAGCTCACGTAGCTAAATTTAGCTAAATTTTTAATGTGATTTCAGTCTGTTCCTTCAGTTCAACGCCTAACTCAAAATATCGACATGCGCTTTTAATTGTACTGGATCAACATAACATTGAGCTTCCCAAAAATACCTTCCACTCATCTACTCACAACAGTCTTGATATCTTTTAAGTGACAATTGCTTAAGGGTTTACCCATATGTTTTCATTAAAATTCGGAAGAGAAAATAGTTTTTAGTTGACTTTTCATTCAGTAAATCTTGCCGTGTCAGCTTCGCCACGCCATTTTTTTTATCTTATCCCAAGATAAAATGAAACAAATATTTTGATTGGCTCTTCAATACGGTCTCTCACTATGTGTTTATAAGTAGCATTTGAATTGAATTTCACCGGTTGGAACGTATGGAAAGCCACGTGCTTAACCATATCGACAAAATAGAAAACACAGTAAGCGATGCGTAAAATTATACAGTAGAATACGAATGTATTGACCGCTCGTGCTTCAGTATTTCTTCCTCTCCTAATGGGAGTCCAGTCACTTTGGGAACAATATTTCTCGTAAATGGATGCCAGCGGTTTATCTAATCAGACAAGACATTGTAGGCCTAACCTTGTGTCCTTAACAGTTAACCTTCAGAAATATATTCCAGGTAAATTCACATGCAGAAGCGGCAGTTTGATGTACACAATTAATTCATAAGTTGCATAAAAAGTTTAATCTATCTCGTCAAAGTGTTAATCAAATCACCTTTGTTCGCACCGCGGCTGTTTTAATTAGTTGTACCGAAGGTGTTTCTGTGAAGCTTCACGTGCGGTCTAACTAAACTAATGAAATTAAAATCGCATGTCGATATTTTGAGTTAGGCGTTGAACTGAAGGGACAGACTGTCACAATAAAAATTTAGCTCAATTTAGCTACTTGAGCTGAAATGAGCTATTTAGCACCTGTGGCAGTGCCCGACCTGAAGTTTGTGCACTGCATCACCATCAAAGGCATCAGGCATGTCTCATTCAGTCAATGAGTCATTGTCTGACTCTTCTTTTCACTTCTTTTGAGTCTTGACTTACCTGTTATAACTTTGATAATCGTTCCGATAGTAAATTTGGTCATTGTTATAGTTTCACTTTCGCTGTGATGACTGATAAATCTAAGCAAAATCTATTTATTAATAAACTAAATTATCTTGCGAAATATTTCTGTTGCGAAACATTTTACGTTGCGATGGGCGCAGCCATCTTGCAAATACCCGGATCATAAACCGAAATATAAAACATGAAATCTCATTGGGTAGCGGCGAAACTAAAGAGCCAATCAGTTTTCGTTTTACACAGTTATCGACCCTGTTGTGCTTCCGGTTGCC